>CAJHNH020000267.1:190000-299185 GCA_905116865.2 Candidula unifasciata | reverse complement strand
CTCCGTGGATAGATCTCAGGATATATTGTCCAAATCACAAAGATACTACACAGACAGAAGGTCCTGGAGATGACACTTTATCATCCTTGGGAAACATAGGAGCTGTGAGGAATAAAGCACATAAGGCATCAAACTTAGCTTCTCCTCTTTCCGTCTATGATGCTTCCCTCAGCTCCTGATGATTCAACTGTCTTTGACTCTGGTAATTCTGCTCAACTGGATCAGGTAGTGAAAGAGTACCTCACCATAGAGGACACAGCAACTGTACCGGTACTCAGCAAGTCTCTCCCACCAGTCAGGTCACAACACTGTCTTTGAGCTACACCAAGCTCTAGCACTGGTAGGCTGTTTGGGTTATATGCCCCCACATAGTGATGATGTCAGGAACCTTCACAGGTGTTAGCTGGTGGGTAGTTGGTTGATAGTTGGTTTATGATTGGTGGGTGTTGGTTGGACTGTGAAACTTCTGCCAGCTCCTCACAAAGGATTCATCCCAAGCATATGAAAAGTCCGAGACATTCCAGATCGCTTTTTTCAAATAAATTATACAGGCATCGATTGACACGTCTGGACGCTTGGAAGCCGGCAAGAGAGAATGCCGCCAATTACGCACTTCAGGCGTTGGTAAAAAAAGGAGTTCCTAGTATACATGGGCAAGGAGTAAATCGGTTTCTAAGAAACCTCAAATAACTCCTCTAATATATATCCAATATATATACATTTAAAAGTGGAGTTTAGTCAAAGCAACTAGAAAATGTAGACATAATAATGTTGTCCAATAAAGGCATATATATATAGATATAAGGGACTATATCTTTCCAGACGAGTCCAAGTTTGAATTTTGTGCCGATTACAGGTAGGTCAAGTTACCAGTCTTACGGACTGATGTGTAATGGCTTATCATTCCACGACACTCGTTAAGCGAGTAATTTTTTTACAATTTGTTTTGCTCGTTATGCAAATTACTCGTAATGAGAGGTGCTCGTTAAGCGAGGTTCTGCTGTAATTTATAGATATTTGAATAGCAAAGATAATTGCAGTTCTTCTTCTTCACCGGCTGTAGACTCTGGCAAAAAGTTTAAGGTTTTCATTCACCTCCAGACTTTAGTCTCATTCCAGAACCTGATTGTTACGTGCACATCTGTTTCACAGATCTGGCTTATTTATATGCAGATTCTTGGTTCCTAGCCACTCAGGCAGATGTACTCTGACTTCCCAGGTTGCCCTAAATCAGTCAGCTCCTATGAAGTGGGTCTATTCTTTGTTTTTCCCACTATTAGGCAGAACAATCACAGGCTGGATTGCATTTAAAGTTAATATATAAACTACATAAGAGACCCCTTAAATTTGTTCTAGGTTTTGGGGACCACCTACTAAGAAAGACTGCTAGTTCATTACTTTCTTTTGACACAATTTCTCTATCTACAGACTGAGCAACAGGCAGCAAGACAACCACCATCTGTGGATAAATTTGGCAGCAGCGTACGTGGGAACAGACGTAGTGAGATTCCCACCAGACAGAGTACGCCTCAGTCATCACCACTGAAGCGTAATTCTGTTCCACCTCAGGTACTCTTTGACATTTGGGAATCTCAGTAACTGTATGTTGTCTCAGTGTGTTTACAATGTATGTTGTCTCAGTTATTACAGTGTAGCAAATTAACCATCTAGGGTGGGAACTTCTGCAACATTCACCTTACAGCCCCAACTTAGCCCCTAGCGATTTCCACCTTTTTGGTCCACTAAAAACCCACCTTAGCGGGAGACGTTTCACGAATGACGCAGAAGTTGAATGTGAAGCGAAAATGTGGTTAAGAAAACAGCAAGCGGTTCTGTGTAGAAGGTTTGGGAAGACTGAAAAACAATGGGACAGGTTCATCAATGTTAATGGACATTGTTATTGAAAAGTAAAGGGACAATGTATGTGTAAAAATAAAAGGTTTTCAAGTTATTATCTTAATTTTTTTTTCAAACAATCATTTGTGACTAATGATTGCCTTCCCCTTGTATATTGTTTCAGTGCGTTTACAATATATTTTGTTTCAGTGTATTTGTCTCAGTATGTTTACAGTATGTGTTGTCTCAGTGCGTTTGCAGTATATGTTGTCTCAGTGTGTTTACAGAGTATGTTGTCTCAGTGTGTTTACAGTATGTGTTGTCTCAGGGCGTTTGCAATATATGTTGTCTGTGTGTTTACAGAGTATGTTGTCTCAGCGTGTTTACAGTGTATGTTGTCTCAGTGTGTTTGCAATATATGTTGTCTCAGTGTGTTTGCAATATATGTTGTCTCAGTGCGTTTACAATATATGTTGTCTCAGTGTGTTTGCAATATATGTTGTCTCAGTGTGTTTACAGAGTATGTTGTCTTAGTGCGTTTGCAATATATGTTGTCTCAGTGCGTTTGCAATATGTGTTGTCTCAGTGTGTTTACAATATATGTTGTCTCAGTGTGTTTACGGAGTATGTTGTCTCAGTGCATTTGCAATATATGGTGTATCAATGTGAATACAAAATATCTTGTCTCAGTGTGTTTACATATTGTCTCAGTATGTTTACAATATATGTTGTCTCAGTATGTTTAGTGTATGTTGTCTCAGTGTGTTTACAGCATATGTTGTCTCAGAGTGTTTACAGCGTATGTTGTCTCAGTGTATTTACAATATATGTTGTCTCAGTGTGTTTACAATATATGGTGTCTCAGTGTGTTTACAATATATGGTGTCTCAGTGTGTTTACATATTGTCTCAGTATGTTTACAATATGTGTTGTCTCGGTGTGTTTACAGTGTATGTTGTCGCAGGGTGTTTACAACATATGTTGTTTCAGTGTGTTTACAGTATATGTTGTTTCAATGCCTTTACAAAATCTGTTGTCCCAGTGAGTTTACAGTGAATGTTGTCTAGGTGTGAGGAAAGTCTTGGATGGCGCAAGCTGAAGGCACAATTGGACATGTGTGTAAGCTTGATACATTTGAGCGAGGAAAGAAGTGGGTTTGAGTGTCCGATCAGGTTTCAGACTTGTGTAGGGTTCTAATCACTTTAGGTCGGGAGTGCAGGGACTGGCCAGCTGGCACTGCAGAATCAGAAGTTCAACAAATGATTCATGACAATTCCCAGCTAAGTGATGTAATTATCTATACAGATGACTCTGTGTTAAGGGCAGACGAAGTGCATGTGGTTTATAGCGATTTTTAATGGATGTCGCGTGGTGCAACAAAGCCTGGCATTTGATATCACAACGTCTAGTTTGAGAATGGAGATGGAGACAGTCACTGCTTCCTTCTACTGGCTTGAGAATCAGTTGTACACACATGCCGTGATTGTAACTGACTCACAGAGCATGCTGAGAAAGGTGGAGACATGCATGATCTGTGCAGGATGGCAAGCATCACTTCAAAGATCCTGGGTAGTTAGCATCCTTTGGATATTTTCTCCAGGTCATGCCGGTATGTTAGCAAATGAGCAGGCAGATAGACTGGCTGGTTCTGCACCACTTGGTGGTGACGTATAACAAGCTGGATGTTGTGAGGGTCCTTTAGGAGCAAGTGAACAGTGCCGAGGCACAATCATTACTGTCAGGAGAATGGCACTGTGAAAAGTTACAAGTGGATCTGGCTGATGCTCGACACTCAGGAAAAAGGTGAGACGAATATACAGTCAGTTCCTAGTACCGTCGAAATTTTAACTTTTCGCTTGCTGTTGAAGATCGGGACGGAGCGCTTATGGGGGTGTCCCGAGTGCTGTAATGGTGATTCCTAATTCAACATTCAGTGTGTTTACAGTGTTTGTTCGGTCTATTCCCACATCTTTGTCTACATTGCTACTTAAAGAGATGTAGGCTCTACCTATCAAAGTGGAGTTTCATCAAGAACAATTGGGGTTTAATTTGCACAATTTGTCATTACTATTTATGTCTTATGTCTATGACAAGACCCACATGTTGCAATCTCCTATCCAACGTTGCTCATTGTTACCACATTTAGGCCAGGGAAGAACAGGGAATCTTGAGCCTGGAGAGTTAGGGCTGCATGGCAAGTGTAGTTGCCATAGACTTAGGTTTGGATTTTATTTTTGTGCACAACAGAAAAAAATCCTTCACTTTTCCAAGGGTCTGGATCTCTCCGCTGAGAGCCCAGCATTCTTAATGGCTTGTCCAGGTGCTCTTTAACCCCTCATTGGATGTGCTTAGTTAAGTTTACACTATCACCTTACCACATTCTTCTTTTGCAGGCAGCCATGTTACCCAGCTTAGTGCCTTCCACCGCAAGCTCTCTCTCTATATTGGCTATAAAGGAATCCTTGGAATCGAAAAGTTCAAACACAAAGTTTAAAGGTATGACAAGCTTTTTTAACTGTGAGTGTGCTTCGAGAATGGGTTGTTAAAGGAAAGACAAGATTTATAGGTGTGAAATTTACTTGCAGTGGTTGGTTAAAGAGATGACAAGATGCTGTAAATGTAATTGTACTAACAGTTGTTGGTTAAAGGGTAGGAAAGATTCTGGGTTTATCCCCTTGTGGGTTCTGGGCTAAAATTCGGAGAAAGGGGGGGGGGGGAGAATAGACCCACTGT
Source organism: Candidula unifasciata (assembly GCA_905116865.2). Taxonomy (NCBI): domain Eukaryota; kingdom Metazoa; phylum Mollusca; class Gastropoda; order Stylommatophora; family Geomitridae; genus Candidula; species Candidula unifasciata. The sequence continues at coordinate 294,616 of CAJHNH020000267.1, read as the reverse complement.
CTACCCAATAAGCATGTCAAAAAATTCAACTAATTGTGGGCTTTTTTCAAAGTCACAGTGCATCTGCCTGAGAGGCAAAGAAAGAACCAACAGTCTGCGTACAGATAAGTCAGATATGTAAAATGAATGTGCATGCAACACTCATGATTTGGAACAAGACTAAAGTCCATAGATGGACAAACATCAAGAACTTTCTGCCAGAGTTTACAGTTTAACAGTTTACCTAAGAATTGTATAAAGGCTTAGGTGGGATATGACACAAAAAAGGTTAGGAAACACTGATTTAAATATTCTCCCAACACAAATGGGGGAAATACACTAGAGATTTAGATGTTCTCCAAACTGGCTGCAGAAGGTTTGACATTTTCAAGGTAGGGAGCTCTCTCCCTCATGTTACTCTTTTTTTATGTCTCCCTTCCTGTTACTCTTTACCCCTTCCTCTCACTCTTTCCCCCTTCCTGTCACTCTTTCCCTGTCCATCCTTATAACTCTTTTCCCTGTCTTCCTCCTTTTATTATTTCCGTCCTGATCATTCTTTTTCACTGTTCATCCATTTTAGGATTTCTGTCTGTCTGTCTTTGCCTCCTCCATCTGACATATTCATCATCCTTTGAGTGCTCATTTGTTTATGCAAATATCAGTCTAGTCATGCACCACTAGCATGGTCAGAATCCTTTGATACGTTTGCAAGTTGTCTCCCCCTCTGTGTGTTATAGGATCTCCTGTGACCGCTCTAAAAAATGAAATAGACAGACGGTTATCCATGGTCAATGGAGATGACTTGCCGCCACCTATTGCCATATCACGGTCCGACTTCAGGAAAGATCAGGTACGCATTTAACAAATTATATTTTTGTCCCCGTTTCTACCATTTGTTTCTTATGGTGTTTATTTATTAGTTGTTTACTTCAAACTTTTAGGCTTATTGTTATTATTATTATTGCGTTCAAGGGCTATATAAAGTACTGTGGAAAATCCTGATTGTTTGTCCATTTCTGGACTTTGATCTGGTCCCAGGATTTGAATGTTGCCTGCACATGCATTTTACAGATCTCACTTGTTTTTGTGCAGACTTTTGGTTTATTTGCCTTCTCAGAATATCTTGGACAAAGAAGAGGAGAAATACTGACACCTTGAAAGATCTGAACATCAAGGATGATTGGCTAATAAACAGCATCCTGTCTTGGAAGCTGAAATATTTTGAACACATCAAGCATCACGATCAGGAAGGAGGGGCAGAGGCCGACCAACACGAAAATAGGGACAGGTTTACACTGGAGTATAAAAGTTCATGAGGTGGGAGAGCTGGCGAGAGACCGAGTTTCTTTCAGGCAGACCGTGGTGTGAGCGACATTCTGCAAAGGACCTGCTACATGATGATGATGATGACACTGACTTTAAAGGAACTGTTGTCCCTGTCTATATAGTCAGGCCCCTGGTATAGGTTTTATCAGTATGACTTTATGATGTTCATTATTATTTTGTATTTTTAACTAGGTTAAAGTGAAAAAACCTTTACCTGCCTTTAACATATCAAATATATAATACCAGACACATATTTTATAGACCAATCAGCACTACATGTGGGATTAGATCACTATCCATGTCAGCCTCCTTTACTTCCTGAGATATTTCCTGCTAACCATTTTAGGATAGTCAACTTGGGACTAGAGGTCAGTTATAACATATAACTGCCTCAGTGTGGATGCAAATCACTAAAATATAACATCTTGAATAATCCCTCTTGGTTTTAATTTGGAAATAAAATAACTTGCTGTTATAGGCCGAAATCCACATGGTTTTTGGGTAGTATCTTTTTCTTCTGTCGTTCGCCTGAAATAAGTAGTCTATATCAGCAATTTTGTCTCTTGTATAAATTTCACTGTCGTTGTTAGTTCATTCAGTGGTCCATAGAGTTTACGTTCCACTGTTGTTGTTTCTGGCCAAAAGGTTTGCCTTAATGTGTCAAATTCGGTGTGCAGTCCTGGAATACATGCTCTGCCATTTGGGGCACCTTTCCACAGGTGCACATGGCTAATACGCCTATCTTGAATTTTGTGTACATGTGGTTACGTAATCGGTTGTGCCCTGTTCTGAGGCGGAGGATAATGACTTGTTTGATCTGTCCATAATAAAATAGTCGTCTTGTGCTGGGGCTGGTGGTTTCCTGATTGATTTAAGGATTCTTTTCTTTTGATGGTATGTGGCTCATACATCCGGCTGCACTTTTTTTCGCACCTTCCCCTGCCAGTTGATCAGCTTTCTCATTTCCAGGCACTCCAAAATGTGATGGTATCCACTGCATTACCACTCTTCGCTGAAGGCTGAGTTGTGTCAGCAGTGTTTGCACTTCTGCTAGTTTCCTAGACTGGAGTGCTTCAAGTACTGATTTTGCACCTGTCAGCATTACCACATACTGTGAGCCAAGATTGGTATTTAGCAGTTTTTCTGTTGCTATCTTGATAGCCTGAGTTTCTGCATCTTAGTTATGGCAGTACTTCCCAGTTGGTACGCTGGACTTATCCCTAGTACTATCTGGGCATTCTATGTACACTCCAGCACCACCATTTCTAACTGCACTTTGTGCGGACCCATCTGTATAGACTGACCCATTGTTCTTGTGGGTGTTCTTCATCAATATAACTGAGGGTGGCCATTCTGCGTTGTATGCTTTTCATAGTCAGTTTCTTAGTGAAGAGATTTGTAACCTCAAATTCTGCTAAATTCATGTCATTGTTGACAGATAAGGCATTCACAGGTCATTTTCATTGCTGCCTGTCTGCTGCTTTTCTTCTCATAGTATTTCTTCTCAGTTTTCATTCTTTTATTTATCTTTCTACAGTCCTCTAATTTCCTTAGGTCACCCATGTCTCTTTTTTTTTTCATTTTGCCATCTACAGAAGAGCTGTCATTGCCAAAGTTATCACTAGGCATTCAGCGAACATGGCCAAGCCATCTCCATCTTCTTACTTTGATAACATTATGTTACCAATTGTTTTACAAAAAAATATAATCAGAGAAATCCACTTAAAAATGTGTTACTTTACCGCCAAAATACAGCATAAAGTGTATGAATTTGTTTCTGTGGCCACATTTGCTGGTACACTTATTTTGGTTTTGTTCTCATTTGTTAGGAAAGCAGTGGATGTATTCTTACCTCTCCGTAGAATCCCCACAAGGAAGAAGACATCAAGTTGAACTTTCTTTTTCTAGAATTTTAGCACAGATAGCCAGTGAACAGGGCTGCCTGATGTTTATAAGTACAGTTGCGTGTGTTCTTTACTTCTGTTAAATAGTTGACTGGACATCGATGCCTGATGTGTATAAGTACAGTTGCGTGTGTTCTTTACTTCTGTTAAATAGTTGACTGGACATCGATGCCTGATGTGTATAAGTACAGTTGCGTGTGTTCTTTACTTCTGTTAAATAGTTGACTGGACATCGATGCCTGATGTGTATAAGTACAGTCGTTTCTGTAGGGAGGATTGGAAATCACGGCCCAAGCTAATGATGTGTGCGACTAGCAAGACTGTTAAAACAAAATTCTGCTTTAGTAACTGCATGAGATTTCAGGACCATTATACCATCAAATCTATTTTACTTGGCTTTTTTTTTCTTCCCAGATACTCTGCTTTTAATCTGTCTGCAGTCCTTTTCTCCTTTGTCCCTGTTCATTTCTTAATGTTGCCTTTCCATGGAATATGATCCATGGCATTCTGTACCCATGAATCTATCTCAGTACCTGTATTATTCATGTCCCGCTTGTACATGTATTTTAATCATAGTAGAGGCCAACCTTACCATCTTCTACCCAGTGGTGATTGACCATACAGAATGTCCATAGGGACTCTAACGTCTACAGAGTGTGTTCTGGTGATCTAAGCTTTCGAAGACTGGGCATTGAAAAAACTCATGTGATTCCTGCTTTTCCAGTACTTCATTATTTTTAACTGTCTTGCCATGCCAAGTATTTTTCATATACATCATCAGTTGTGAATGCTATTTAGCCATTTCTCCTAGTGCAAATAAGTTACCAAGTCTTATAACCATATAGCAGAGTACTGATTATTCTTGTTTGATAGCAAGTGATTATGTTTTAACCATGAGCTTTCCATTCTTGCAAACTCTTTGTTGTCAGTATGCTCAAAACTTTTGCTGCCTTACCTACTCTGATGTTGATTAATCTGTAGGTAAAACCACAGAAACAACAGCCCCCAAAGGCAATGATGAACAGACCTCTACCACTTCCACCGAACCCCAGCAGGAGTCCCCAACAGTCAAGACATAATACTGGAGCCCCTCAGCTCCTGCAACAATCTCATCCTCAGCAGTTGCAGCATCCTCAACCCCAGCAGCCACACCATCCTCTTCTTCGGCATAGCCTGGATGACTACCATCTGCCACGTTCATCAAGCTCTCAAATTCCATTGTCTTCCAGAAGTGGGGCTGGTAATGTGGTCCTAAGGGACTCCCCCAAAAGGAGGCAGCCACGTCCAATGAGTGAAATAGCCACGTCTTCAAGTGGTGCAGCAGGAGCAGGTGGAGATGCTCGTGATTTGACTGAGCAGCAGCAACAGTTGCTGAATAATTTTGGTGCAAATGTTAGTCTTTCAACTCTTGCTGAAGCAGGTTCTGATGGAAATCAGAGCCAAAAACCATCTGGCACAGTGAGTCCAGGTATTATTTTATCCAACACTTGTCAAGACAGCACAAGACAAGCTGTTGGCACTGAGGAAGGACAAGCTGAAGATGTTGCAAACATTGCTGATGGAGTCAGATATTTTAAAAAGACAGATAGCAAGCGTTCCCCAGAACTCGGTCTCTCACAAGCCCACCAGAACATTGTACAGAGCTCTTCTACCAAGGCAGGTTCCAATCTTGGGCAGTCAGGTCACAGTTCAAGGTTGGGGTCATATTCAGAGCAGGAGACATTAAATCTGAGTGTGCTCAGATACCAAAATGACAGCCCATTTCAGAATGACAGGTCAGAGAAAGTCCTGAGACAGTCATCAGGGTGAGTACTTGTTTGTTGGTGTGCATCTTATTTTGTTGGCTGAATTGTTTAGTACTCTTGCAAATCAGTACTTGTCTGCTTTGTTACCTATCTGGTAATATTACCATTACTGCTTATCCAATACTGTAGCCCGGCTCTCTAGCGAAGTTGGTTAAACCTGACTTTCGCGGCGGCCGGGTGACAACTCCTTGTGGTCCGGGTTCACTCCCGGGGGTAGGCAGAAAAGCCACATTTCTCCCAGATTAACGGTACCTATAATGGAATCAATGCCGAAGGGTTGCGATATCCATAGTACCGAGCCAAAGGGTTTACAACTCATGGCTTCTGGATACGTTAAAAAAAAATAAAAATCCAATACTGTAGTTATCAGTGCTCTGTTCCCAGTCAGTGCTGTTATCTGTTAGTGCTGAGTTTCCAGTCAATGCTGTTACCTGCTAGTACTTCATAACATGTAAGTACTTTATTACCTGTCAGTACTTCATTACCTGTCAGTGGTCTGTTATCTGACATTATTGACTTATCAGTCTGTGCTGTGTTTTCAGTCCATGCTCTGATGTCTTGGTATGTGTGTTGTCTGTGTTCTGGTTGTGTTATCAGTCCTGCCTTGGTATGTTGTTTGCCATGTCTTGGTATGTTGTCTGCCATGCCCTGGCATGTGTCATGTCTTGGTATTTATCATGTCCTGGTATGTTGTCTGCCATGTCTTGGTATGTTTTCTGCCATGTCTTGGTATGTTGTCTGCCATGTCCTGGCATTTATCATGCCTTGGCATATTGTCTGCCATGTCCTAGAATGCCTTGTACATTCTGTTGTTGTTATGTTGTCTGGTGTTTGTTCCTGTGAACACACATTCCAGCACGTTTAGGACATTATCACCTCCCAGTTTCAGTGTGACCGGTCTGACCTTTCAGCAGGGTCATTTCAGGGGAAACAAGTGTAGTTAAGTGCTGGAGATAGACAGTTCAGCTGAGGTGAACTAGTCTGGAGGTTCTCAACCTTTTGTCTCATTGGTGGTCTTCAGATAGAACAGTTGTCTTCAACCTTCTTCAGATGGCACCCCTTGACTATATGGCAAGACACCCCCCCCCCCCTTTCCAATGTCCTGGTGGGGTAGAAAGTCAGTCAGTCAGATGATGGGAGAGAGGATAAAGATGTTAGTGATGCAGTCGGGGGGGAAAAGGGGGGGGGGGGGCACATAAAACCCTTTGCAAGCACACCTGTGGCCCCCTCAAAGGAAATATTCTGCCATAATTTGTTTTAATTGTGGTGTGTGACCCTCATGACCACAGAATTTGACCCATTTGGCCTTCATTGGACCCTCAGTTTGACATGCCTGTTGCATACTGATAGGTAGCCTTGGAGGGGGGGTACTTGCAGTTGTCTTTCCTAATTGGCTTAATTTGATTGATTTTTGCCATTTGTCATTGCTCTGTCAGTAACTCCTGTATTTACCAGCCACAGTGTGTTGTCAACTTGTTGTTAATTGCTGTTTAGTCAGTTGTCTGCAGCATCATTAGGCTGTTCTATGCAAGGACCAGGATAAACAAAGTGTGCACTGGTTTAGAAGTAGAGATCACGTCACACATGACGACATGGATCAAGTGGGCCGGAAGGAGTGGGTAGGGGAGGTTAAGGATTTTAAATCAAATATGTGTAAATAAAATTAATTAAAACATGAATTTGTGTACACAGTTGTTGGGCTTATCCTCTTATAAATTGTGGCAAGTGCATCATGCAAAAACCCTTAAAAAGATATAATTGGCAGGGTCTGTTATACATTTTTAGAGTGTGTAGTTGGTCATCCGAAAGCGACAAGTTCAGTCCATGTTGTAGTCACATAGCTTCCAATTTGTATGTTGTCTACTTTTTTCTGCATTTATAAGTGCATAATGTGTTTTTATGTTATATGTGGCCTCAAGGAGCAGTACTTTATGTGCATTCTTCTTTTTCCTTAAAACTTAAAATCGCAGTCAGCACATTGTTCGGTGTTTACAGTATGTTGAGTTAGGGAAATACATCACTATCTGTCTCTCTCTGTAACTTAGAGATATATAAATGTTGATGAACCTCTGTCTCTAAGTGAGGACACTCGCACATGAAACATGTTCACAGTCTGCATCAGGGTCATCTATATCTTTTCTTATTTTGTCTTGAACTTTTCCGGCCAGTCTTTATGTGGCCAGAATATTTATCTGTTCCCTTATGTATTTCTTTCAACTCGTTCCATGGCAGTCTCTTGAGAACTTTGTAAATGGCTGTAGTTTGTTTATGTGAAGATTTTTACAGGGACGCTGATAGAAAGAAAACATTGATTTTAGTTTGTTGCGCCTTGCAAATTGTCTAGGGGTTGGCGCCTCAAGAAACATTAGTCTGGCTTAACTGCGTAATAATAATAATACACAGGATGGCAAATAAATGACATACCTTTAAAGAGAACTTTTATTCTTTTTTGGGGGGAGGGGCGAATTTTTCTAGGGGTATGGGGGAGGGGAGAGCTTTCAGGTTGATAATTCTCTTTGTTAATGTTGTGTTTATCTCACCCAGGCCTTACTAATTTTCTCAAGCTGAAAATATTTGCCGTTTTTTAATTAAAATTTGACTTCTTGTCCAACAGGGGCGCTAGAACATTGGGGGGGGGGGGGGGAGCCTTAGGGGCTTAAGCTGCTTCTCTTACCCTCTAGTGTTTCGAAGTTCTCTTATTAAGTTTTTGTTTTTTACATATATTATTTTTGATTGTTTTTATTTGCCATGCAGCACAGTAATATAATTATTATTATTATTTAAAGTTAAATTTGAGTGCTGTCTCCACAATGAAGGTTGGCTAAAATATACTACTTTTGTCTTTGTGAATGTTCAAGGTGAGGCCCTGTCTCTTCGTCGGTGCGACTCTCGTACCATTGTCCGCAAAATCACCCGAACTAGTTTTTAAAACCGTCCAGCGCAGGAAACGAATGTGAGGTTCATGAAATTGTTAACTGCATTCACTAACCTCTAGGTATTATTATTATTAGTAGTATTTTTAATCACTTAAGGAAGACTTAAGTGTTTCCCCCTCCCCATAAAATGTTTAAGAGGACCGATTCCGCTCCATCCCTCTGTGGTTTACTTTGTGTCGGCACCCTTGATGTCAGAGACTGGAGAAGCTTGTTATTTCCTATAATATGTCTCAGTAAGTCACGGGGCTGTTTCATGAATGTCAGCGCAGACTGTATCCAACGTTCACTGGCCGTAAAATGTCAACAGTGTATTCCAGTTTATACAGTCGTCTGCTAAATGTTTCCGCCCAAGCTGTATCAATTTGTCAAGCGTGTTTTATTCATCCACCCCGGCCTGGAACCGGAAGTTTGAGGGGCAAGAGGTCATGAGCAGTCGTGCCTTCTTGAAAGGTTGAGTCTGAGGGGGCGTTATATCTCAGCACCGGACTTGAACGTTGGGCTGTTGTGTGCACGTATCTTATCAGAAAAACAGAAGTATTTCGTGCACGAAAGTAAGTAAATTGTACCCCACCAAGACATCACACAGAGCGATAAACACCCGGTAACACAAAGTGTCACCATGCGGACGAGGATCACTCGCGGAGAGCGAAGACGAAAGTTGCTGAGATAGGTCAGAGGTACTGAACTGGATTTCATCAATGATAGTGAAGTGATAGCACAGGATAGAACGGAATGATAGACTAATCTTTTGGCCTTGTGTGACAGTTAACGGCACCACCGCACTATAAAGCTAGACAACACAAATGGGACAGCTTTGGTATCAGGGATAGACGTGGTATAAATCATAGTGATTACATAATGGTTCCAATACAGATACAGATGTATCAAAGATGCGCGCACGGAAACGGAGAGCCTTGGTTGCCATTATTAATTCTTATGACATTATAGTCAGACGGCACGTGACTTTTTTCTGTGTGTCCGTTTTCCGAGAAAAGGTGGGAAATAAATGTCAGCCCAGACGAGAAATTGAACTAGTCAGCCTCAGAGCACCACAATCAGCACAGATCAAATGAAAGTTGCAGCTAAAAAATGAGATAAAAAAATCTGGGATTGCCTCATCCCTTTGACTTTCCCGAGAGCACTTTCCTGAGTCTGAAACAGAACTGGTGTTCACTCTTGGTTCCATGCTGCATGCATAACAATGCAACTTTCACTAGCTAAACAGTATGGCGGGTTACTTGTAGTATGCTGGCTGGACGGCGTTACAGTTTTACCAGATCATAGATGTATGCTACCTGTTTGGATTACCTGCTTTGATTCATGATTGGGTTTTGTTTTGGTCACTGTAAAATCAGTCATATTATTTTATTATCTGACTATATGTATTAAATAGCACCGATTTCTAACAGAGAGCAGCTCCACTAATCCGTTTAAATGGCCTGCGAGGAAAATGAGCGTTACCAAAAAAAAAAACGATTTGTTACAAAAAATTGTGTTGCTAAAAATAAAAAGATACTGGTGAACATTCTTATTGTTTATGGAAATTGTGCAGTCTTCAAGAGCAGCCTTGGCGACGAAGCCGACACATTAACGTATTGGGGAGCCGCGTTAGCGTAGTCGATAGTAGGCTCGATTTCAAATCCAGCTGCGACTCGCGCAGCCACGGTCGGTGTTCGAAACCGGGCGGTTCCCGGGGTTCACCCTGCCATTAGGAAATGGGTACCAGAGTGACACTCTGAGGTAAATGAAGGAGCGTCGCTGTAGCTACAAAGTTACGTGCGGACGGTGACACAGGCGGACAGTTTCTTATCAACTGTCCGTACTGGTGACAGAGCACTTATGGTTTATAACCGTGTGCAATGATGCTGGTTCACATCTCCAGACTTTACCTTTACTTTTACCTTTTAATGTATTATGACACACAGTTTTGAAAGCTCCGCTGCAAGGTGAGATCACTCGTGCCAGTTGACCTAATGCTGGAGAAAACGTAAGATTTCTTCAGTTACTTGGACATTCATACTATAGTTGGAAATGCACCAAACACTTAACACTGTAGCCGGTAGCGGTATTGGTTGGGGGCAAATTTGAGTATGCCGGGCCCATTTGAGGAGCGTGACTTGGGGTGGTCAGACGGTTGTCGGGAATGCAGCCAACCAGCATACGCACAAACATGGTTCATCGTTTAGACAATCATGTCTGCTCACGTAGACTGGAGGGTTGTTTGATTATTTGTGTGTTTGTGACGCCATTTCTATCGCAAACAGTGCCTGGAGTTCGTTTGTGTTCGGTATTTAGGTCTACATACATGGACCAGGGAGACGCTGACACAAAGAAGTTGTGGGGGGTGGGGGGGTCGCTGTTGTCCTCTAGCATAATTTCTAGGGGAGAAGGGACCGAGCGGTTGGCTGAACGGATTTCTCTTATTATTCCTGCATCAAATTTGTTAGTTGTAATCAAGTGCTTGGGTCTATTCCCTCTAATAACATCTCTCTCTCTCTCTCTCTCTCTATCTCTCTCTCTCTCTCTCTCTCTCTCTCTCTCTCTCTGTGTGTGTCTCTCTCTCTCTCTCTCTTTCACACACACACAAAACACTGTCTACGCCAAATTGCTCTGATCGTATTGTAATCAACCTAAGCCATAATTCAGTCCATCACATTTGCACTAAGTAGAGTTAGTTCTGATTTAGTTGTCTCCCCCCCCCCCCCCACTCACTCTTCCCCCTCTCTCTCTTTCTCTCTCTTTCTCTCTCTTTCTCTCTCTCTCTCTCCTCTCTCTCTCTCTCTCTCTCTCTCTCTCTCTCTCTCTCTCTCTCTCACACACACACACATATGCTGTCTACTTCAGCGATCCCTTGTTAGCTTAGACCTGCGCACCACCCCTCTTATCTTCGACATCTGTCATGGATCTCAATGTTATATCGCGACTGATAGAAACCTGGGGCGCCAAACTAACAGTGTATGATACTCCAAAAAAGTATTAACTCTTATCTGTATACATTACACACACACACGTGCGCGCACGCACACACACACACACAGTCACGTACGGTAGATTTGCTCAGTGTCCTGCAAGCAAGCCGCCCCGAATCCCCGAGAGTGTTGCCCTGTCAGATCACAAGTTCACATTGTATTTTGATCTCGCTGATTATGCCACCCCCTGTATGTTGCCGCCTGATGCGGCCGCATCTCTGTATCATAGGTCAGTAGGGCACTGCCCACACACACACACACACACATTGTATGTAATTATATGTATATTACTTTCCATTGAGGGGGGGGGGGTGGTTTTGGTGAATTTAATAAAGAAAATTATTTAGTCTCTTGTATCCATTAAGCATAAGGTATATTATTTGTATCTTTTCATTAGTACATTTATTATTGAATGCATTATAAGTAAACGTTTGTGTATGTGTGGAAATTAATGTCATGCTGCTAAATGGTGGGGGTGGGGGCGGTGGTATTTGTTAGGACATAAATGGACGCTTTATTTTACAGCTACAGCCGGGTCCACAACTCTGACACGGTGTTCACTCATACAATCAGCTGCCGTCTCCACAGTGAAAGTTAGTTGCAATGAATGTCCAACATACTCTATCTCTTGTCTGAGTAGTACACTCTCTCAGTCTACTGTATATCCACCTCTTGGTGTTGTCTTCACACTTGTATCGTTGTTTGCCTCTTGTCGTCTTGCCATGGCGTTTCCTTCCAGTATGGTTTCGCTGTGTTCACTGTGTCCGAATTATTTCTTCTTCAATTTCTTTCAGGAACTCTTTTTTATTTCCGATCTCCCACGATATCATATTTTATTCGTTTAGATTTCCTTCAAATACAAGATATTTTATATTTATCTACGTCTCCAGAGATTTGGTTTGATTTCGAGTGACATTTATTTGTTACTTGCACTTGTATCTGTGAAGTTCTGTGGCTAAGTCGATGCCGGGTTCGATTCCAGCTGCGGGCCGTGCGCCTTGCGTTGGTTTCGACAGTTTGCTTAGAAAATCCACACAACAGCCAGAGGCTGTTGCGGTTGGTTCTGCAACGTCCTGTAAAGGATACGCAACTAACCTTATTAGTATCTGTGAGCGGGGCAGTCACTGGACACATGGGCGGCCCTGCTGCGTCTGCTCGTTGCTGTAGAGGAGGGCGGGCTGTGATGATTATATGTGTGGCATATGATTGCTGCGGTAAACCTCAAGTCTGTGCTGTTTGATTTATGCCCACTAAATTGTGCCCTGTTTGGCTCTTTCATCTTCCCGCTCTATGGTTTAGTCTGTCTGTTTTATCTTGTCCGTCCGTCTGTCTGTCTCTATATCTTTCATCTTTAAAAACTTCACTAAATCTGTGGCATTTGTGTGCTTATGTGTGTGTGTGTGCGCGCGCGCGCGGGTGTGTCTGAATGAGAAAGTGAGCATTTATTGGCACTAATTCAAATGCGACTCTGGCTCTGGGCGAGTTGACGACAACAACAAAAGCCGTTGTTGCCATTGTTAACTTGAACTGCGCGTGTCGGAACAGACATAACCGGTTGTTGATTGGTTGCTCGTGGTAACCAGGAAATGGTGTACGCTCGTCGGTTCTTAGCTCACGTCGACGTTTCATATTCTAGAATTACGTTATGAGATCACCGTTGCTGGCGTGTTGTTTATACTAGTGGGTTGCTTACACTATTAGGTTGTTTGTGAACATGTTAGTATGAGGTTACTTACATTCGTGTGTTCTTTCTTTTGTGAATATTTTAGTGTTGTGTTGCTTGCACTAGTAGGTTGTTTGTGAACATGTTAGTGTGAGGTTACCTACTCTTGTGTGTTCTTTCTTTTGTGAATATTTTAGTGTAATGTTGCTTACACTAGTAAGTTTGATTCTTTGTCAAGAGATCGTTAGTGTTAGGGTGGTGTGCTGTTGAGACTTTTGTGAAAAGATCATTAGGTTTTAGTACTTGAGTGAAAAGATCATTAGGGTTTTAAGAATTGTGTGAAAAGATCATTGGGGTTTTGGGACTTGTGTGAAAAGATCATTAGGGTTTTGGGACTTGTGTGAAACGATCCTTAGGGTTTTGGGACTTGTGTGAAAAGATCATTAGGGTTTTGGGACTTGTGTGAAAAGATCATTAAGGTTTTGTGACTTGTGTGAAAAGATCATTAGGGTTTTGGGACTTGTGTGAAAAGATCATTAGGTTTTGGGACTTGAGTGAAAAGATCATTAAGGTTTTAAGAATTGTGTGAAAAGATCATTAGGGTTTTGTGACTTATGTGAAAAGATCATTAGGGTTTTGTGACTTGTGTGAAAAGATCATTAGGGTTTTGGGACTTGTTTGAAAAAATCATTAGGGTTTTGGGACTTGTGTGAAAAGATCATTAGGGTTTTGTGACTTGTGTGAAAAGATCATTAGGGTTTTGGGACTTGTGTGAAAAGATCATTAGGTTTTGGGACTTGAGTGAAAAGATCATTAAGGTTTTAAGAATTGTGTGAAAAGATCATTAGGGTTTTGGGACTTGTGTGAAAAGATCGTTAGTGTTATGGTGATGTACTGTTTCACAAATCATTAGTGTATGTGTTTTTAAAATATACTTTTGAGATTTTTATGAAAGCTAATTCTTATTTCTTTGATATACTCCTTATTATTACGATTCTTGTTGATAGCGAACCCCCTCCCCCACCCCCACCGAGTTCCGCATTAGTCATCCTATCAGCCTTTGGAAGCGCTCTCTTTACCCATCTTCTTCTTCAGCCTTCCAAGTCCTTGGGATTCACAGCTGCAAATATCACATTCATTTCTGCAACTGGCCTACATTTTCCAGTTGGTGACTCCAAGTGTTGTCTCTTGTTTTCTGTCTCTGTCTGTCTGTCTGTCTGTCTGTCTGTCTGTCTCTCTCTCTCTCTCTCTCTCTATATATATATATATATATATATATATATATATATATATGTGTGTGTGTGTGTTTGTGTCCCAACCACTGAAGTATCTTTTACCTCTTTATTAGATTATGAATTTTGCTATAGCTTCTCACTCTCCACTGTATGCATCTTTAATGGATCCAAGGATTCGTCATAAAACTCTTATTCTATGAAGTTTGTAATAAAGCGTCGCTTCTTTTATTTATACTCGAGGTTTCAAAGCCATATGCGGCAAATGGTCTTATCGGTGTTTTAGATATTGGGTCAGTGTTGAAAGGAAAGAGAAGTGTCTGGGAGTTTGTAGCGAAAGCCAATGGAAAATCTTTAGTGCAGGACAGCCTAGCATATGACACCACAACATTTAGCATGAGAATGGAGGTGGAGACGGTAACTGCAGCTCTCCGGTGGCTAGAGAACACATGTCGTAATTGTAACAGACTCTGAAAGCTTGCTAAAAAGGGTGAAGATAGGGATGCTTCGTGCAGAGTGACAAGCTTCAATGGAAAGGTCACGGGTAGTGAGCATACTTTGGATCTTTTTTCCAGGCTATGCCGACGTGATGGGTAATTACAGGCAGACAGATTGGCTGGATCCTCACCACTGGGTGGTGAATTGGTTCATGACAAGGCGGATGTGGTCAAGGCCCTTTGGAACAAGCAACAGAATCAGTAGAGAAATAAGATTATTATTACCTGGAGAGAATGAGGCACCTGGGTGTAACCAGAGGGTCTAGCCGGCACACTACGCTCAGAGGAAAAGCAAGACGGACATTTAACCACAATGTTACCGGTACCATCAGTATTGGAACTCTGCGCTGGCTGCTAAAGATGAGGACGGAGCATGCATGGGAATGCCCCGAGTCCTGTGATGTCAGTTCTTGACTCAACTCAACTTATATACTGGGATTGTATTACTGCGAGATAGATCTGTAGACACTATTCTCATGGTATTATACTAGAATAAGTAAGGTGCAGCAGGAGAAGATCGAGACCTGCGGGTCATGACCCAGGTCGGCCCCCTCCCTGAAATTGTCTAAGAGGTAATGGGCTGCAACAATTGTTGACGAGAGATCTTCTACTGATGATCGGTGGACTCCTGCTGGACATGCTTCCCTGTACTGATGATCGGTGGACTCCTGCTGGACTTGCTCCCATGTACTGATGATCGGTGGACTCCTGCTGGACATGCTCCCCTGTACTGATGATCGGTGGACTCCTGCTGGACATGCTCCCCTGTACTGATGATCGGTGGACTCCTGCTGGACATGCTCCCCTGTACTGATGATCGGTGGACTCCTGCTGGACATGCTCCCCTGTACTGATGATCGGTGGACTCCTGCTGGACATGCTCCCCTGTACTGATGATCGGTGGACTCCTGCTGGACATGCTCCCATGTACTGATGATCGGTGGACTCCTGCTGGACATGCTCCCCTGTGGAGTCATTCTTGTTTTTATTGTCGGTAATATTTGTCTCAATACATTAGAGTGCAATTATTATGAACAATGCTTTAATGTTTTCGATGTTTATTCATGTTTAAGAGTGAGTTTACTGTGAACAGGCAGATAATATTAGTCACTCTACACTAAGAGTGCCAGCTACATTAGTAACTAAACGCTCATTAACGGTCCGAACGTCCTGGGTTCGAATCGAATTGGAGATGATTGTTTTCCCATTAGCATAGTGGCTGACCAAGCCTAAAATGGCTACCGGGTAATGTCGCTGAAAACATAGGAGATCGTTGTGATTTCGACCATATCACCCAGAGTGCTGATTGGTCCAGACGTCCATCGTATGCCCTAATGCACGCCTGGTGTAAGAAAAAGGACATGTACTTTGATACAGACTTAAGGAAGTTTATTGTGAACAGGTCTGTAATATTGGTTTCAGCACCCTGGAATTGAGTTTGCCGTGAACAGGCCGGTAAATGTTAATCTATAAATAGTTTATAGAGTTTACTGTGAACGGGCCAGTAATATTGATCTCTCTTTACTGAGAGTGTTAATTGTGAACGGGCTGCTAGTGTGATCGATACGCGAGCACATGTAATCAGTCATTGTTCCTGACATCCATGAGACATGATGGTCGGTGTAGGCCGTTTGTTAATGAATAACGGTTGTAGTCGGTGATTCCGTACACAAGAGCTGGTGTGTATAAGAAGTGTGTGCGCATATTTCTCACCCGTTTGAAGTGTGTGTTATTTCATGTTGTTGGTGAGACTGCGGGTACTTTCAGCTTCACCCTTAAAGGACTGAAGGTACTTCGGTTGTGGTTTACAGCTAAATTGCGATACCTGCGCTTTTCGGCCGAACACATTCGATTTCATCAAACCGCTTATTAATCCTCTTTTACAAGTCTATTAAAGGGCGGTGGGTATATTTTGTGTACGTCCTAAACTAGGGAGCAGCTGTAGGTACGACATCCACAGATTAGACGCTGGTGACCAAACGTTGTGTATGGAGAGACTGAGCCATGTGAGGTCAAACTCGTCGTAATAAAGCCGGCCATCTCGCCTGTCATCGCCGTTAACGTTATCGATTTACAAAACCACGTCATCAGGCGTGCACGTCACACGCGCTGACATCTGGCACAGTGGTACAGCTACATTTATTTAGATATGACAAGATTTAATTGCCCGGCTTCGTCCGAAATAATGAAGGGGAAAATAAGGCTCTTACTGTACCCCCCCCCCCCCCCCCCTCCCCACCCGGGCTCGCTCCGCCGCCCCACAAATTTGACCGACGAAGCTACCACCCCTCAACTACTCAGGGTTGTAGTTCGGACTGTTGCCTCTAAATATGAGCGATGCAGCTGCTGTCCCTTCTAACGTTTTATTTGAATATTTAGACCACCCGATGCTGAAAAAATGCCCGTTCCAGCACACAACTGATGCAGCTACGCCCTTCAACCATCTAAGCACCCCAAAAGGGCGGTAGCACCCACTGTGGGAACTGGTCTGAGAGATTCCTTACGCCCCTCTCACCCCAGCTTTGACTCAGGGTTACATACAATTCGAATTGTTGGCAGCACCTCCAGTGAGATGTTAGCTCTCACAATAGGAAAACACTGGTGTAAACTGTACGGCATCATTGCTCCCAGTTTAGTCGTTCTAACTAGTGGCGCATCAGACTCATTTTTTATAAGCCAGTCGGTACTCGATGGGTGATTGTACCGCCATCACACCGGCCACTTTTGCTTCCTATGACGTTACTTTGTACCCATGGCCGGGTCGACTTGGTATCTAAGACGATCTAAATGCGCTTCGGTACAGATTCGAACCCCAGACCTTCGGGCCGGCAGGCAAACTTCTAGCCAGCAGGCGATCTTCTAGCCTCTACGCTACCGCGGCTCTCTGTGTGTCAGTGTTCTGCAGTGAAAACTGCTGTGTCCAGTTGTTACATCCTGATGAAAACTGCTGTGTCCAGTTGTTACATCCTGATGAAAACTGCTGTGTCCAGTTGTTACATCCTGATGAAAACTGCTGTGTCCAGTTGTTACATCCTGATGAAAACTGCTGTGTCCAGTTGTTACATCCTGATGAAAACTGCTGTGTCCAGTTGTTACATCCTGATGAAAACTGCTGTGTCCAGTTGTTACATCCTGATGAAAACTGCTGTGTCCAGTTGTTACATCCTGATGAAAACTGGACACTGCGACTTTGTGTGTTAGTGCTTTCTTTCTGTTGATTCTAACAATGTTATCCTTGATTTTCGATGCATCTGCAGTTGTTCCCTCTTCCTTTAAGACAGTTGTGTAACAACTCGTTTGTTCAGCCACTTGTGGCTTCTGATAAGTGAAAAGTTTAAACTATTTCTATAACCGTGATAAAAGTTCAGTTACTGATGTAAAATTGTTTTATTGGTTAATATGCAAAGAAATCATCTCCTTACGTATATTTGTTTTTACATATCCCGATTACTCTAGAGCATAGTACAGTATTTGACTCTAGAGTATATATAGTATTTGACTTTAGAATATAGTTTTCACACACATACATACAACTTTAATAAACTATGCAATGATACCAGAGGTAAAGTAAGATGGTCCTGTGATCTCTGTTAATCACTAGTTGTCTAGACTTTCTTTGTGCCATCGTGTGGACAAATTGACTCAGATAACTGTTACTGCTCAGCTCACGATGCTGATAAACAACAATGCCGTATTACTATGACCTAAGGATTTTCAAGTGGTTCTCTGGTGGATCCAGGGCTAGGAAACCGGAAGACCACAAGTCAGATCCATCATCAGTATACAGGTAAGCCCCGCGGACAGAACTGGTTCGGTAATAGCGGGGTTGTTAATTATTGGTTCATCTGCATGCCAAGCCCAGCCTGAAATAGGTTCCAGAAGAGTTCTTGGAGGAAAAGATAGCTTTTGAGTGCCGCCTATTGGTCTATAAAAATGTGGATTTTTACACCAGTTGACAGGGACTGCAGTCTGTTTATATTATTATTTGTTACCCAGTTGTGTAAGCCACAAGAACATACTTCTGACTTCTACTCCCCTGTGACATATTGTCAGCATACTGTTAATGCTGTGAAAAGTTATTTCTTTCCAGCCACGGCTTGCTTGTGCAAATTCCCCAATTCTGGACCGGAAGGCAAAAGGTTCTACTGTGCTGAGTGCTTGGTGTGACACTGTGGGCTGTGGATTTTATGGGGTGTGACATTTTTTCCTGTTGTGCCCAAGTTGACTCTGTCTTGTGAACTGCACTAAAAGAGGCTGATGGCCGATAACGTTCGAAATGGCATGTACTTTTGCGGTATGATGTGTACAATGCTGGCTTCCATAATTGACTTCTTTCTTCTTCTTCTTCTTCTCTTCCACCTTGTACCTCATCGAAGTGTCGGGGGGAGATGTAATGTTCGTTGATGAGCTCTGTCAAGAGCACTATTAAGACTGATGTTCATTTCTGTAAGGCTGTTCTTAATGCCATCACTCCATCTTTTCCGAGGTCTTCCACTCGCTTTATACCCGTTGTAACGTTTTAGTGTGGCTCGCTGTGGCAGATAGTACCAGGGCATTCTTGTTAGGTGTCCAAACCATTTCATTTGTTGTTCTTTGATGACCTGTAAGACTGGCTTTATTCCTAGCATTCGTCTGATTTCATGATTTTGTATTCTGTCTTTCCTTGAAACTCCTGCAGTTCTTCTAAGGCATTTCATCTCTGTTGTCACAATTTTACGTTCATTGGCGGATGTAAGTGTCCACGTTTGGCACTGATAGCATAGTATTGGCCAAAAAATAGTTCTGATAAGATTCACTTTAGTACTCTGAGGTATCTGCTTGTGTGTCAACAGGGGAGATAGTTGGCCCATTACTTGATTAGCTTTGGCACATCTGGAGCTAATTTCTCTGTCCAGTTTTCCGTCTGAAGTAAAAATTGCTCCCAAATACTTAAATTCGTCTGTTTGTCTCAGGGTGTTGTTTTTTAATTTAATTTCTAAATTGTCTTTATGTCTTCCTATCATCATTGTCTCTGTCTTCGTAGTGTTTATTTTCATATTATATTCCTCCCCTTTGTTACTAATTTGATTTAGGTGGTTCTGTAGGCATTCCATATTTTCTGCTATGAGTACCTGGTCGTCGGCGAAAAGTAATTCTGTTATATCTTCTTCCTGATTAAAGTCTGTTTCGCTACATATGGCGTCCATGTATGTTATGAAAAGAAGCGGCGATAGTACACAGCCCTGACGCACACCAGAGTTCACTATAAAAGTTCTAGACAACCCTGCCTTTGATCTTATGCAGCATTCACTACGTGTGTACAGGCTTTTGCAAATATTAATGAGATGATTGCTGATTCCTTTTTTCCCCATACATTCCCACAACATATTCCTGTCGACTCTATCGAAGGCTTTTTCTTGGTCTATGAATGTCAACAAACATGTCTTATCATGTTCTATTGCCCTCTCTGATAGTTGTCTCAATGTATAAATGGCATCTGTGCAACTTCTGTTTCGTCGAAAGCCCATCTGTGCTTCTGAAAGTTGATACTCTATCAATGGTCTCAGCCTTTTTTCGATGATCTTAGCATACATTTTCCCAGTGTGACTGAGAAGTGATATTCCTCTGTAATTAGTACATTCCCTCTTACTTCCTTTATTTTTCCACAGCGGGACAATGACAGCAGTTTGCCAGTCTGATGGTGTTTCTTGATTTTCCCATGCCACCTGAAATATTCTCTTTAACCATATTGCTCCCGTTTCTCCTGCTGCCTTGATGGCCTCAGCTGGTAGATCATCAATACCTGTCGCCTTTAGTCTACGCGCGGTTCGAATGGCATATTTTACCTCATCCAATAATATACCTGGTTCTAGTTCCTCTGCTGTTAGTTCCGAGTTGTTTTTATGTTCTTCCCTGCTTTTATCTGTTTTACTGCAGCTAAGTAATGCTTCAAAGTAATTACTCCACCTTGCTAAGATTTTAGTAGGTTCTATTAAAGGTTGGCCAACTTCATCATTTATAATTTCTGTTGGGTTGTATTCTTCATTCCTTTTTCTCATGCCTTTGATTTTTTTGTAGTAGTTTTTCACTGCTGATCTTTCTTCTTCAGCCAGCTTGCTTCCAAACTTTTCCCATGAATCTCTTTTTGCTTTTCTGATAGTTCTATTTACTTCTCTTCTAATTTTCCTGTATGTTATGTAATCCTCTTCTGTTCTGCTCCTCAACCAAATGCCATAAGCTTTCTTTTTACTGCTCACAATACTTCTTATTTCTTCAGACCACCATGTTGAGAGCTTACGCCCTATGTTACCTTTCCTTTTAGTTCCACATATTTCCTGTGCTATTTTCATAGTGGTGTCTCTGAAATTCAACCATTCTGTATTTACCCCAAGAGTGTTTTGTGGAAGCTGTTCATAATTTTCCTGTAATTTTTGCTGAAACGCTCGCCTGTTTTCTTCACACTCTAGTTCTTTCCATTTTATTATGTCACTTTTATTACATTTCTTTTTGGTTTGATAACTTATCTTGATTTTTCTGTCAAGGATCACCATCCTATGATCTGTATCTAAACTCAAGTTTGGTATAACTCTCGCATCTGTAACTTGATGAAAGTCTCTTTTTCTCGTCAAGATGTAATCAATCTGACTCTTGGTATCTGGATCATTCCATTTATACCATGTAAAAACTTGTGAAGCTCTATGTTGAAAAAAGGTGTTGGTAATAACAAGGTCATGTTGTGTACATATATCCAACAGTCTTTCGCCATTTTCATTTCTAATGCTGTTGTCTCCATAATTGCCTAGGTATCTTGTGAATGTTCTTCTGTCTCGTCCTGTCTTACCGTTAAAATCACCCATCACGATCAGTTTCTCGTTATTATCTATCTTACAAATTTCATCATCCAGGTTCTCAAAGAAAAAATCTAAATCCTCTTCACTGTAATTTCCATTGCACGGAGCATATATCTGAAAAAACACCTCCAAACTATTTCCTACTTGTAATTTCAAACTTATAATTCAAACTTATAATTGACTGCTTGTAGCAAAGGTGAGCTGCAGTTCTGGTATAGGACTGTTAGTGCTGATATATCATCTTCTTCTGCTTCGCGCTCACCAGCTCTAAACTCCGGCAGCACGTCCTGGTTGTTCGTCCACTTCTGGACCCTTAGTCCTGTTCCAGAATCTGAGTTTTGTCTACACATCTGCCTCAGGCAGATGAACTCGGACTTCAAAGAAAGTTCTCAATTAGTCGATCTTACGACATGCTTTAGAGAAGGCAGTTGGTCTGTTCTTGTGTTCCCCACAGTAGGGCCCCAGAACCCACATGAGGAGTCTTGAAACATCTGATTGCCTATGCGTTTACTTTGCCTGCCAGCTTCAAAACTTCACTTGGACACACATTTTTCACTTGTTTTGAAGTGGGACAGTGAAGTACATTTGGTATGGTGATAGGGCGACCCATCTGCTGAGATGTTGTAACCTCAACTAAGGATTATACATCTTTCTCTCTGTTCCCGAAGCTTCTCTTGCCTCCTCATTTTTATTTGCACATGATGATAGATGCTGATATGTCATGCTTGAACAGGAGACCTTGACATGTATGATTTGATGTTAGATGCAGAAATGTCATGCTTAAACAGGGTACCTTGACATGTATGATTTAGTCTGTTTCCACGGCAGGCTCATTGATTTGTATGATTGACTCGACAGGCT
This sequence comes from Candidula unifasciata, assembly GCA_905116865.2. Lineage (NCBI taxonomy): Eukaryota > Metazoa > Mollusca > Gastropoda > Stylommatophora > Geomitridae > Candidula > Candidula unifasciata. Next base: position 272,614 of record CAJHNH020000267.1, on the reverse strand, counting down.
AAAGTCACTGTAATGTATATATGTCTTCACATGCTGCATTCATTGATATTTTTGAATGTCTTAACAGGCTGAATTCATTGATACATATGATTTTCTTCACAGGCTGAATTTATTGAAACATGATTGTCTTTGCACAGTGAATTCATTGATATGTATGATTGTCTGTACAGGCTGAATTCATTGATATGTATGATTGTGTTCACAGGCTGAATTCATTTGTATATATGATGACTGTCTTCACTTGCTGATGTCATTGATATGTATGATTGTCTTCATGGGTGTAGTTCATTGATATGGATGATTGTCTTTACAGATTTGAGTCTCTGATGTGTATGGATAGAAGTCATATTCAAGATGAAACATTACGTAATGCCTCATGGTATCAGGCTGGGTTACCTCGGTAAATATCATTTCTACAGTACAATTGTTTTTGGCACCTTTCTGTCTTTCCAGAGAAAGTGTTATGGGAAAGTTTGGGAGTCACATCTCAAGGCAGTGGTGGGTGTGACAGACAAGATCAGTCCATATTGAGAAAAGTCTCCATTGAATTAGAGCATGGATCATTGTTGCCATCACATCTATTGTGTGTGCTTCTTCTCACACTCTCTGCTCAAAATCTGTCTGCAATAATTTTTTCAACTTATCTCCATTCTGTTCCTGATTTTCCCAGTCCACGCAACACTGTCCATGGCATGTTGTCCCCACAAATGAACCTCAGTACTTTTATCATTCGCATCCCACTTGCACACATCTTTATATTATAGTAGAGGCCCCTTTAAAATCTTCTACACATTTGTTATTCACCATAGGGGATGTCCTTAGGGACTCCTTTAGGGACTATCCTCCATTCTCCAAGTGTGACCCAGCCACCTGAGCCTTCAGAGATACCAGCACTTTCCAATCCCTCAGCATTTGTGATTTTGTCTGGCCACCCAGGGCCAAGTTTTCTTCTTAGGCATCAAGTGAGAAAACTTATTGCTGGTGCAAATAAGTTGACCGAGTTTAACTGCCCTAGAGAAGAAGGCTGAGAACACAAGCCTGATAGACAAAGAGTTTTTATTTTTGTCTTGAGCTTTCTGTTCTCTCAAACTTTTTGTTAATCTGCTCATTATCCTAACATTGATTTACTGGTCTAGTATGGGCACTGTCTCCAGCTCTAAAACCATCAGTGTAGACATAGAACTGCAGTAATGATTTTTCACTGGTGATAAAAACAGGCATGAAGTGACTGCGTGAGCAGCTTTAAGTGTAATTGCTGAATTATGACTAGGGAACTAAGGAGGACTAAAAACAAAAACAGCTCACACATGGGAAGAAGATGCCAGCCACGTGTTCCAACTCCAATGGTATCAGTAACAGTCCTGCATTTCTTCTTAGTGTGAAGTGTCAGCCAGATCCCTTGGTCAGCTCCCCGTGTCACCATTCTTTTCACACCATGATAATCAAATTGTTCCTCTGCATTGTTTACTCCCTCTTAAAGAGTCTAGACAACATCTAGCTTGTCATGCAGAGATTTACTGCCAAGTGGCACAGTGCCAGCAAGTCTTTTCGCCTGCATGCCCAGGAGAAAATATTTAAAGGATGCTAAGTACCCTGGACTCTGAAGCGACGCATGTCACTCTGCACAAAGCATCACTGTCTCCAACTTTCTCAGCATGCGTTGCGAGCCAGTTACAACCATAACATGTATGTGCAGCTGATTTTCAATCCAAGGGAAGGCTGCAGTGACCACCTCTACCTCCATTCTCAAAGTAGATGTTGTAATATCATATGCCAGGCTGTGTTGCTCTAAGGGTCATCCAATAGCTTTTGCTACAAATCCCTATGCACGTCTTCTGCCTCTCAACACAGAGCAATCAGTGTAGATAATGACATCACCTGGGTGGGAATTGTCATGAATCAGTTGTTGAATTTCTGATTCTGCAGCACCTGCCAGGAAACCTGGCACTCCCGACCAAATGGGATTAGAACCCTACACAATTGATGCACTCATCTCAGCACCTGATATTTTCAAGCATGCATACAGGTCTAATTGTATCTTCTGCCTATGCCATCTAGGACTTTTCTCTTTTAAGTCTGTGTCCCTTAGCTATGTCTAGAGCTTTGTGCAAGAGGTGAAACTTGTCTGCCATTACTCTAAGGTAGGAACCCACTGCTTCGCTAACAAGCATATTGTAAGAGTCGACTAATTATGGTTTCATTCGAGCGCATCTGCCTAAGAGGCAAGGAACCAACCAACACTCTGCATACAAGTAAGCCAAATTTGTCAAATGGATGTGCACACAAAACTCAAATTCTCACTGAAGTCCAGAAGTGGACCAAAAAAAACCAGAACTTTTCGCTAGAGTTTACAGCCGGTGAACACGAAGAAGAAGAAGTATTTCATTTATAAGGATTTATTTATTAGCTTCATTGTTTCCTATTGTTACTGTGCTGGGTAGCTGACAAGATACTGGGGCACAGTTATGTGCATTAAGGCAGTAAATAATGCAATCTGTTGTTTGTGTCTCCTTTGTTTAAGTTTATTTATTTGCTTGTAGGGACATTGCTCTGGAAATCCTGCAGCAGGAGGAAGTTGGATCTTTCATCGTGCGAGACAGCTCCTCACATCCCGGCTGTTATGCCCTGTCCGTCAGAGTTCCAAAGTTTGAAAATTCTTCTGGCATATCTCACTATTTGATCTTACGGACACACAGGGGAGTTAAATTGAAGGTGAGTTGATTTGTTCAGGAGAAGTTAATTAAAAGTCAGTTGATCTTTTGAGAGTTAACAGGTGAGGTCAACTAAAAATAAATTTAATCTATTGATGGATCTCAAATTATAATAATCTGCGCTAGCTGCTGAAGAGGTAAACGGGGCATTTATGGTAATGTCCCTAGTGCTGAGAAACAAAATAGAAACTGTACTTACGGAGTTTGCCCTCAAAGAACAACTTGCTGTTGTGCTTTTTTTTTTTTAGCAAAAGGGCTGCTTGCAAAGGAAATTCATAAGGAAATGCCTCCTGTTTATGCTGACAAATGTTGACCCTGTAAAGCTGTGCATAGCTGGGGAAAAAAAATTGTGAATGAAGTCCAATCTCATTGTCCAGTTGACATTGCAAAGGACGCATCCATGCAGTGGGTGGAGGAGTTGATTAAAGTTGACGGGCGAGTAACAGTTGACTCTGTGGGAGCTGCAATAGGGTGCTCACATGGTTCAGCATACAGCATAATGCATGATTGATTGACAGTACTATCGATGCTTCATGATGCAGTTGGAAGAAAACATCCAGGCCTGATGACTAAAAGAGTACTGCTCTTTTGTGACAATGCCAGAACTCATATGGCTCGGTTAACTCAGAAGAAAATTAACCGTCTAGAGTGGGAACTTCTGGAACATCCCCTAGCGATTTCCACTTTTTTGGTCCACTGAAAACCCACTTTGGTGGGAGACAGTTCACGAATGACGCAGTAGTTGAATGTGAAGTGAAAATATGGTTTAATTAACAGAGCACACTTCTATGCAGCAGATTTGGGTACATCATTATTGGTGGAAATTATGTTGAAAAATAAAGGAACAGTGAATGTGTAAAAATAGACGGTCTTCAGGTTCTTATCGTCTGTATTTTTTTTTTTTAGACAACCATTTTTGACTTACTTATTGACTTCCCCTCACAGGCTACATTTAATTCTCTGTGATAGAATAGAGCAGGAACATTAGACTATCTTTGTTGTGACCAAGGGCCGCATCATGAGTAGTTTGGTATCCAGAGAGTTATTACTGAACTGTGTCATTCCTCTAGACAACAGTACAACTTTGGGTTCAAGAGTTTAGGATTGGGAGCGTTAATCTTCAATATTTGCAGTTACCTGCTGTTTGTCTTTAGTTAATAGACTTTAAACTGTGTGATTTCATAAACTGTGTGAGTTGATAACATAAGAGTTGTGATTTGAGAGACTTTATACTGTCTGATTAAAAAATGGTAATTGTAACACCTTCATACTGTGTAATTTGATTAGACCTCTTCTTTTTTTTTTGGTCATCTTACTTAGTCTTAGTCGAGGTTTCGCCTTTACTGCTGTCAGGTCACCCCATACTTGCTCTGTTCCTGTGCCAATGCAAATCAGATGAAAGGTCCCGTGCTGTCCCATTTGAAAATTTAGCGAACAAACAATTAGTCCCACCACAATCCAGAAATATGTGCACGCAGTAAAAGCATACAACAGTTTCTAGAGGCGCCAGAGCCAACAGTCGCCTCCAGAAATGCAGTGTGTTGTTGATGGAAGTAGCTGGACACAATAAGTTGGCTATACCAATGTAAAATTATTACATACGGAATAAGGTATTTCACCAGCCCACACATGAACTGGATACCGGCCATATTGAATACCACGATTCACACGCAACACAAATAAAAGCCATTCCACCCTGAAAAACAGCTCACAGTGCTGCAGAAAGCACTACACTCAGGTAGCGAAACCATACATTTCCATATGTGGAAACTGCATTAGCAAAGCGCTGTCGGAAGCAAAAATAACTTTGCAGCTAAATATTCTACTACCACACCTAGTCCTCTATATTGTAATTCATGTTGTGGTTTTTCTTTATTTGTCTTGTGCTTCTCAGATGGCTTTGGTGATTGATTTATTCATCTTTTTGCATGTTTCAGCTACATTTATCCATCTCTTTCTTGGTCTTCCGTTTACCTTTCTCCCAGATCTTCTGCTGTAAAAAATCTCACCTGCAGTTTGGCCTAGCTGTAATCTCACTAGTTAATCTGTCAGTATAAACCAGACAAGGTCTTTTTCCAACTTGCTTTCTTATGCTGGTATTCATAACACTGTCCCTTCTTGTGTTGTTAGTGACCTTACAGAGACAGCACATTTCATGTGTATTTATTTTCTGTTCTTGTGCCCTGGATAAGAATTTAAACTGTAATTTGAAACTTTAAACTGAGTGATTTTATAGATTGTGATTTGATCATCTGTAAACTGTAAGACTGGATAGACTTGAAACTGAGGGGTTTGATACTGTCTGTGTTGGGTTGGTCAGTTAATTGTTGGCATGATTTTGTGGCTTTGAATCTGCACAGGGCTTGGACAAGGAATGGTCATCTCTGACAGCTCTAGTCACCCACCACACAGTTCTCAGAGAGTTGCTGCCCTGCACACTACGTCCCCCAAAAGTCAAAGGTCAAGAGTCAGCATCATCCCGAGGTCAGGGGAACATTTGTATCAGCAGTGATGATGGACATATTGAGGAGACAGATGGCTACAGTGAATCCTAGTTGAACTTTTTAGAAGGAAGGGGCGGGATGTGTACAAGGGTTGATATTTGTGTGGATCAAAGAATGCTCGTTGTAACCTTCATAGCTGTGACAGATGTGGCTGCTGAGATTATCCGTGTTTTCTATGAGAGAATTGGTGAATAGATGGAAGTCTCCATGTCAGAGTAGTTAATTCTACGCTGAATATGTTGTGCTTTTGATTTCTGACTTCTTGGTTCGCAAGTGCTGATGTTTCAGATATCTGTGGAGTCTCATAGCATTCTACTAGATGAGCAGTCATATGGGATATCACACAATACACTGAAGTCAGCACCTCTGAGTCCCTTTGTGCCTTTTGGGGCCCCAATCTGAAGTGAAGAAAAAATAGACATAATGTCCCCTAACAGGCATATTGTAAAAGGCAACTAATGAGGGGTTTTCTGAAATTTGATGTTTTGGGCCCAAAGATGATATCACAGGATGGCTGTAAGACACAACACAAGGGGCCAGCTGGTCTTTTCAGGGTATGTAAAGAAGATGAGCATCCTTTCCCTTTTGCACATTTTTAGTGTGAACTCTGATGAACTCGGATAGGGCCAAAAGGTTGGTCTCCTGCTGTTTCTTTATATACTATACTGTGAGCTCACTGCTGAGGTCGGTAAGAGATCTTTTTCAGTATTCCAAGCCCTTGAAGTTTATTGCTGCAGATAACGACCGCCTCTGTCAGTCTCTGTGATTACCCTTCTTTTTCCATTTGGTAATTCCAGGTGTTTGCAGCTCTGCCTGTATATTGTCTCTCCATCTTTCTGGTCTGCCTTGTGGTCTACTCACATTCGGTTTTTTTGTATACACAGATGTTGTCTCTCTGTTATCTTTTTTTCTTCTTGTAAATGCCCCAACCATCCCTGTCTATAATCCCTCATGATGTCTTATTAAATTAACATCATCACTACCGTCCAGTGGGAGCCACGGTAGCTTAGCAGCTAAACACTTGCCTTCCAGCCTGAAAGTCTGGAGTTAAGTCTGCCTTGAGGCAGATTTGTTATCAAAATGATACCTTGGCTCCCAGCCTGAAAGTCTGGGGTTAAGTCTGCCTTGAGGCAGATTTGTTATAAAAATGATACCTTGGCTCCCAGCCTGAAAGTCTGGAGTTAAGTCTGCCTTGAGGCAGATTTGTTATCAAAATGATACCTTGGCTCCCAGCCTGAAAGTCTGGAGTTAAGTCTGCCTTGAGGCAGATTTGTTATCAAAATGATACCTTGGCTCCCAGCCTGAAAGTCTGGAGTTAAGTCTGCCTTGAGGCAGATTTGTTATAAAAATGATACCTTGGCTCCCAGCCTGAAAGTCTGGAGTTAAGTCTGCCTTGAGGCAGATTTGTTATAAAAATGATACCTTGGCTCCCAGCCTGAAAGTCTGGAGTTAAGTCTGCCTTGAGGCAGATTTGTTATCAAAATGATACCTTGGCTCCCAAGTCGTCTCATCCTAAAATGGATACCAATTAATAATCTGTGAAGTAAAGATTGCTGGAGTAATGTTGAACTTGATTCTGTTATTTTTAAAACACACGTCCTGATGGCATATATTCAGAAAGATCTCTCGTGTTTGTGTTATGTGTGTGTTTTCATATCAGTTCTTGTAAAAATTGTCTTCTGGTTCTGTATTGTTCAGCAAATTTTTTGTGTCATATAGTTTTAGTTGTAATTTTCCCATGCAGATGTTACCCAGACATTTTTGTGTATGGTCAGATGTCTTTTATTGTTCTTTTCCCAAAAAGAAATGTGTGCAAACCTTAAGTTTGTGTGCCTTATCTTACCAGTGGTTTCAAAGCCTTTGTCTTTAAGTTACCATCACTTTTGTTGTGTGATTATGAATATATTTTATAAATATGTTTAATTGTATTGGTAAAATTAAGGTAGAAGTCCTTTTGTTTACGCCAGTGTACATCAGACATAAGATGTACACATTCTTGTATGGCCAGTCGGCACTTAGTGGGTGTTGTACTCATTCTTGTATGGCCAGTCGGCACTTAGTGGGTGTTGTACTCATACTTGTATGGCCAGTCGGCACTTAGTGGGTGTTGTACTCATACTTGTGTGGCCAGTCGGCACTTAGTGGGTGTTGTACTCATTCTTGTATGGCCAGTCGGCACTTAGTGAGTGTTCTGCTTAACATCATGCCAGCTGCTTTGACTTCCTAGGACATTACCTGGCACTGATTTTATGCTGGAAGCCAAGGCCAAGTTTAGCATGGTGGATTTGAACCCAAGCGAGCATCTGGTCAGTACTCTACCATGGCTCACACATTCTATTTACATTTAGTATATATGTTTTTAGTTAGGAACCAGCATTGCAGCACACAGCGCATTCCTGTAAGAGCTCCATCCCTATCTTCAGCAGCCTGCTCAGAGTTCCAATTCCCATAGTACCAAAAGCAGATTGATTCTGTGGCCATCTTGCCTTTTGCCTGAGTGTAGTGATGGCCAAATCCCCTGCTTACCCCTAACTTCATCACTCTCTCCACACTGTGATGATCTGTTTGTGCTCCCATATTGTTCACTTGCTCTTAAAGGGCCTTGGCCACATCTAGCATGTCAGGAATTAAGTCAGCAGCCAGTGGTGGAGAACCAGCCAGTGGTGGAGAACCAGCCAGTGGTGGAGAACCAGCCAGTCATGGAGAACCAGCCAGTCATGGAGAACCAGCCAGTCATGGAGAACCAGCCAGTCGTGAAGAACCAGCCAGTGGTGAAGAACCAGCCAGTGGTGGAGAACCAGCCAGTCATGGAGAACCAGCCAGTGGTGGAGAACCAGCCAGTGGTGGAGAACCAGCCAGTGGTGGAGAACCAGCCAGTGGTGGAGAACCAGCCAGTGGTGGAGAACCAGCCAGTCGTGGAGAACCAGCCAGTCGTGGAGAACCAGCCAGTCATGGAGAACCAGCCAGTCATGGAGAACCAGCCAGTGGTGGAGAACCAGCCAGTGTATCTGCTTGTTTGGTTCCCAGCTTTTTTTTTTCCCTAGTGTTTGCAAGCATGACCCATCTCTGATTGTGTTATTTGCTTGTGCCAGCCTAGACTTTCCATTATCAGTCCCTTCAGAGAGGACTGAGGGGCAGTGTGTCACATCTCTGCTAAAAATGACAGATTTTGGAGTAAAGATCAACATAGTTAACCACCATAGACACACTAGAAGCCTGAAAGGTCTTATCAACAAGCATAATGTTGGCATAATTAACCACAGTACAGGACACTGCTGTATATTGAGGGGAGAATTGAGCACCTGTGAACATGTTTCGAGTGGTGCGCAGATAACCCAACACACATACGACAGAAAGAAAATAAGCAGCTGGTTCTGTCACGAAAGATGCAATTTTTTTTTATTTTTTTTAGTTTGCCTTTATTCTTTTGGCAGTAAGGGTTCCAGTTCTAGCAGAAGACACTTGTAGCTAAAATCCTGTCAAGATTGAAACAGTACAGACTTGTCTCTAGTCTGATTACATGTATTGCTGCTTGTGATAAAAACATGACAGCAGAAGGTAGGTAGCATTCATAACATTCTGAAATTAACTAGACAAAGAATTAACAAACCAGCAGCGTTTTAGGAAAAATGTGGATTTAAGAAGCCAGGATTTTCACGAGAAACTATGTTGATGAGAGACCAGAGGTGCTGACCTCAACTCCATACATGATATTAGAACATTGAACAAAATGACAGAATCAGCTGCCAGACTTTGTTGGCACATTTCTGCCTGTTTAAACAATGGTGCTGTAGTGAGGGGGGGGGGGGGGGGGGGCATGGGAATCACAGTCCATGGCAGTACTGGTTAAAACCCGGGATAAAGTTCTTTCTTCCTCTGCCTAACACAAAGTCTGGGCACTGTTGTTGAGCCCTTGTGTTTTCCATGCAGCATGATCCTGCTCTGTATCTGCCTGCTTTAGTAACTACACAGTAAAAGTAATATCCAAGCCTTAAGTAAGTGACTGATAAATGGAACAAAAGGCGAGATCAGGGATAACAGTGAGTGCCAATGTTGGTGTAACCTTCATCATCATGTTTCCATGAAGTGTCATGAGTCTGCAGGCCTGCACTTGGTGGCTAGCACTAGCTACTGTCATTCCTTGTGGATGTAGAATGTCTTGAATGCAATCAGTCCATATTTTCTTCTGGCACCTTGTCACTTTCACATCAAATCTGTTGATGGGTTGTGCCTATCTTGGCAGTCTCAGCTGCATTCTAATAAGGTGTTGAAACCATTTGATCTTCTGCTTCACAGTGAATTTGGTGCAAGGTAATTTTCACACAGTCTTTCTGATACTATCATTTATGAAACAGTCTTGGATGTTTAAGCTGGCATCTTTTCTCAGGCATCTCATCCCACAGTTGTTAATTTTATGTATGTGAGTCTTTGGCATCGGTAGCACAGTGTTGGTGTGAATATGCTGTTTATAATCTGTTTCTTGGCTAATTATGTTTGGATGTCTTAATAATGGTGTCAGTGTTCAGTGCGCTGGCCCTTTGACATCTTGTTTCTAATTCCTGAGGTATTTTGCCACCCTATGAGAATATATTTACTAGATATTTCAATTCTTTAACTTGTTTCAGACCAGTATCATTCGATTCTATATGCAGCCGGCTAGAAATGTTACTGGTTTGCCTAGATCAATTTTAATCATATTTATTTTCATACTGTATCTTCTGCATGCTGAACTGAGCTTGTTTAAATGTCCATGTATGCAGTTGTTCATCATGTGTACTGCCTTCCTGGGTTGCAGTGCCCAATTTTTATAAATATAAATAAATATATATATATATATATATATATATATATATATATATATATATATATATATATATATATATATATATATATATATATATATATATATATATATTTGGAGGGGGGGGGGGTTTACATGTGCACACACACACATGTGCACACACACACACACACATGTGCACACACACACATGTGCGCACGCATGTTGTGAAAGGTGACTAATTAAGAGTTTGCCGCAATCTAATATGTTGAAAGATGCAGATATCACAGCCTAGCTGTAAACCACAACACAAAAGTCCAGTGCTACCCATTTTAAGGTCAGATGCAGAAGACAAAGAAGATGAGTGTAACTATCAGTTCACTATCCATCAGATTAATAGTTAAGTGTTTTGCATTTATATTCCTTGTGTATTTGTTTGAGGCAAATGAAGTTCAGTCTTCACATAGTCCATGCTGTCTGTCATTGGCCGTCATGTCTGTGCACTGCCTCCTGTCTCATATAATGATAGTCATTTCTGATACAGATGTTCTTATGTTCTATAGTTAGGTTTTAGTGTTATTAGTTCTAGTTTGGTCCATGAAAACAAACAATAAAAACATACCTATTTTTTTTTTCTTTATATGATTGCTTCTACCAACAAATCCCCCAAACCGAACATATTTTCTTTAATCCATTTATTCCCACTGATCCTGTATCTTTGCCATTGCATGTAACTCACCCCATGTTCTCTCCATCTTATTTACCTCCTCGTTGCTGTGTGGCTTTCATGTTTTTTTTAATGGCTCTCTTATGTGTGTGTGTCCTATTTTACCCAAGTTTTTAATTTTTCTGTTTCATTTCTGTAATCCCCTTGCTGTTCTTTCTTTCAAACTAAGAGTGTTATTGTATTCGCCATGTACATTATTTTACAATTACTATTTTCCGAATTTGTTTTGTAGCTTTATTATTCTTGTTTTCTTATTGATAAAGAGTGGTTAATATGTCTGGTTGTATCTCTGTGTTTTCGTTTTGTCACATTTTACTAGTGATAATTTGTGGTAATTTTTAGTGTGCCCAACAACTGTATGCCTGTAAATTGTCCTTTTCTCCCCCTCCCTCTTCTCCTTCTTCTTTCCTGTTCTTCTTATTTAATTCCTTCAGGTAACCTCAGTGAAGTGTTAAGAAAAGATGTAAGGATTGTTCCGTGCTCTTTCTAATGTGCTGTATAATTCTTGTTACCCATTTAAGCTTAGACGAATTAGGAAGCCAGGTCAAGAATAAAATCTCTCTCTCTGGGGAATTTGAACATCAGGTTGGCAAACTTGTGTCTAGCCACTGATCCTACTGCAGCTCCCTCAATAAAAAAGCTTTTCTCCAACAGCATAGCTGCTTGCAACAGCCATCTTGTTCTCTGGTTACAACTATGCAAAACAGATTTTTATCGCAATCATTGTTTGTGTCAGTCTTTCCCATTTGGAGGTCAGCAATATCATTTACAAAGAAACCCTTAACTTTAGAATGCAGCCCTTTTTGCAGTTCTGATATTTATAAATTATAATTAGTTTTTTCAGTGGGACTATTGAAATGTTGGCAGAAAATAAGACTCTAGATGACATCTGGTTTTCTTGTAGGGAGGCGTGATTAGCCATGGTTTTTTTTTTATGTTATTACTAAATCTGGTTGTACTGAGGTATATGGCAGTCCTGGGTGGCATGGGAATAATGTCAAGGATGTATGGGAATTACTCATAGGTGGTATGAGAATATGTCAGGGATGTATGAGAATTACTCGTAGGTGGTATAGGAATGTGTTATGGATGTATAGGAATTCATCATAGACAGTTTAGAAATATGGGTATACACATTTATGAGTATACACATTTAAGAAGTCCTATAAATTGTGGCATACATGTCACTCAAGATTGTAAATTGACTTATACCTGCCAGAAATGTTTAACCCCAAATGCAAAACTGTTTACATTAGGGAATGAATGGCAATGATCCGGATGAAATGTCAGTGTTTACACTGAATTCTTTCAGCTGCTGAACGTGATTTGTGCTATAGTGTTTATAGAATACTGAATTTGTGGTACTGTTTTATATTAATTTGTGTGTGAATGTGCCACATATGTTCACCAAACTTTGTGTGAATGTACCACATATCTTCACCAAACTTTATGTGAATGTGGCACATATCTTCACCAAACTTTATGTGAATGTACCACATATGTTTACCCAACTTTGTGTGAATGTGCCACATATCTTCAATGAATTCCAGAGAAATTTGACTAAAAAGCTCAACAAAATGGGAACAAGGAAAACGTGCACAAAACAACACAACGTAACGTTTCGGCCAGGCAGCCTTTTTCAAACACAAGTGGACTACACAAAAGAGGAATGGAGAGTATGTAGATCTCTAAGGGGTGACGTGAGCGACGTTTAAAAAATGTGATGCGGAATAAATGAAATAAAATAAAATAAACGATGGCTAAAAAATATAGTCACAATACTGGGAATAAAAGAAATGCAAGTGTTAATGATACATCACTATTGCTTTCAGTCTGATGCCCGCAGAGTTGTCTCTGACTGCTAAAAATCTCGCTTTCACCACGTTTAAGAAAACCAGCGTTACATCTCATCGGAATTTTCTACAACGATGTTTACGTTTAAAAATTATCCCGAAAGGTTTCGCCACCAAATTCCATCCTTCAGTAGGCCCGCCATCCTTGAACTACAGCCAACCATTGGCCAGAATCGAGGAGAAATGCGCTTATCTTCGCATGCGTTGCATACTAGATGCACACGAACGCCACCTCCAACAACTGGGCGACCAGATTGATATTCTGGTCTACAATCTACGAAGGCTCTTAACCAACAACAGGTTGGCCTATTTGATCATCCGCTCTACTATTCACACCACTAATCAGGAGTTGTATTCTTTCCTTACCAATACAAAGAAAAATAAAATGAAACTGCCTCCGGCCCCCACAATCCTTTGTAGCACCTGCTAATCCCGCCTTAGCCCAAAACCTTGTTGTTTGCATCCCACCCGACCTACCCCTCTCCGATGATGAACGCTCACTCCTCAGTAAAGGCTTGAAATTTGTTCCTCTAAGACCACGTGCTGACAAATACACTCTCCTCCAGGATGCACACTCCTTCTATCGCCGTCTACGCCTGAAACATCATCACTGGGGTCAACCACCCGCCCCCACTGGGCCTATTGACGAAACTACATTTCTTTCAACGGCCAACAAATCCCGTTCACAGTGGACTCCTCCTGCTGGTAAATCTAAGGCGCTTGATCTATACATCAGCCACACGCTTCATACTATCCAACAGTGGAACAAAGGCCTTTACCTAAATCCAACCTCTCCAAGGGTGAATGGCGGGCTCTTTCCTCCCTCAGAAAGAGGAACGATATTGTTATAAAGTCAGCTGACAAAGGGGGCGCTGTGGTGGTTTGGAGGAAGGATCTTTATATTGAGGAAGCCAGTACCCAACTCAGAAACCCCGTTTTCTATTCCGCAAGAAGGGACGACCCCACAGTCTCCAACAATAAGAAAGTCAAGGACACGTTACAATCATTTATTTTACAGGGTACTCTTCCTAAGCAGGCCAACAATATGCGTGTTTTTGACAGCCAACTTGGCAAACCGTGTATGTACTTGCTGCCTAAGATCCATAAGCCCAACAACCCTGGACGTCCCATTGTATCTGCATGCTCCTGTCCCACGGTGTATCTTTCTGAATTTTTAGATAGTATTTTCCAACCGATTGTCACCAGTCTCCCTTCATTTGTCAAGGACACCAACCATGCCCTCAAAATTTTCGAATCCATCAGACTACTTCCCGGTAAAACCTATCATCTTTTCCTGATAGACGTATGCTCCCTCTATACGTCTATCCCTCACTCTGATGGTCTTAGAGCACTCCAGTTCTTTTTGGACAGAAGGTCCAACCCGATCATCCCTACTTCAGTTCTTGTACGCCTTGCCGAACTGGTACTGACCCTCAACTCTTTTGAGTTTAATGGTGAGTATTTTGACCAGATCAGTGAGGTTGCGATGGGCACCAAGATGGGTCCTAGTTACGCGTGCCTCTTTATGGGCCACCTGGAGTACGAGGTCAGTGTATCATACCCGGGCAAGTTTCCGGAGGTGTATAGGAGATACATAGATGATGGCGTTGGTATCACCGAAATGTCCATGGTTGAGCTTGACCAATTTATTACTTACATCAACAATTTCAATCCGGCTATCAAATTCACCTCACTGATCTCCACCACTTCAGTTAACTTTCTTGACATCACGATTAGCATCGATTTCCCGTGTCTGAAAACCACAGCCTACTACAAACCCACGGATTCTCACAGTTATCTCCTCTATACGTCTTCTCACCCACTACCGTGTAAAAATTCTATTCCATATTCACAGCTCCTTCGATTGCGCAGGTTGTGCTCTGACGATTCTGACTTCTTTGATAAATCAGTTGAACTTCTTGAATTCTTCCGTGCCCGTTTCTATCCGGAACACATTCTACAAGGGGCTCTAAACAAAGTTTTAGCAATCACCAGGAGAGATGCTTTTCCTACCAAACGTAACTCCACCAATGAGGGACCTAAATTGATCTTGACTTTTCACCCTAACAATGTGGTTGCTTCCAAAGTATTCTTTCGTCATTTGGACATCCTCCGCTCTGATCCGGACACCAAGATTATCTTTAGTGAGAAACCTAGATTAGTTTACAGAAGAGATCGCAACCTTAAAGACATACTTGTCCGAAGCCGACTCCCACCGATTCATACAGCACTTCCTCTTGGGACTACTCAGTGCTCACGCAGCACCTGCAAAACATGTCCTTTCGTTGTCCAGACTTCTTCGGTCAGTTTCCCTAATGGTTCTTTTCAAATTAGGGAACCTTTTACTTGCGAATCCCGCAACGTAATTTATGCAATTATCTGCAAACGATGCAGCATGGCATACATTGGGGAGACTGGCAGGAAGCTAGCTGATCGTTTCCGGGAACACCTCTCTGATATCGACAAGAAGACACTCAAACCAATCCCTCTTCATTTTAATAGCCCTGACCACAGCGGTAAAGATGACATATCTGTCACAGCATTAAAATCTTGCTCTGGCGATCATACTACCCGCCTCGCTTTGGAAAATCGCCTTATCCACAGCCTTGGCATTCTTAGTCCAAGAGGTATCAATATCCAACATACCTTCATCTAAATAGTTCTAATCTTATTACATTTTAAATGTTAATTATTTTATTTTATTTCATATTATTACCATATTCTATTTCTTATCAATATCATTTATGTATCATTAACACTTGCATTTCTTTTATTCCCAGTATTGTAACTATATTTTTTAGCCATCGTTTATTTTATTTTATTTCATTTATTCCGCATCACATTTTTTAAACGTCGCTCACGTCACCCCTTAGAGATCTACATACTCTCCATTCCTCTTTTGTGTAGTCCACTTGTGTTTGAAAAAGGCTGCCTGGCCGAAACGTTACGTTGTGTTGTTTTGTGCACGTTTTCCTTTTTCCCATTTTGTTGAGCTTTTTAGTCAAATTTCTCTGGAATTCATTGTATTAGCTTGACTGCAGTCACCCCCATAGTTTCACATATCTTCACCAAACTTTATGTGAATGTGCCACATATCTTCACCAAACTATGTGAATGTACCACATATGTTTACCCAACTTTGTGTGAATGTGCCACATATCTTCACCAAACTTTATGTGAATGTGCCACATATCTTCACCAAACTTTATGTGAATGTGCCACATATGTTTACCCAACTTTGTGTGAATGTGCCACATATTTTTACCCAACACCATTTTTTTTTTTTTGAGTGGGATATGTTTGTGACAGCCTGCTGGAGATGCAATAAGTAGTGTACATTGATTGTTAGGAGTGCTGTCCCACATGTTAACAACGCGGTGGCATCGGTTTGTGTTTTATACCCGCTATGTAAAAGTTACTGCTAGTTTTGAAAACCAATTTTAAAGGGTTGAAAACTGGACTTATACAGTGCATCTTACATTGGTTATAGATGGTATAAAAATATTTTATAGGTGGATGGGAATATGTCATGAGTCATATGGGAGTATGCCATGGGAGGTATGAGAATATGTCATGAGTGGTATAGGAATATGCCATAAGTGGTATAGGAATATATCATGAGTAGTATGGGAATATGGCATGGGAGGTATAGGAATATGTCATGGGTTGATGGGATTAGTCATGGATGATCTAGACTATAGCTCCTTATGAGATGGTTTACACATCAATAATACTATTTCTACAGTTGGTATTGTTGACCTATTTTGTCTCCCAGCCAACACGGACATTGTCTCCCTTGAATTTTTTTTTTTTTTTAATTTTTAATTTTTTTAAATTTTGATTTAACTCAAGTGAGTGAAAATATTTGACCTTAACCTTTTGTTTCACTAGAAAGTTTTTGCTTTCTGTTTTTATTTTTGTTACATCTAATATGCCACTGTGGTTTGAAACATAGTGTGGTATTGTGTGATATGGTGTGTAGTGTGATGTTATGTGATGTGTAGTGTGGCATTATGTGATGTGTAGTGTGGCATTGTGTGATGTGTTGTGTGGTGGTATGCGATGTTACCTGATAAGAGGCAAGTTGCTATATGAGGCCAGGTGTGGTGTTATTTAATGTTAGATGTGATGTCAGGTGTGGTGTGATGTGATGTCAAGCATTAGTGGTGTTATATGTGTCAGGTGTTTGTGGTATTATATGATTTGTGCTAGCAGGTGTTTGTGGTATTATATGATGTGATGACAGGTGTTTGGTGTTATATGATGTGATGTCTGGTTTCAGTATTGTGCCAGATGATTGAATATGATGTCCTGTAAGCATTGAAACCTAGGGATGTGATGTCATTTAAGCATTGTAACCTAGGGATGTCATGTAAGCATTGTAACCTAGGGATGTTATGTCATGTAAGCATGGTAACCTAGGGATGTGATGTCATATAAGCATAGTAACCTGGGGATGTTAATATGTAAGCATGGTAACCTAGGGATGTGATGTCATATAAACATGGTAACTTAGAGATGTGATGTCATATAAGCATGGTTACCTGGGGTTGTGATGTCATATAAGCATGGTAACCTAGAGATGGGATGTCATATAAGCAATGTAGCCATGGGATGTGATGTCATGTAAGCATGGTAACCAATGGATGTGATGTCATGTAAGCATGGTAACCAATGGATGTGGTGTCATAAGATGTTTTATGTCAGGTACTGTGTTTCTTTGCTTCTCCGATGTTTCTGTTTACCATCACACTTTACCTGTTCCTCCTGTCTGTTTCCACTGAATAACCAACTTTAAAGTTGATACTGCTTGTAACCAGACTTCCCCAGCTCTGTCTTCCCTAAACAATAATCTCATATTTATAAAATTTTTGTTTGTATTTCGAAGCCCATAGCTTCCACTAGTCCTTCCTGGCAACTCAGAAAGAATGTAGCTTTATTCTGTATTTAATCAAACATATTTTTCTCATATTTATACATTATTGTGCAGTTTTGTCCGTAAACCTGTTTTTATTTCTATGATCATAAATGTTTGGCTCAGTTTTTCTCTCCCTAGAGAATAGTCGCACAGAAGCAATATTATGTTATTTACAAAGACAGCAAATTTGAGAAAATGCCTGAAAGAGGAGTGTTGCAGACAGATAGACTAAGAACAAAATGGAAAGGTAACATCAGAGAAACTTTACAACAATATGGTGTGTCTATGATCAAGGCGTCGGCTTTGTGGCTAGGTCTATGTGACGCTTGGTAATGTCAGGGTGTCAGGTTCGATCCCAGCTGCGGGCCATGGGCCTTGCATTGGTTTCGACAGTGGTATCAAGAAAATCGATTGTCCAGAAAGCAATGACAAACTACTGGACAAATTTGCCTAGAAAAACCACACAATAGCCAGAGGCTGTTGGGGTTGGTTTTGTAATGTCCTGTACAGGATACGCAACTAACCTTTATGATCAAGGCAGCCAGAAAAGCAAGAACAAGAACCTTGTATCTTCTTTGATACCTCAAGTGGTTAAAAAAAGGAAAGTGAGTGAAGGATATCTCTGCGCATGATAATCAAGTTTTTTTTTTTTTATCCCTGTTTAGGAGGCACACATTTAGTCATTTGCTGTACTGGGGTCTAACTTATGACTTGTTTCTTCTCATGATGTTGAAACAAGTACATTGTGATGGTAGGAAAGTTGGAGTGAAAAAGAGGCAGAGGGAGACTGAGAGAGACAATCGCTGCACAGTTTGACATCATGGCATGGAAGAACATCTGTGTCAGGATTGATTGAAAGTACACAAGACAGAATGTGATTGATAGACATGACTACCAACACCACACATGAACTATATGCAGAATATACTAAGTCATTGCTGGAAGTGGCTCGCCAGTGGTTAGAATGCAAGGCTCTCATGTGAGAGACATAGGTTTCAGTCCTTAGTACCATAGTGATTTTCCTGTCTGTGGCAAAAATAAAAATCCTGACCAGCCCATTTATGCCAAGTGCACTAGACATTCGGCCCAAAATCCTCAGACTCAAAGTACGCGCCACCCCCCCCCCCCCCCCTTTCCCTTCCTGTTCTCCCACCCCATGCCTGCACAGCCCTGAAAGGTGGTACTCACAAGCAGTAAAGGCAGGTTTGGTTCAACTTTGTTGGGTTTGATTGTTTCATGTGTTTAAGATATTTATTATGTTTATTTATTTATGTTGCTGTCAGTGTGAAGTGCTGGGGTTGTTGTTGATAGTTGCCAGCGTTCTGGTCTAGGGCTCACTTCCCAGTGTTCCAGTGAAACCAGAAAATAAGGAAAGGCACTTGTTGGAAAGGAGGACACAGCTGATAATAGTATCATTAGGAAGTCCTTTCTCCAGAACCTACAGGGGAAAAGAAATTGGAGGATGCCTGAAAACACTTGGAACAGAAAATTAGATTACTGATTTGAGAATCAACATCATAGCATAACAGTCATATCAGATGTCTTGCTGGTTGTACAGACTGTACTGTTTTTCACTTGCATTCTTTCTCTCTGTATCCACACTTCGTTCCAAATTCATGAAACCTTACACAAATGATTAATAGGGGTCAGATTTGGATAGAGTTGCAGGTAATGATAAAGAATAGGATTTTTTAGCATTCCTTGGATGGGAGACTATAATACTACAGGGAATAAAAGCCTGAAGAAAAGGGGTTGGGGGGGGGGGGGGGGGGTGTTGAAAAATAAGCAAATGGAAGATATAAACAAGAGACAGGTAACATAATGTCTTGTTTGGGACCGAACTAATCAAGATCCAGTTAATCAAGAGGTGAGGTAAAGGTGCCGGCACTGGACAGCACACTCACTGAGAATACCTGATAACAGTATAACTAGAATTTTGTTGCACTGGAACCTACAGGGGGTATAGAAATAAAGGCAGACCAGAAAACATGTGAGGAATCGTTAAGGAAGTAGTTGTATTGGAGTCAAAAAGTTAAGGAGGACTTGAGGTGAGCTGCATGCAATAGCAAAGGATAGGACAACAGCATGCGCTGGTTGAGGGCCTACGCTGTATTGGGGGGATAAAGGGAAGAGAAAGAATGTTATAAGGAAACCACCAAAAGTCATGAAACTCTTAAAAAAGCAGTGGAGGTAAAGTCAAATGCAGGCATGCAGAAGATGGTGTTACAGTTGAGATGATAACATCAGTATAAGGATAGAGAGCAGAAATCAAAAGAGACAGAAACTGATTTAGATTCTTTGCCTTTATTGGGAAGATGACACTTGATTACATGAAAATTGTTTGCAACAAAAACTAGTCTTCTTAGTCTTTGTCATTATATATGTGGCTATTGGTGCCAGGAGTCTATTCTTGTCAGATGGCCAAACCATTTTGTCTCCGGTTATTTTTGATGATATTAGTTCTAGTCTTCTAATTTCTTATTTCTGATTTTATCTTTTCATTACAATCATCATTATCATGATAGATTAATAATATCATGTATAGAACAATAAATAACATCATGTATCATCTTAGATGGATAACATCTTGTATCATGATAGACCCATAAAATTATGTATCATTAGATCACCAGCTGCTGTTGACCATGTGATCAGTTCACTTCCACTCCATTGGTCAGATGCATTAGATCCCCCATGAGGGAGATGGGGGGGGGGGGAACTAAAGGTGACTAATCTGTAATTTTGTCTTTGAAAGTCGTAGTACATCTGCCTGAGAGGCAAGCAACCAACAGTCTGCTTACAAAACAGGAAGATCTATAGAAATGGATGGGCATGCAAAAGCCAAGTTCTGAAACACGACTCAAATCGAGAAGTGGATAAACAGCCAGATCTTTCCATATAACATTCTTTCTCTTCCCTTTATCCCCCCAATACAGCGTAGGCCCTCAACCAGCGCATGCTGTTGTCCTATCCTGCTGAAGAAGAAGAATATTTAGTAGACATGATGTTTGAGACCTATTCATTTGGCCAAATTCTGCATCCAATATCTTCCTGTGTTTATACTTGAATATTATATCAATTATTATACCTGTCATAGATTCATTTGTAAACAGCACACTTTAAATTTATAAGCAGAAATGTTAATCATTAGTTTACATGTGGACAGATTAATCACTGATTTATTCTTTGTGTGTGTTCACCATTACAATGGCAGTTATAATGTTGTGATGGAAACATAAGTCAAGCTAATGTCAAAAACTAAATTCACTGAACTAGGAAGCTCGGTGAGGGAGAAAAGGTTGTTCTTCCTTTTTTATTAACTTTCTTTTCATAGTACTTCATCATCTTCTGTCAGCAGGTACTTTACAGAACGTACTTCTTGTGACAGCAAACTTGATAGTTTCTCTGTCTCTAGCCAGTTTTCCAGCCTTGTGTGACAACTAGGCTGTGAATCATTCAGCCCAACACATCTGATTGAAGCCAACTCTAAATTGCTCACCTTTTACAATATGGTAGTTTAGGGCCAGTAGGTCCGTTCTGTCCCCCCACCCCCCAAGGGGGTACTGGAGCCTACATGGAGAGTCATTTATTTTAAGTTTTTTTTAGATGATTACTGATTTACAAATTTATCACAAATTTTCATGTGAATATTTATTACTGGTCAGTTTTGACCCAAGTGAAACAAAAAATAAGTCAATGTTGATATTGATTAGTAATATTACAGTCTCAATGTTTCTGTTGTCTTCTCAATGGCATATGGTTAAAGCAACCACCTGCCTAGGAAGTAGTCCTGGTTCAATCTCCAGCTGTGACACAAACATTATTTTGATTGGGTAAAGTCTGGGGTTGCTCAGAAATCTGGGTAGTAGACCATTTTCTAACTGTTCCAACTCTCGGTCACTCAGACAATGGCACTAGAACATTTTCTTACTTGTTTAGCTCTTGGGTCAAGATAAACTCAGAAAACTGGGTGCTAGAACATTTTTTTTTGACTGATTCAGCTTTGGGGTCAAGGTAGACTCAGAAAACTGGGTGTTAGAACATTTTTTTGACTGATTCAGCTCTGGGGTCAAGATGGACTCAGAAAACTGGCTGCTGGAACATTTTTTTGACTGATTCAGCTCTGGGGTCAAGGCAGACTCAGAAAACTGGGTGTTAGAACTTTTTTTTTTACTAGTTCAGCTGTGGGGTCAAGATAGACTCAGAAAATTGTGTGTTAGTACATTTCTGACTAGTTCAGCTTTGGAGCAGGATCATGCTCACCCCTCCCACTATTATAATGTGAAATCATCCATTGTATTATATGATTAACCTGGTACCTTTGCAGTGAATGATTGTTGGGCATGATGTTGGTGATTAACTTGTATGATTGTATTCCTACAGGATGCGAGTGATTCGATTGTTATTAATTTTGTGATTGTTTTGATATTCTAGCAGTGCTTTAAGGACAAAAAGCAATATTTTTGGTCAAATCAGGGCCATTTGTCACTATTGTACAGGTTTGATGAGTGTGTGTTTTTTATTTTTTTTTATTTTATTTCGTATCATTTAGCATCATTATTTGAAAGTTGGCTTTAGGAATCTTACGTGGTGAAGCCCCTGCCTGTTCCACAGTGGTTTCCTACCATGTCCTTGTTTGATTTCTGGCTGCTTCCTCCAGCTGTTGGCTGATCATTAATTGTGTCTTGTGAGCTGATTGTTCATCCAGATCTCTGTCACATTGATATAACTGTAGAAGCGTATCAGCAGACTTACTGCCATATATGTCTCAAGCCAAATGGATTTATGGTAAAGATAAAAGATGCCAGATTTTTCCTCTTTGTGGTTTTTTTTTAAACGTCTTGTGTCATGACTGTGTGTGTGGTGTGAATTAATTTAGTGAGTTACGAACCAACATCATAGCACTCAGGAAATGTCCATAAGCACCTCATCACATCTTTAGCAGCCAGCACAGATTCCAAACACTGGTTGTACCAGTAGGAGTCTGATTATATGTCCATCCTGCCTTGCCTGTGAGGTTTGAGTATAGACCACGTCTCTTTGGCACTGGTCACTGCACGCTGCACCATTCTTTTCAAACTGTGACGATCTGTTTGTGCTTTTACACTGCTCCTAAAGGGCCTTAACTCTATAAGGCCCGAGCAACACTACGAGTGTCGATTGAGAAGTTCCGATTTGCCCAAACAACACTGTCAGTGTCAATTGTGTGTTCCATACATATTGCTTCTCATATAGTTCAGTATTCATTTCTAATGTTCGGAGCTACCATCAACGTATTCTAGGAAGGTTACGCTAACATTTTCCTTTGAAAACAGTCCATGTGGACGCAGACTGATCCCATTTATAGCTAGCATCATTTTCAACAGTGATATTTGTAAGTTCATGTTTGAGTGCCATGAATACCAACGTTCCAACCACAAGTACAGGTCACAAAATGTGTCTTTCTGCTGCCGAAGCTCTGAAATTGTTTCAGTCGGATGTTTTTAATTCTGATAATGATAATTTAGTTTTTTTCAGAAAGTGATTAGGGCGGTAAATTTACACCAGCAGCAGCTAAGAGGTCAGCAGTTAGGGTATGTAGTTCTAGCAGTTCTGATGAGTCTGACACAGACAATGTCCCATTGCCACCATCTTTAGGGTGTGAGGGAAGGAAAGTACTCCAAACAAATCGAAGGACAGAACCATACTGCGGCTAAGCTTCACTGAAATCATTGCAGCTACACTTTGTATATAACTGTACAAAGTGAATATAGATAAATATTGATAGGTAAAGTAAATTTATTTGTTTTCCTTTATGTTCAATTGAGCTGTGTCAAGAAGTACATCACAGCACTCGAGGCATTCAATATGTGCTCCGTCCCTGTCTTCAGCAGCCACGCAGAATTGCAATACTAATGGGCGCAGTGTACCGGCCAGGCCCCCTGGTCACACCCAAATGTATCATTCTCCCCAGGCAATGATAATCTATTTTCTCTTCTGACTTCGTTACTTGTTCCCAACGTGCCTTGACCACATCTGCCTTGTCATGTATCAAGTCACCACCCAGTGATGCAGATCCAGCCAATCTGTCTGCCTTGTTCAGTTTTAAACATGTCCCTAATATGTAACAGTTAGTGTTCCCCTTCAGTCACCATTTGACCCCAGGATGTATCTTAACTGCACAGCAAGTTGTATTATGGTTGACACATTTGGATATAGAGATGTATTTATTGCAACTGTAGATGTACCTAACAGATTTATGCTATTCAAGAACTCATCAAAAAATGGTTTTAATCATTCCAACTCTGATGATCCCAAAAGGTTGAAAATTGTTACTTGCTGAACAAATTGTAATCCATCTGTGTGCCAGTATTCCTCTCGGAGCACATGATCAGCACACTTTTTTCCCTAAATGAATGTCTATTGTTGAGAGCAACTCACGTGTCAGAACTTCAACATCAGACATTTCAAATGTACTGTTCTTTTCTGCAACTTGTCATTTGACTATAGCTCGAACAAGCTCTATCGGGTTGAGGGGTGAATGGTATCCAGGGAGTTGCAGAGAAGTGAGGTCGTATTCAATAACAATTTTGTCAGTGTGATACTCCTTTGTCTTATTTGTTTTTCTTACAAGCTGCTACAACTCTGTCTTCAAATATGTGTTGTCAAAGTTGACTTTCGCCTTAGCAAACCATGACCTAATTTGATGTCGTTGGTACTTTACCTTCCAGATTACCAGATTAGTTTATCTTCCTCTAATACGGCATTATAATGAATTCCAGTGCACGGTGACTAAAAAGCTTAACCAAATGGGGAAGCTGAAAAACGTACACAAAACAACACAAATAACGCTTCGGCCGGCAGCCTTTCTCAAACTTGAAGGGAACCACACAAAGGTAACGAAGAGGAGAGTAATCAGATCTGTAAAGGGTGACGTGAGCAACGTTTTAAAACATTTGATGTGGAATGCATGGAATAAAATAAACGATGGCTTTAAAAAAATATAGTCCCAAAAATAAATGGTAGTTTTGTTAATATATAATTTAATAGTAGGAATAAAGCAAATACAAGTGTTAATGATACTGATAAGAGATAGAATAAAGTAATAATATGAAATAAAAAATTTTAAAAGAAAAGAAAAGAATTAAAATTTAAAATGTGATAATAGTAAAACTGTTTAGATGCAGGTATGTTGGATAATTATAATTTATCAAAATTTTCTGGCCAGATACAAACTCAAACACTAAACTACTTCAAGCCACAAACCAAGAAACTTTAGACAGTATGATTACCAAGAGAAGATGGAAATGGCTTGGCCACGTTATGAGAATGACTTCTGATATACTTGCCAAAACAGCTCTCACATGGACACCAGAGGGAAAGAGAAAACAGGGGCGCCCAAAAACAACATGGAGACGAACGATGGAAAATGACCTGAGTGCGGCATCTTTGACATGGAAAACTGCACTGAAGATTGCACAGGACAGGAAAGCATGGAAAGTCCTCTCTGAAGCCTCATGTGCCACTAGGCATAACGAGAACTGATGATGATGTTGGATAATGATATCACCTGGACTTAAAACACCTAGGCTGTAGATGAGTCGATTTTCCAAAGTGAGGCGCGTGGTATGATCGCCAGAGCAAGATTTTAATGCTGTGGCAGATATATCATCTTACCTCTGTGGTCAGAGCTGTTGAAATGGAGAGGTTATGGTGTAAGTGTCTTCTTGTCAGTATCAGTGAGGTGTTCCCGGAAGCGATCAGCTAGCTTCCTGTCAGTTTCCCCAATGCCTTGCATCTTTTGCAGTTTATGGCATAAATCATGTTGCGGGATTTACATGTGAAAGGTTCCCTAATTTGGAAACAGCCATTAGGGAAACTGACCGAAGAGGTCTGGACAACGAAAGGACATGTCTTGCACGTGCTGCGAGAGCATTCAGTAGTTCCAAAAGGAAATGTTGTGTGGATCGGTGGGAGTCAGCTTCTGATAAGTTTGTCTTCAAAGTTACGGTGTCGTCTATAAACTAATCCTGACTTCTCGCTGGAGATAATCTTGGTGTCCGGATCAGAGTGAAGGATGTCCAAATGACGAAAGAATATTTTGGAAGCAAACACATTGTTAGAGTGAAAAGTCAAAATCAATTTGGGTCTTTCGCTGGTGGAATTACGTTTGGTGGGGAAAGCATCTCTCCTGGTGATTGTTAAAACTGTGTTCTTGTAGAGTGTGTTCCAGATAGAAATGGGCACGGAAGAAATCAAGAAGTTAAACTGATTTATCAAAGAAGTCAGAATCATCAGAGCACAACCTGCGCAATCGAAGGAGCTGTGAATACGGAATAGAATTTGGGAGACGACGACGTACAGAGGAAGGAGATAACTGAGAATCCATGGGGTTGTAGTAGGCTGTGGCCTTCACACACGGGAGATCGATGCTAACCGTGATGTCAATAAAGTATACTGAAGTGGTTGAGATCACTGAGGTGAATTTGATAGCCGGATTGAAATTGTTAATGTAACTGAAGAATTGGAAAAGCTCAACCTTGGACATTTCGGTAATACCAACGCTATCATCTACAAGGTCCGACAATTAAGTAATGAGACTAATTCTATAAAAATTAAAATATTGAACAGTTAAAGATATAACGTGTATTCTATTCAAAGTAAGCCTCTTGTGCATTGATACAGTAAGTGGCACGATCTAACAAACACCACTGTAGTTCTTGTATCTTTAGGGCCCTTAAAGTCGATGTTTTGGCACTTTGGATGCTATTAATATTGTCAAAAAAGCAAGCTTTCAATGGCAACTTTAATTTTGGGGAAAGAAAATAGTCACCGAGAGACAAATTTGTGGATGGTTGAAAATGCGCATCTGTTTTTGGGCAAAAAAATCCTGTACTACTACCGCTCTTTGAGCTGGTGCATTGTTATGAAGAAGGAAAATAATTGCTAGGTGTTAAATACAAACCGATAAGCAACTTGTTTCTTGCCCTCATCTCTCCACTAAAATGTTACGAATATTCTCTGTATTAATACCAAATTCACAGTCGAACAACGATCTACTTGTATCCGCTCTCTGAATTTTGCAATGAGTTACTCATTACGAACAGAAATTGGGTGTCTAAGTCTAGTTGCATTAGTAATCATTTCTACACTAATTTTGAAACGTGAATACCAGCTGAAAATCTGTGCACGAAATAAACAATTATCCCCATAAACTTGTTGCATCAGTTGAACTGTCACAATAGCGCTTTTTCTGAGTTTCAAACATAATTTAATGTTAGTTTTTTTGTTCTATGCTGATCCGTAAAAATGCACCTCTACCTAGGTTAACAAAATGGCGGCTTGTTTATTGTCTGCTTATCGGGCGGCGAATAAAAGTTGCCAGATCATAGACGAAGTTTGCCTCTTTGGATTCCATGCTTTGATTCATAGATGGCATTTTTGTCTTGGCCATTATAAAATTGTCATTACTTCATTAATTAATTGTCGGACCTTGTATGTATCTCCTATACACCTCCGGAAACTTACCCAGGTAATATAAAATGACCTCATGTTCTAGGTGGCCCATGAAGAGGCACGCGTAACTGGTGCCCACTGCGACCCCGCTGATCTGGTCGAAATACTCACCATTGAACTCAAAAGAGTTAAGCATCAGTACCAGTTTGGCAAGGCGTTCAAGAACCGCAGTAGGGATGATCGGGTTGGACCTTCTGTCCAAAAAGAACTGGACTGCCCTAAGACCATCAGAGTGAGGAATAGACGTATAGAGGGAGCATACGTCTATCAGGGAAAGATTATAGGTTTTACCCGGGAGTAGCCGGATGGATCCAACAATGTTAAATGCATGATTTGTGTCTTTAACGAATGAAGGGAGACTGGTGACAATCGGTTGGAAAATACTATCTTAAAAATTCTGAAAGAAACACTGTGGTACAGGGGCACAAAGATAAATGGGGCGTTGAGGTTTGTTGGGCTTATGGATCTCAAACAGCTTAAACACAGTTTGCCGAGTTGGCTGTATAAAACAAGTACATTGTTGGGCTGCTTGGGAAGAGTCCCTTGGGAAATAAGTTATTGTAACGTCTCCTTGACTTTCTTATTGTTGGAGACTGTGGGGTTGTCACTTCTAGTGGAATAGAAAACGGGGTTCCCAGTTGGGTGCTGGCTTCCTCAATATAACGATCCTTCCCCAAAGCCACTACAGCGCTCCTGTCAGCCGATTTTATAACAATGTCTCTCTTTCTGAGGGAGGAGAGTGCCAGCAATTCACCTGTGGAAAAGTTGGATTTAGGTTAAGGCTTCTGTTCCAACTGTTGGATAGCATGGAGCGTGTGGCTGATGTATATATAGATCAAGCGCCTTAGATTTAGCAGCAGGGGGAGATCACTGTGATTGGGGTTTGTTAGCTGTTGAAAAGAATCTAGTTTCGTCAACTGGCACGGGGGGGGGGGGGGGGGCGAGTTGTTGACCACAGTGATGATGTTTCAGGCGTAGACGGCGATGGAAGGAGTGTGCATCCTGGAGGAGAGTGTACTTGCCAGCACGCGGTCTTAGAGGGACACATTTTAAGTCTTGACTGAGGAGGGAGAGTTTATCTTTGGAGAGGGGTAGCTCGGGTGGAATGCAAACACCAGCTAGGGGTGGATTAGCGGGTGCTCTAATTGGAAGAGCATTCTCCATTCAGTGCCTGAAAATGTGTCCATTCATTTCAGTGTGGTAGTCCCTACCATCCG
Organism: Candidula unifasciata; assembly: GCA_905116865.2. Lineage (NCBI taxonomy): Eukaryota > Metazoa > Mollusca > Gastropoda > Stylommatophora > Geomitridae > Candidula > Candidula unifasciata. The sequence continues at coordinate 244,409 of CAJHNH020000267.1, read as the reverse complement.
TACTTTTTGATTGGAACATAGGTACAGCATCACGGATGAGGCCTTTTACACTGCTTCCTGCATAAATGAGTATAATGCGCTGGCGTTTGGAATGTTTCTTTTTATCTCATATGGCTCGGTACCGGGTTTTATCTCATAGGGCTCGGTACCGGGTTTTATCTCATAGGGCTCGGCACCGGGTTTTATCCCATATGGCTCGGTACCGGGTTTTATCTCATAGGGCTCGGTACCTGATATTATCTCATATGGCTCGGTACCGGGTTTTATCTCATAGGGCTTGATATCTTCGCAGAAAGGATAGCCGCCTGCAGTGAGAACGAACTCCGTACTCCGGCGACAGTCCCCAGTTATCTCCGAAATAACTGTCTTTCTACGCTTTGACGCCCAGCGAAATACAGATCTTCGCTTACTTCTGGGCTTGGCCAGCTCTGGCGTTGCCTCAGGTTCAGCAAACTCAAATGATGATTGTCCAAAATATTTGAAAAAAAAGCATTCATGCTGAGCGTCTGGAGAGACATGGGACTTGTGAAGAGCTCGAAGACTTTCGGCCGCCTATTATGAATGGCGGCTACGTTGTCTTCGATATGCCGCTGCTTTAGCAGAGCAGGGATGGCAGCCTCTTCAGCAGCAACGTCGGATTTCTGTCTCATTTAGGGTGACATCCAGAGCCGGCTCGGCAGCCGGCTCAATAGAAGAAGGTGTTTCCAATGGTAAATCTTTTATTTTGTCGTCTGCTGGTTGAAGAGCTGGGGCATCACCGGACTGTCCGTCCTGAAGAATAATTTCAAAATCCTCGGTCTGTGTAGCTGCATCCTCTTTGGCTAAATGGTAGCCGCTGTCTTTTTCGATAAAACTCGCCCCTGAGTTGCCGGGGAGTTTTCGTGTAGACAGGTAGAGGAATATCATCTGATCTTCATCGATATACCCTAATTTGAACGCTTCCATAATCGCTTTGAAAATTTTGCAGAATAACTGGGTGCAACCAACCTTGGTTCACAACACCAACGAGTCTGAGTCAGTGACTTGTTTATAAGCTTAACTGCGGACCTCCTAGAGCAGCCATTCTTCTCAAGATTACTCACTTGTTAGTAAGTTTAAATGCGGACCTCCTAGAGCAGCCATCCCTCTCGAGTCCAAGTCCAAGTCCTTTTAAGAAAAAAAAAAGAAAAGCTCGACCACGTTCAGACTGCTGCTAGCTAGCCTAGGCTGCTAACAGTCTCCGCCTATATTTGTGGTCTGGGTTATTTGCGTCACTTTCGTGACTGAATACTGGTGTTTGTGCCATTTCTGGCTTAATGCTTCCCTCCGTATCAAACCGCTCGTCCTGTTGTCACTGGTGCAAGTCTTCCTTCTTCATTCGTGGTGTTTCCTGTTTGTTCTGTCTCCCTTTGATCTGGCTAGGCGTATCTCGAAGGAGAGCGAGCTTTCAAACACAACGACCTTTCGGCCACCATTTATTGTTTTAAAATTTTGAGTATTTTATTTTTCCAAAAAGTACTGAAAACAGTTTTTGAATGTGAATAGTTCCGAAATGTGAAAATTTTCCGCGTATGACCATAGTGGTCTTATAGTTGTCTTCCTGTAATATGAACGGGTTAGTCATGTATTGGATATGTGTGTGGGAGTTTGTGTGGAGTCTTAAGCGAGTCCAGTCGTCATTTGTTATTATGTGATCGGGTTGTGTTGATAGCTAAGCTCCGGTGTACGTAAATACCATATAACCGGACCGTCCAGCTCACGCTTTGAGATCCAAATGATCGGCGATGAGAATTGTTGTGGCATGATGGGCAACGAACTCAAGTGCTCTCTGTGGGAATGGGTTGGGGGGTTAAACTCATAGTGCATCCGAAAGATTTAGGGAAAGGTGGGGGGAAGGGGAGCGGGAGGCCATTCAGTCAATTCTCGTTGTTGCCGTCTTGCTGGATTCTAGCGTGGCTTTTTGGCCGGACCATGTGTATCACGTTACCAACCTTTGCTATCATCCCAGTGATGGGGTGGTATTGAAGGCTATGCGTTCTAGTCCTGTCATTATCGAGTCACTTGTATTCCCTACTTGCTGTCAGTCATATTTTTGTTACGAGTCCTGTCGGTCATGTGCATGTTGTATGCATGTTGTGGAGTGGGATGGTTTTGTTTATGAATCCCCGGAGTATATGGACGCACCCAACTAGGTGTATGCGTACATGCACTCGAGTACTCATACATGCAGACAACACTACATATTTGTACGTCCTTTCATACTTATCCGTATATGCATACCTAATTGACATTACGTACACACGCAAACTCTTTCATATGCGTTTACCAATGCCTGTGCTTACATTCATTAAAAAAAAAAAAAAAAAAAAAAAAACGAGTACATACACACGTAGTGATTTTCACTCTTCCATGTCTTATGTGTTTTGTGTCTCTTTGTCTGTAATTTCGTCTGGTCGTGTCACTTTTAAGTTATGTCCTGTTACTGGTATGTGACCTGTCCGGTACTGACGTATCATGTTTTGGGTGGATTGTGTGTGCGTTGATGACGTTCTTGCTGCTTACACCCTTCATTCCATTTGTTCTCATTAATGAACAGACATACAGCAACACAGTTTATGGTTTCTTTGATTGCACTGTCATTCATACACTCACAAATATATTAGTATACACGCTCTCATATATATACACACATGCACACTCGCACAACTATTATTCCCACACATATGACATACATTTATATGCCAGCGGAGCGTAGACAATCACCCAATAATAGCCAGATCATTCTATTCTGTGCCATTCTTACAGCTGCCCTTGTCTTCCCTTGTTCATTCACATGTCGACCCACCTCCCCTCTCCACCCCCATAACATCCCTCTCCTCCCGTTTGTCTTATGACCACTTATGGTCGATAAATGGTCGATGAAGTAAGTGGTCGATAAAAACACCTGCCGTCTATACTTCCCAGGATTTCCGGTTTGGATTCCGGGGCCCTATTAAAGGGAAAACAAGAACAGACCCACTGTCTGCCCAAAAGCATGTCGTAAGAGTCGACTAACTGGGAGCTTCCTTCGAAGTCGGAGTGCATTTGTCTGAGAGTCAAGTAACCAACAGTCTGCAAACAAATGAGTCAGATCTGTAAAACGGATGCACACGCAACACTCAGGTTCTGAAACAGAACTGCAATTCAAAAGTGGATGAACAGCCATAACTTTCCACCAGAGTTTACAGATGGTGAACGTGAAGAAATGAACAAGAAACTTCCCAGGATATTTTCCTACACCACTTGTAGGTTCGGTCGATCTGGCACACCTATGACTTCTTCCTCCTCCTCTTCTTTTTCTTCTTCTTCTTCTTCTTCTTCTTCTTCTTCTTCTTCTTCTTCTTCTTTTATTCTTCTTTTCTTCTTCTTCTTCTTTTCTTCTTTCCTTCTTCTTCTTCTTCTCTTCTTCTTCTTCTTCCTTCCTTCTTCTTCTTCTTCTTCTTCTTCTTCTTCTTCTTCTTTCTTCTTCTTCTTCCTTCTTCTTCTTCTTCTTCTTCTTCTTCTTCTTCTCTCTTCTTTTTCTCTTCCTCTCTCTCTTTTTCTCTGACTCCTCTTCAATCTGTCTTCTCCTCTTCCTCCTTTTCCCCCTCACTGCATGCGTGAATTACTGTGTTTATTGCATACATGAATTACTAGGTTTGTTACATGTATGAATTGCTATCTTTACCGCATGTATGAATTGCTATCTTTACCGCATTATGGTTTGCTGTCTTTACCGCACGTATGAATTACTGTCTTTACGGCATGTGTGAATTACAGTCTTTAAGACATGCATGCGTTATTGGTACTGTCTTGCTGTGTGAATTACTGTTTTTCCAGCATGTATAAATTACTGTTACTAGATGTATGAATTTCTGTTTACTGCATGTGCGAACTACTGTTTTTTTTTTTTTTCCCCAGCATGTGTGAATTAATGACTTTCCAGCAGCAACAACAAAAAAAAAAAAAAACATCTGTAAACAAACAAAAAAACTCATACTGGGCGGTTTCACTGTTCAGTCTGGATTACCGATGTAATACCTTCCGGGTAGTCCGACAGGCAAGCTGGGCGTTAATGAGACCGACCCGATAAAAGAAAAACAAATTTTGTTGGCATTACAGTGGAACCTCGCTTAACGAGCATAATTCGTTCTAGAGTCATACTCGTTAAGCGAAACACTCGTTATGCGAAAAAATTTCTCATATAAATTAATGTAAAATACGATAATGCGTTCCATGTGGAAAAAGATACTCACAAAATGCTATGTATAACGTTTATTCAAAGACAGTTATCTACATATTGTTAAGGAGAGTGGATCATCTTCATCTTTTCTTCAAACGCGGAACGAACCCACCTAGAATGCGAATTCCATTTGCAGGGGGAAAAAAGTCGAAATAATTATGATACATAGCTAATTATTTATTTTTTTACTAGAAAGATATCCAGAGATTTGTTTTTGCCGACGCTTCAAAATTTAGCGAAAATGCGACACAGCATTATCATTAAATAAATTTGCAACCCGTATAGCCACTTCCTTATTAGGGCGATGCTTCTCAATGTAAGATGCAACAGTTTGCCATGCTTTCAGCATTTCTCTTATTTCGCCAGAAAATTGTTGCTTTTCTGTTACCTCCTCCTCTGACAAACTTTCCTCCAAAACGCAGCTCTTAGCTGTGCTCTTCCACAATCTCTTTGATATCATTGTTATCCACCTACAACCCCGTGATAGTGGGCCAAAGACACAATCTCGTTGACTACAGGTTTCACTCTCGTGAACCCCTAAAAGTCACAAATAGACAACACTCTCCGGCCAAAGCTGCTTCCAAGCAGAAGTTAGGATTCTCTTGGTAACCCCTCCTCCCGCCTTGTCGATCATCTTGAGGCAGGCAACGGTGTGAAAGTGATTTTTCTCCAAAACTCTTTGAGAGTGAGGTTGGTCCCTTCAGTCACCTGAAAACAATGCTCGAATAGTGCTTTAGTGTAGAGTTTCTTAAAGTTAGAAATTACTTGCTGGTCCATGGGCTGGAGTAACGGAGTGGTGTTGGGAGGCAGAAACTGGATCTTGTTGAACTTAAATTCTTCAGAGACTTCATCTTGTAGGCCTGGAAAATTCATGTACATATATAACAATATAACACAAATTTGAGAAAATGTGTGATCACAAGTGACACTACGATTCTACTGGAACAAGTGCTAAACACAGACTGATGTAACAGGCGCACAATCCGGGACCTCCCCTCTCCTCGCCACTTGTTATGCGAAACGTCGCTCGTTAAGCAAGTCATTTTTTTACAAATTATTTTGCTCGTTATGCGAATTACTCGTTATGCGAGGTGCTCGTTAAGCGAGGTTCTACTGTAAATGGTATCATTAGCGTACGCACACATTGTCTGCTCAACCTTCCCTGATATGAATGTACCCCTGACATTGCATTTTGATAGCAAATCGAGCATTTCTTCTTTGCTTCTATACTTTTATATTGACAATCCATTGTAATCCACATCCTTTTCATATTTTCTTCTACACTGTTACAATATGTAAAACTGTGTCATAGTTTCACAACATGAATTGGAATTTCCCTCTAATTTGCCCCCAGGGTCATGGACCTCTAACATAAATAAAAAGGAGGAAAGTTTATTTAAATTTAAAAAGACAGGGGAAAAAGGGGGGGGGGGGGAAACACTACTAAACATTTAGTGAGAGAACGATGTGAATTAATTATGGCGGAGCGCCAAACTGATTGAAATCGTCCAATATGTCACACAGTTCATGACGCAGCACAAGAATTCTGGGACACTATGACTAGCTAGAACGGGAAGAAGCGAAAAATGGTCTGGCAAGCTGAAAGCGGCGAACGCTGGGGTCTTGGAAATGGCCAGACATGTATGTTTAGAGTCTACATAACAAATTATATAATTCTATTCAACCTTTACAGGCCAATGTCATTATAAATATAATTTAGTATTATGTATACACAGTGGGCGCCTCACGCTTTCATTCATCATCATCATCATCCTCATCACCATAAACCACTTCTGCCGTTAAGCGCTGTGGGGAGGAATAATTTGCGATCCAGTGCACCTTGGCTGCCACTGGCTATTGTTATGCCGTGAAGGCGTAGAATGTCTTTAATGTTGTCGATCCATGTTTCTGCGGCCGTCCTCTTGCTCTTGTAGCTGATCTTCTGAGATGTAGTGCTTGTGATGGTATTTGATCTTGCGGCATTCTAACAAGATGGCCAAACCACTTAATCTGCTGTTTCTCGATGAATCTAGTACAAGGTGTCGTTCCCACAATTTGCCTGATATTTTCATTATTCACTCGATCTTGTATGGTTAGGTTGGTTGCTTTTCTGGGGCACCTTATCTCGCAGGTGGGGATTTTGCGTATATGGGCTTTAGATAGTGTCCATGTTTGGCACTGGTAGCTTAATTTTTGAATGAATATGTAAATTAATAATCTGTCTCTTTGCACTGATAGTTATGCTTGGATGTCTTAATAATGGTGACAATTGGTATATAAGTGCTCTTGCTTTCTAGCATCTGGTTTCTATTTCTCGGTCAATTTTACAATCTTCTGTGATCATACTTGCTAGATATTTAAACTCCTTAACGATTCAGTGCAGAACCATTCACCTGTATGTGTAGTGGGGCAGAGGTTCTACTAACTTGCTTTGTTTCGGTTTTGTTTACATTGATCTTGATGTTGTATTTACTGCATGCTGAGTTTAACCTGGTAATATGCTTTCATTAGTCGTGGTATATAATTATAGATGACTGTTGGTAAAGATAATTAGCTGAACTCGCTTATCCAATAAATTATATGATAAGATACACATACAATATAAATTAGATAAAACACACCAGTGTTGATATATTATGTTCAACATACCATAGTTTAAATTAGTTCAACATACCATAGTATATATTATTTTTAGTGCACTTGTTAATTGTATGCAAGGTAAGTAACAGAAAGCTAATATTATAAAAGAGTTTTTTTTTTTTTTTGGGGGGGGGGGGGGGGGGGGTAATGGCAGGTATAAAATGTAAATCTGGTTCTTACGTCGTATTATGGAATAGTGTTTTGAACTGATGAGGTGATGATGTTTCTCACTTCAATAGCTAGATCATGTTGTGCCATGCCCTGAACTATCACACCACGAATTTGTTTTTAACATCAAAATGCATATACAGACTGAATCTCCTGTTATGTATTTCCAGATACTGAAGGCGCTTCATGCGTACTGTGACAAGACTTAAGGAAGATTCGGTGGAACGTAGTTCGGAACTTACTGCTCATGTTGTAGTAGACGATGATGCTAACAGTAGAATTGATTGCATCGAAGATAAGGGCGAAGGACCAGGTGGCGAAGAATTCATACCGATGTTTTCCCACCACGTCATACTCGGGTTCAACGCTGGTCACTATAAAGATGGACACGCTAGGCAGGAAGCAGACCATATAGATAACAGCTAACAGTGTGACCTTTTTCACAGCTTTATTTTCGCGGTTCGGTTTCAACTTTTCTGTCCTAGCATCTCCAAGAGTTGTTCGCCATTTTGCACTTTGCTTGAATTTGACAACGAGAGTACATGTCAGGACGATGACAGAAAAATATGAGATGGTCTGAGTGATAGCGGAAATGAGAAAACTTAAGGCTTCATATTTGTTTCTGTCTTCTGTAAATATAAGACCAACCTTTGTCTTGTTGGTTCCGGGAACTGTTTTCCAGTCCAGATAACACGTCGCATACTCGGGGAGTAGAGTCAAGATCATAGTTATGTAGATAAGGGCTATTGTGATAACATTTCGTTTTGGCGTTATAATGTTTTTTACCTTCAGTGGGAGGCTGACGCACAAACATCGCTCAAGCGTGACGTGAGCTGTGATCCAGCTGGTGATCTTGGTGAAACAGGCGTGGGGCCAGCCTCCTGTCAGGTGAGGCATTTCCTCGAAAATCAGTGGAATCTCGGAGTTGTAGAACAGCGGGTTCCAGAGAATGTGAATCCACAGAAGTGTGATCAGCGAGCACAGATCGGACACGGCCAGGCCCAGGAGGCTGATGCTGGAAGAATCGCGGAGACCTTGTTGAAAAAACACCGCTATGTTCATGATATTACCCACAATCCCACAAACGGCCACCAGGTTGCCAATAAAAACATTATTAACTATGTAGAAGGTTTCCAAATGCGCCTTAGTCATCAGCCCAGATTCTGAGTTATTGGGCCAAGCCTGCAGTAACAACGTCACGGTAGAGCTAGCGTGCATGGTGTAAGCTATGTGGTAGTCTCACGGTGCCACAACAGTTCATACATTTGTCGCCAATAAACAAAAGCTGCCGGTACTCATCATAAAGAATCTATCACAGTAGCGCTGGAAGAACTGTCTTGTAAAAAGGTGCTGGTACTGCGTACCGCCAACAAATAACCCTGGTTGTTGCCCTACCATGTGTCATGCTAGCGAGCTCTGAAATAGTGCCACAGTGCCACCAGCATTCATGATCTTAGCGAGGTCTGCAGTAACTTCAGTTTAGCACACAAAGCGAGGTCGTCAGTAATGTCGCTGTGTTGTTACTCTTCATAATTTTAGCAAGGTCTCAAATACTTTCACGTAACCACCATACGCCCCCCCAAAAAAATCATATTCTTAGAGAAGGCGACAGTATTATCACATTGTCGAAAACTGCAGTTATCTCACAACCCTACAGCTGTTTATAAGGTGAACAAGGTCTGAAATAGCGCCACAGTTCCACAAGCGCTTAAATTCTTAGAGAAATGTGCACCTCTTCTTTATCATCGTCAATCAACGTTGGTTATTCGTCTCTCTGGCATGAGTCATATACAAACTCTAATGTCACGTTGCAATACAATTTATGTTCTCAACAAAGTCTCCAGTAAAGTCACGTTTTCACAAAATTTCTGTTTCAAACAAAGCCTGCAGTCTTGCCGCGTTGCCACAAACATTATGTTGTCAACAGAGTTTGCAGAATTGCCACAAACTTTATATTCTCGACAAAGTCTGTAGTAATGCAACATCGAAGTCTACACAAACATCTTGATAATACTGCATTTATGAAGGCAGTTCATAATTCCGACACACGTGGTTCGATTCAGCTGCAGGTGATTGGACAGTAGACCGCGTTTTGTGCAATTCAGCATGTGACTCTCTTGACGACTTCGTTACGAATACGAACTGTTGTGACACATCGAGACTACTATACAGCTATCTGTCATCATGAACGCTAGTTTTACTGGGATGTTATTGCAGACATGATGTTCAGCCAGCAATCGCAAACTACAGAATGTAAAACTATCTAGTAAACCCACACACGGGCAATAAATGATGTGCTTGGCTTGTGACATCAGGCAAAGAATAGGCAGGTCATTTAACTGGTACACGTCGTCTTGGCCATGTCTCGGCTAATTTCTCGGGGCACAACCCATGCCATGTGTATTAAGAGTGTAGTTATTTAGGTCTCATTTTGATTAATTGCAGCAGGAAGTTCGGCTTTTATAGATATGTCCCGTACGATATGGTGTCGATTCCTAAATCAATAATCAGTCCATGGCTGGCCGACTGGTTCCAAACTGTAATCTCTAGGGTCAATGAAGCTGGTGTTAGAAAGAGTTAATATCGACACTAGAGACAAATGCATTTAATAAAACCAATACTTTGACTAGCAAGCTGAACGGAGAGAACTGGTAAAGACATGCATAAATAGTTCCATATGGTCAATCGGTTAGATTCCAGTGTGTTTTTGACCATTAAATTGTGTTCTGTCTGCACAATAAAAATTGGCTACAGTGCACTCACTGTTGTATCTATGTAAATTATGTGGTGAGGTCCCAATCAATTCCACGGTGTGACTCTCATACTACTGTTCGAAAGCATCGAGAACGGTCGGTTTTTTTAAACCGCCCACAGCAGTAACTTTATTACTTGAGGACCCTGAGCAAACCGAGAAGCCAAAGATATTCGGCTGTAGTACATCCGTTATGACCAAAATCACAAGTTCTCGCCTTTAAATTGAACAGTCGTCGGGTAAAAATAAATATAATCAAAGACCGGAGATAATTACAACTGAAAAAACATAATTATTAATTTACCACTGAACCATCAACCATGTGTATATTTACGTCGTTGTGCATCTTCACTTTCACTGTGCAAAAGGATTTTCCTTTAATTGTAGTGGACAGAATCAATCAAGGATGTATCGGTGTTGGGCTAAACTGTAGATAATTACTCGGTTATTTATTGTGAGCTGAAACCGTGTGTACTGAGCCATTATATTAGAGGGAATTCTCAGTGATTGTGGTATCCGGTGTTTGCACACATTTACATCCAGGGTGGTGTTTCGAAAACATAAGCGATCAGACAACTGCACTCAGCAAACAACTTTGCATTGCTAACGAACATGCAAACAAGAGAGCGTCTTTGAGAATGTGTACAATACATATTTATGGAATCTGTTCAATCATCAATTGGATGCTCGATATATATATTTTCAGCCACAGAGGTCGTAGATAGCCAGACATTTAACCCAAAAGCCCCAACAGCCGCCTAGCAGAACTCACTACAACTCAAAAACCCAAAATTAATCTTAAGAAACAAATATTAATTACTTCAAAGCAAAAACTCCAATATCAACCTATCAATTATCACTGCAACGAAGAACTATAATATCATCTTTAAATTGAGAAAAACAAAACATTAAAAAAAATAATACAAACATGTTATCCTCCAAATTGTATTACTTATCTTGCATTTTTTTTTTAAATGTATCATATGGTGAATTTACATAATGTATTCACAATGACGTCTTTTATAGAATTAATATTGTATTTGTACTCTGTCGTATAATGTAATGAATTTTAGCTAACCATCTTTACAAACACTCATAAACAATTGTATTCCACGACTAATAAACCCGTGGGCAGCCCACACATAATTCATGTATTTATAACAACTAAGTTCTCCGTGTGGGTTCCGGGACCCTATGATAGCGAAAACAAGAAAAGACCCACTGTCTATCCCTAAGCATGTCGTAAGAGTCGACTAATTCGGAGCTTGGTTGTAGAGGTGCATCTGCCTGAGAGGCAAGGAACCAACAGTCTTCATACAAATGAGTCAGATCTGTCAAACGGATGCAGACGTAACACTCAGGTTCTGGAAAAGGACTGCAGTCTAGAAGTGAGCGAACAACCAAAACCTTCCCCCGGAGTTTACAGCTGGTGAACGCAAAGAAAATGAGAAGACAACAACTAAATCAAGTTTATAAAGACAGTGACAAGTTAAGATGAGTAATATCAATTGTAATTTAGGCGCCCTGTGCTTTTATTAATCGTGTTATGAAACTGTAGATGACTATTTGTAAAGATAATCAGTTACATTCCTGTATCCGTGTGAGTTACGTTGAACGCCACAACGAGCGATACACACAAGTCCCAGAAACCCCGTTAACCTTTAAGATATACTAGGGCTTGAAAACAACGACAAATTACGTCCCACCGTGTATCCAGTGACTGACTGACGTTCAACCCCACCATACATCACACCAAGCGATATGAACCTGGTGACACAAAGTGCCACCATTCGGATGATCATCACCCGAGAACAGGTCCCAGAAACCCGTTTAACCCGTGGGTTGGGGCATGTTAGGCCCCCGGCAACATCCAGAGTGGGGGCTTTAAACCAACAAAAAAGTAAAGTAGTCAGTAAGTACATTTCACCCCACCAGAACATTAAACAGAGCGACAAACACCCTGTGACACAAGGTGCCACTATGCCGATGAGGATCACCCGTGGAGAGGTCCCAGAAACCGCGATCAATTGATAGGCTATATTGCGGCCCCTGGCAAAAGCCTGGGGTCGGGAGGGGGGGGGGGGGCCCAAAATAACAAAAAATTGCGTTCCATTTGGGACGAAATGCTAGTTGGAAAAAAAATAGAAAAAAAAATAAAAGATATTTGTAAAAATTTAAAATATTAAAAAATAAATATTTCAAAAGGAAAAAAATGTCAGCCCCCCCCCCCCTTTTTCTCCTTTCCCCCCCCCCCCCCCCCCCCCCCCCCCCCCCCCCCCCCCCCCCCAATTTAACAAAATTAATTAAAAACATTTTAAAATTACAATTTTTTTTTTAATTTACACAATTAAAAAAAATTAAAGTACCACAACCAAAAGTAGTAAGTAGGTAAGTGAATTTTACCCTACCAAGACATCACACAGAACGATAAATACCCGGCGACACAGAGTGCCACCATGCGGATGAGGATCACCCATGGAGGAGTCCCAGAAACTACGTTCAACCGTCAGGCTATATTGCGGCTCAGGGCAAAAGCCGGGGTGGGGCTTCAAAAGAACGAAAAGTTGCGTCACATCTCGGAACTATTTTTTTTTTCCAAACTTTATTTTTTGATGTATTATACTATCAATCAGTTGGGTGACATTTGTCATTGTAGCATAGTCAGTCGGTGACTGGCTGATGGTATGGTGGTAATGAGATGCTTCAGCTAGAGAAGTGAGCATCTGAGATTAGAGTGATGTTATTATGATAGTGATAAGTTTACGAATAAAAATACTGAACATAACTTTATGAATAAGGACACGAAACCTCTGAGAGCCCTCGAGTGAGGCCCTCCCTAGCTTTTCCCAGTTTGCCCATCTCCCATGCAAAGTAGGTTCGTACACGGACCCTCTGCTTCTAACTGGTCTTTGCCCCTGACGGAACTGGGAAAATTCCAGCAATTTGCTAAACACAAGGCTCACACAGCTAGAAGTACTTTTTGCAAGTGATGTGCATTGGTGGAAGTTGGTTAGCACTAACACACACACACACAAGAAAACGAAATGAGTTCGACGGAGAGACGCAGTGTTTTATATATAAATCACAAACCCTTTCTGTATTTCGTGTGGGTATTATAAATTAATTGTTAACTTCCCACAAGCCATGACGAATACACAAGTTAAATTCTCATTTACCACTGAATAGTGTTCAATCTAAAAGTCACATTGGCGGCCCAGGTTATTGTGCATTTCTTTATTTATTGAGACAGTCAGTGAAAGTATACTTTCGCCGAAGTTAAACCCTTTCGAACATTTTCGCCTATTATTTCCTTTGACACTGTGGTTATTTAAAAAAAAAAAATTTATATTTCGCTGTTATCTTACTTGAAATAACATATTTATGTGTGTCTGATACATGGCATTTGTCTGTCTCCCAAATTGTTATATTAGTGTTAGTAATACAGGGATGCCTCAGGTGCACTTTGGGGCAATGACCAAATATACGGTAGAGACAAAGTTGAAGTAGAAGACAGGATATTAAATACAGAGTTTACTTAGACCCCTTTTTTCACCAAGCTTACATATAGGGCAGCGGTGTAGACCAAGATGAGGTTGAGGACGGGAAAAACAGATTTTCTTTCACTATCCGGGGTGAGGCCGGGAATTTAAATCTAGTATAACATAAACTTGATAAATTACGCCATTTTTAATATAGTATGTCCAACATACCACATGATAAATTAAAAAAAAATATTTTAGTACATTGGTTGTTGAGTGCAAAATAATAAAAAAAAAATATTTTAGTACATTGGTTGTTGAGTGCAAAATAAAAAAAAAAAGCTCAAGAGTATATCAAGTTGTGTGTCTCTGCGTGTGTGTATCTACGTCTTAGTCCTAATTACACGTTATCATCAAATATGTCAATTTAAAAAATCATGCCAACAACGCTGAATAATTACTCTAGTATCTCCCAAAAACATGTTAGTGTGTACAACATTGCGGTCCATCCACGCATCATACACTCCAAAATCAAACCTCGTGCGTGACTGACTGTTTGACTTCTGTTGCTACTTCTGTTTGACACTTTGAGATTTAAAAACCTGGAGAGAAAATAATCGAGTGGAAAATTGTGATGGTCAACTCCTGACATCACTCCCCCGACAATGTTATACAGTGTGCACGTCTGGGACTCCCTGTGTGCAACGATATCAAATCTTGAGTAAGTCAAACATTCACTGGCATAAATTGGCAACTCTCCATCAGTGCGTTCACCAGTCACAGCGGGTGAGCAGCAGCATGGCCGAAGCAAATCACAAAGGGACCCATGTATAAGAGAGCAGGAACCTGCACTGAGAGCAGGAACCTGCACTGAGAGCAGGAACCTGCACTGAGAGCAAGATGCTCTGTCGTCATAATCTCAGAGTGCCTGTTCAGGAAACCGTGGCTTGGTGTCTCCTCCCCCCCCCCCAGCCCCCGCTCCCCTCCCTCGCCCTTTTCCTCTATAAAATGTGATCAGACACTTTAAAAAAAAACCTCAAAATGGACTTTTAGGAATAATATATATTCTTCGACTATCTTTTATCTTTTCCTCGAATTGGCCATATCTCTGCTCAAGCATGATTGCTACACGGGGTTTCCCCCTCCACTAAACTTTGTGCTATCCAGCTCCTCAATTTTAAATCTTTGAGAGATTTTACTCTTCTATAGTTTTGTTCAAAACTCATGTCGTCACACTTTAACAGATACCTCGAAAACTCCTATACGGATCAAAACCAATTTTTGCATATGGCATTAGATTTCCCTTGTTCATATGATTCTATAATTTACAGTTGTGCAGATGTTGCTGTTTTCTTACAGATGTGAATTTCTTCTTTGTCTGACTAATAATTTCTCTACCCTAAAAATTAGACAATATAATGTACAGTATCTGACCCATGTGTGGAGATTCTTTGAAAATCACTTTTAATGTGCAACCATGTGGTGATTATTTTGAAAGCCGATTACCCACTCAATGAAAAATCCGCATCTCGCGGGAAACATGCTGCTGATGACTACCTGAGAGTGAAACCTACATAGCGCACGTGCAATCTAATGTTTTTATTATGTTTTATTTTCCTTGCTTAGTTTAGTCACGTTTGTATGAGCGTATTGATTGTTTGCTTTGAATCAGTGTCTGTTTTTTTATTTCTTCTTTAGCGCAAAAACGGGAAAATTCAAACTAGATGTCTGATAATTAAAAAGAAAGTATTTACAAGGAGATGATTGTTAATAAGCTGCATGGCAAATATCAACAACTTACACCGAGCTGTTACTGGGTTACACGTTTTTAAATTTCAGCAGAACTTCTGGAACGAACTATAATAGCAACAATATACTTGACCTTCTGCAAACAGTTTATGTCATAGACAGATGTCAACATAATCTAAGTGCTCCCTTGCAAGGAACAACATTGAAAACAAGAGGCGATACGGTGGGGGGGGGGGGGACGGGGGAAGGGGGGGGCGCTGCGTGTGCTCTTATATAATATTAACAGGACACAAAGTGTTGGCCTAACTGACTGGCACGTTCATCCCCCCCCCTCCCATGGGACCGTACAACGAGTGATAAACACCCGTTGATACAAAGTGCCACCATTCGGATGAGAATCATCCAGGTACACGTCCCAGAGACGCCGTTCATCCTTTATGTTATATTAGGGCCCCAGAGAACAGCCTGGGTGAAGCTGGCTAATTACCCCAAAAAAATGCTTTACATGTTAGGTCTAGGAATGATATGTTGATCTAACGGCTGACTGACTTTCAACCCCACCAGGATTGCACAACGAGCGATAAACATATGGTAACACAAAGTGCCACCATTGGGACAAAAATCGCCAGGGAGCAAGCCCAAGAAACCCTGTAGGTTATTTTTAGGGCAGTAGTGGTAAGGCATTAAAAGAACAAAATATCTCGTCCCGGTTTGGGCCTGAGTTAAAGGCAGAACGAGTTACAGCAAATATTGGGATATAACGAGTTGATGGACTAGTAGACGAGGAGTAAGGAAAGGCGTTATTCTATACAGATAGGGGCACCGGAACCTGACGTTTAAGGGACTTTGAGCTCCCACAGGCCCCAAAACAAGTATATAGGCGAAGAGTTGGCAGAGGATCGAGTAAAGCTGTAAGGAGTCCACATCTGCGCCCTTCACCTTCCTCCAGCTATGTGTAGTAGTTATCTTTTTAAGTTTGTGTCTATAGGCATCATAATATTTAAAACGTATTGCTTTGATGATTCTCATTTGACACTGAACATATTATTATGGCCCCCCCCCCCCCCTAAAATTTAGTAACGGGGTTGAGTGCCCCTGTGCCATTTATTCTTTGCGTCAGCGCCCCTATGACTAGAAGAATAACCAGTAACGTTTGTGAGTTACTTGACTCTAAAAGATTGTCACATATTAAGGCGACTCAGTCGTGAGGTCAGAGGTCAGACCAGACATATCTGCCTAGCGTTAGAGAAGCCACGACACCGCCCAGCCGGCAGACATTTCCTTTTCCGGTACACAGACAACATGGCAGGCGGCAAGCAAAACAAGCTATCTCGGGAGGAGGAACTTTTGCTTCAGGATTTCAGCAGAAATGTCTCCACAAAGTCCTCCGCACTGTTTTATGGAAACGCTTTTATAGTTTCAGCAATCCCCGTATGTAAGTTGAAGGACAGGCATGTATTACAGCAGACACGCGTTATCACTTATAAATATGTTGTTGACGTGGCGAATTCTGTGCAGCAGCCAGTAGAGACTCATTTTTATTGCCTAAGTTTTTTTTTTAAATTATGTTATTTTCAGTGTGAGACATTATATGATTATATGCTTGTTTCAAATTGATCACAACAGTTATGAAATATTCTGTTACTTAAGGACTAGTCAAGTGTCTAAGGAAAACAACATATAAATACTAAGGAAGCTGTTTCATGTTACTCACCACTGAGCATCTTTCGGCTAGCATATAGGTAGTACTTAGTTATAATCTAGTATTTTGTTATAGATCAATTTGCACTTAGTGTGTGATAGTATATGCACAACAGCCGCCTTGATTTCACAAGACATTTTCTGAAAAGGTCGACTTGGGAGATTAGATCAGATCAATATATATCAATTGAATATCAATCAACTGAATCTGGCTCGATGAGTCATTAAAATATAAATTAAAAGTTTCCCTACCCATTGTTTATTCTTTATGGCGGCTGACAAATCTTCTCTAACTGCATCTCTGTCTCATCTTAGTGGTCTATCTGTGAAATGAACCTCTTCAGGAAAGCCTCACCCTTCTCTTTGTGTTCAAAAGCAAGCCGTCATCTCTATGAATTGTAAGCTGGGCCTATCTTTCTTGAGCATCTGTCTGTGTAGCTTGCAAAATTTCCCCTAAGTATTATTGCTCTCAATTTCATTAATAAAATGTTCCCATTTTGAATTTTTTTTTTTTTTTTTTTTTTTTTTTTGGCCTCTGCTGCACAGCGCTTGAAAACCTCTATCCTATCTTTTGTATATCTTTCCGCACACTCCAGTTCCTCCTGCATGCTTAGGGGTATTTGTCACACTTTTTTTAAATCGCTTTACTGCAGCTCTTTTTAACTTCCATACTTGTTCTGCCTCTGATGTCCACCATGGAGGCTGCAAAAAAGTAGATCTGCTATTCCTCTTCTAGGCCCTCTGTCAGAGGCATCCAAGAAGGGTGTTTGTCCGCTCATACTTGAAAGACCAGCATTATGTATCATTAACTGTATTTTTACACCTCAGTGCCATGACAAGACTGAAGAATCATCTGGCAATGCCTTTCTCTGTATCTTTTACCACAGATCTTTTCAGTGATCACAACATGTTGCAGTTTCCTTATAACAATACCCAGAAAATGATGACTGTCTCTTTCTGATGTATGAGATAAGTTATCTTTAAGCCAACACCTTCGAAACATCTTGGTTACTCTTTTTGGCTGTCCAAGGAATTTTAAGGATTCTTCTGTAAAACCACATCTCCGAGGCCTCAATAAATTGTTTGGCTTGTTTATTAATTGTCTAGGACTGACAGCCGAATGTTAAAACTGGCTCTATAGAGCATGCAACACATCTTCCGCCGGATGTTATACATGTGCATAGATACTTACATTAATGTACGTTTTAAAATAATGTCTTTGACATTAATTATACATTTAAGCACTTTTTTTTAAAATTGCCATTACTTCTGTTTTTTCAGGTCTTATATAGAATGCAAGTATTTTTCTTCTTTGAAATGTTTTTTCTATACTGTAAGTTTATGATTTCATGCAGACTTCCATCTTGTCCTCAGGGTTGTTTTGGCGTATTCATCAGATGGACCTCTACCAGTCAGCCATCATTTTTGCCATTGGCACAATCATCAGCACCTACTTGGTAGCAATGGCATACCGTAACCTCAAGTTCATTCTCAAGCACAAGTATGTTCTGAGAAAACCAACTAAAAAGTTTTCATTTGTTAATTTTATTTTTAGCTTTAGTCCATATTTTAATTCTAAGTTCATATCAGAATGTGTTTATTATTAGCAGGTAGTTTTTACAAAAAAGATGTTATTACATTGTTATCTGCATGGGGTGTGTGAAGACAAAGAATAGGACCACTGAGCGCAGTTTGGATAAGTTTCTTTATTACAAGAGGATAAAGGGCAGAAGATATGTTAACCTTTCCTTGTCAGACTTAATTGCAGCAGTTTGTCCCCTCCAGGATTAGCAGCTCAAGCAGAAGAATCCAGTGATTACACATTCTGGTTCAACCTAAAGGTTATATTGGGGTTTCCGACGGTTTGGAAGTTGTCTGAAGTCTGGACCAGGCAGGGATGTCACACTACTAGACTTTGGTTGGTTTTGATTAAGGATCTCCTTAATTGCATTCCCTTAGTGCTTCAGGTGGCTTCTATAAGTCACACAAAGAGAAGGCTGGCACTGTTTGTGAACTCCAAATTGCCCGCAAGGCTCCAGAATCATCCATGCTACAAATATGTATCTGTGGATATGGTTTGTAATTGTGAATTATTAACACAGAGAGCAGCTGTTCAGTTTTTTTCCCCATGTGCCACTGCTGGAAACATGCAAAGTGCACACAAGTCCCTTCACTCTTTTTCACTTTTCTGATATTAGCAGCTATTGGATCCACCATTCAAGAACACGAGGAAGTAGATCGTCCATTCATTTCCTGCTTGGTAAAAACCCAGACCATTGAAAGTTAATCCAACCAAGTCTGCTCAAGCCAAAAGAGGGACCTGTACCTCTTGGTGGTTCCTCTGACAATCAGCCATCCTCTTACTAGTGCAGTCTCTGACAGTAGATGTGTACTGTGATCTACATGTGGTAAATCAGATGCTGTCTCATAATACCAAGAATACAATACTATTTATAGAATACTATAAAGAAATATTTGACTACAACAAATCTTTAGATCCATCGGAGTTGCAAACAGCGGACAATGAAGAAAGAAAATTTCATAATCTGCCTAATTACTGGTATGTAGAGGATTAGTAGATGGTTGTGACATAACAGAGAGACAAAACTGCACAAATGTGTTGAATTTTAATACACCAAGAAATAGTATATAGGCAGACCTACATACATTTGGAGTCAGCAACTAGAAAGAGAAAGAATGGGGGCAGCTGAAATCTGAAGCAGTGAACCTCAAGGGCTTGAGATGCTGAAGGAAAGGATAATAGATAAAGAAAAAAACTATTTAAACTGTATACATTGTTTTTTGTGAAGTATTTATTCATTCTATAAAACTAAATGTAGCAATAACACTTATCTGTTTTCTGTGGCTGGTAAATTTTGTTTCTTTGTATGGAGATTGTGTACAGAAAGACACCCAATAACCATGTGTAAATTGTTATCTTGGATGGAATCTGTATACAAAATGACACCACATATAAATGGTTACCTTGGATGGCAGCTGTCGAGTGTTAGTAAACCTAACAAATGAATGCAAAGGTTGGGAAGAGACTTATGTGTCAGAATTGTACCCCAAAAACAAAAAAGTAAAGTATTCTTTTCCATGCCTATAGGCATATAAGGCTAGATCTATATTTTATTGACCAAGTGGCATTTGGTGGATGATGTGGTCAGCATCACACTGACCACCTTTACTTCCCAAGACTGCACATGCACTCAATGCTGGGTTGACCTGAGTGGCAAGGTCATTTGAGAAAAAAACAGTTCAGCTAAATCAGGATCTGAACCCACAACCTTCTGATCCTCAGGGAAGCATTTAGTGGCTACACAGTATTATATGCTTAGATAAAATTCTGGTGGGGGCTGTTTGTGTTGAAACATCTAGCTAATGTTTTAGGCATTTACTGCATGTGCATGTTTATGGATTTTGCAAGACTGTTTGTTTGTTTACTAGTTTTTAAATGGTACAGTGAAGAGTATTTTGTATGATTTTCACTAGCACAGGACCACTACAATTATAGGGTGGCCCATTTGCAGTAAAGTGAAACCTCAACTATTGACTTGTAAACCCAAGAGAGGAATATATATATATATATAAGAAGACTGTTGTTATTTTGATTACATGAGAGTGGTTTTGCTCGCTTAGTAGTAGATTAATGCATGACAAGCTAGATAAGAACCTTTGTGAGGGAGTGGACAGCGTGGAAGCACAAATAGATCATCTGGTCTGAAGAGAATAGTGCAGTTAAGAATGACCAGTAAATGTGAACAACACTCAGAGAAAAGGCACGACTGACACACATTCAGACTGTTGCTGATATCATCAGAATTAGAACTCCATAGTTGCTGCTTAAGATAGGAATGGGGTACTTGTGAGAGTGTTCCATTTGATACTATGTTGGTTTTTACGCCAGCTTACATGAATGTAACCAACAGCCTGAAAGAATCAACGAAGATGTGACACTGAACATTGCAGCCTGACTGGCATAGTGAAATGTCTGCTGACTCAGTGATTATGGAGCAGTTAGGATTCCATGGAAGCAAAAGAGAAATGTGTCATGGGGCAGTAGATGGGGAAATGTCTTGGAGATTTGTGAAACATGTGTCAGGCAGTATCGTGATGACTTGAGAGTACACAAGATAATATCGTGATGATTTGGGGGAGAGTACACAGTGCAGTGTAAAGGTGATTTAGGGAAAGTACACAGTGCAGTGTAAAAGTGGTTTGAGGAAAGTACACAGTGCAGTGTCAGGTTTTTTTTTAAAGGAAAGTATGCACAGGTAACGCATGGGGCAATTATGAATCAATGCAGGTCCACAACGGTGTGCTATAAGTAGTGGGGTTGGTACTGACCCCCTTTGGTTTGCTTCTGGCATAAATAGACAGTCGTCATTTTGTTTAGGATTGCTGTGAAGAGAGAAGATGCTGTTGCCAAAGAGACACTGAAGAAATTTGCTGATGATAAACGAATGACAAAGAAGGAAAAAGATGAGAGGTAAGACCACAAATTTGTCAATAGCATGATTCTTAAAGAGCAATCATTGTGTTAGTTTGGGGCCCCATTTGGGAGGGGCACGTTACCACCTCTCCCCCAACCTCCTTTTATTTTTCTAACATGCGTGTAGATAAATGCAGTTAATTAGGGGCATTTTCTTCAAAGCTGGTGTTGCATCTGTTTGTGATAAAAGGAACCAACAGTCTGCATATAAAAATATTTGTAAGACAGATGTTATTACAAAACTCAAGTTCTGGCACAAGATCAAATCCCAGGAGTGGACAAACAACCAGAACTTTCCGCTGGAGTTTACAGCCAGTGAACTCTAAGAAGAAGAAGAAAATAGCAGCACTGAGATTCTAGAGGGTGGATGTAATATAAGAAACATATTTCCAACATTTGTTGATGGCTACAAGTCAGAGAAAGTATAATGAGAAAAGTAAACCTTGAAATATCAAGGAAATGATTTTGTTTTCCTAGATGCACAACTAATTAGAAGTTGTGTTGGGTTCAGGAACTGACATCAGTAAACATGGATCATTCCCATAGCACTCCATTTTCATTTTCACCAGCCAGCGAAGTGTTCCAATTCCAATGGTATCAGTAGCAATTTGACAATTACATTTCAGTCTTGCCTCTTGTTTTCTCTGAGTGTAGTGTTGGCCAGATCCCCTGGTCCTTGCACACCAAAATGATCTGTTTACACTTTTGCATTGTTTACTCTTGCTGCCAAAAAGCCTTTAATTAAGGTGAGTAGGACATTATTGTAAGAGAATTTGAGTGCCTTGATAGATGGAAATAAGATGTCTCAGCTCTCAGTACTGCTCAAACACCCATGTTTGAAACTGACAGACAACATATTTAACATGATATTCATACCCACTGTTCTGTTACCAATGTGAGAAGAGGTGACTAACTAGGAAGTAAGAGAAGGGAATCACATTGCGCGAGATAGGGGTAGTTTATGGAGGTAACCGTAAATGAGTGTTGTTAAAGAGGAATTATGAGTGCTGGTATAGGAACTGGTAAGCTCATTGTGGAATGATGTTCACTGTTCAAGCAATAACCACACTGTTGACTTGTTTATCTGAACCAGGGTCCTTTGGAAGAAAAACGAGATTGCAGATTATGAGGCAACCACATTCTCCATATTCTACAACAATGCCCTTTACCTGGCCTTGTTGATTGTGTCTTCTTTCTTTGTCCTCAAGAACTTCAACCCAGTCGTGTATCCTTTTACTTGTTTCATTTTAATCATCAAGTCTATACAGAAAAGGTAACTTGGTCTGTTTTGTGTATGTGTGTGGTAACCCTGTGGCAGGTTTCACTGTTAAAAATTTTAAGTCACTGGAAAGGCCAGACTGGGAACAACACCTTGCAGTAAATTCACTGAGAAACAAGATAAAATTGTTTAGTCAACTAGTAAGAATTCATTCAGCAAGAACAGCTACCAAGGCTGGTGCTATGCATGAAAAGATTTGATGTGAAAGCAAGAGGTCTCCCTAGGATATAGAGCAATAACATTAAAGAGCCTTTACATTGACACAGAATCACAACAGTCATTGCTGCCCATCCAGCGATGGGTCGCAGACTTCCTTCCCATGGTGCTAATAGCAGAAAGGGAAATTGATTTTATTGGTGACTGGGAAGGCAAACCCTGCATCAGATACTTGAAGTTATTGTTTCGGCAGAAATATCACAACAGTACCATAAACAGGCACCTCAGAGTTATGTCTGTGGATGAATAAAGAGGTAGAAAAATTAGTTGTAGCAGTGGATTGCAGTAGGCTTGAGCTTCCACTACACAAGAAGACTACTGGAGATTGTCTCCAACAACCATGCCTAGTTTGATTTTGCGTGAAACTGACATACTTTTTTTAAAAAGTCAGGTGCATTGCATATCAGAATATGAGAATAGACGTTGCAAGTAAAGGACCATTTTCCATGTCTTCAGGCATATCGGGCTAGACCTATATTTTATAGACTAGTCGGCACTTGGTGGGTGATGTGGTCAACATCTTGCCGACCGCTTTTACTTTCCAAGACTTTACGTTCTACCCACTCAAGGTTGTGTCAACCTGGGGGCCAAGGTCATTTTTGAAAGAAGAAAAAATGTACATCAGGTCCTGAACCCACAAGTTTCCAATCAGCAGGCGAACATTTAGCTGCTACGCCACAGTGGCTCCCAATGGACACTGCAAAGCTGCCTGTTTTCCTGAAAATTATGAACATGTTACCCAGGGTTTGATTATCTAACGAGAACAGAAACTGCAAAACCACCTGTTACAATTTTAGGAACAAATAACAGGTCACAGAAAGACCAGTGTGCAGATAAAATTACTGCACCATCGCAAACTCACATTAGTCTGTGCTGTGCAGTAAACTAGAATTGCATTTTGTGCGACACTGTTGGCCATGGAGTGACAGAACCTTGTGGGATAAAACTTGCTGCAATGAAGTTGATTTTGTCGCCTTATAACTTCTAACCACCATTTAAACAATTTGTTTGTGAACTGTCATATTTCAGCGGTTGATGATATTGACATTTTCTTTAACTAATACCAGAAACTATTCCCTGGCAGTGGGGTCAGCAGCCGGGTTGCTGGCGTTGTTTTCTACCAGCAGCAAGATATAACAGCCACATCACACAGCCAGCAGTCAAATCAACCTCTTTTGTGTGTGAATGGGTGAACTGTTGATGTATAACATCTATCTCACCTGTGTATGAATGAGTGAACTATTAAAATATAACACCATCTCACCTAAATGTGTGAGAATTAGTAAACTGTTGAGACCTAACACTATCTCACCTAAATGTGAGAACCAATGAGATACTTGACTATTATTAACTCACCTACAGGCATGCATGAATGAGCAAGATACACCATTTCACCTAAGTGTGTGTGAATGAGTTTAGATATCCCACTGTCATTATCTCATCTAAAGCTGTGTTGACAATAAATGTGACAAAAATATTTGTGTGTTATGTGTTCATCATGTAGTGGAAACCAAGTACAACCACAGGATAGATTATTGGTCACCGCTACCTCATTTTCTAGGTATTTTTAATATCTTATGTCCACCTGTCTCTTCCAGGAACCTCATCTTCCATTACTGTTCTCTCTATTGTAGTGGTTAACATATCTCTGTTTCTAAGACCTGATGCTGTCTGTGTGTGAGCCAGTTTTCTTTGATATTTACCTCTTGCAGAATATCATTCTTTTTCTTTAGGTTCAATAATCTGTGAATTTTTCTGTAGCATTTCAATACAAAAGCCTTTAGACAAATGGTTCACAATGTGTTTTGTGTGTTTAAAAAAAAAGAAAGACCAAAAAAAAAAAAAAAAACTGGTGCTAGAGTACAGACCAGCAAGCTTGATGTTGACCACAGCCTGCATTTGCAGATAGTCTATACAAATATGGAACTAGCACAATATGTTCTGTGCTTCTCGCTGCAGGAAAGGACCCTTTACTGAATGAAACTGCCTGTATCGTTTAGAGTGATGTAGGGCAGTGCCTGAGGATTGAGGGCAACAAGACTAGTGAATTAGTGCTGTTTTGCCAGCCACTTTACTAAGTACGGATACAGATCAGCAAAATTTTATGGGACAGTGAAATTGCAGTTACAAGCTTTGGGCAAAGTACAGAACTAAAAAATATTTCAGCTTTTTACAGCTTGAACAATCGAAATAGAAGTACTCAGCTGTATTTCACAGTTGTCTTATATACTCGTTTAATAAGACCTTGATTCTTCTTCCTATTCTTAGCTGTAAGCTCCAGCAGAAAGTTCCGGTTGTCCAGCCACCTCTGGACTTCAGTCAGTTCCAGAATCTGAATGTTGCACGCACAAACGGTTTTAGAATCTGACTTATATGTATGAAGATTGCTGGTTCCTTGCCTCTCAAGCACATGCACTCACTTCAGATTGGCTGACTGATGTTCAACCCCATCAGGACCGCACGGGCGATAAACACTTGCTACCATTCAGATGAGAATCACCCGGACGCAAGTAACAAAAAAAAAAGTAATCTTATATTGGGACGGATTACTTTGAAGGAAGCCTCCAGCTAGTCGATTCTTACGATATGCTTTTTTGGGGAGGCAGTCAATTCGTTTTTTCCTAAAGGGGCCCTAGAACTCAATAGGGAAGACCTTGATTCAAGGTGAAAAATGCAAAGTCGTGAAATCACACAAATGATGGCAGGCTTTATCAATTTCAGTGTGCCATTATGATGAGAGAGTGCTGTGAGATCTTAAGCAGCCATTGTGAAAAGGCAGTAGAACTAAGCTCTGAACTTTATCAGAGTAAACAGAAAGATGATAAAGTTACCATGCCAGAAATAAAATAAAAAATGTGATGAAACTGCCAAAAAATGAAATATTTAGGCAGCGGTACCTAATTTCAATTACATTCATTGGCTGAATCGGGATTTCCCATAGATTTCTACACAAAATTCAGCAAACAACACTGCCACGATATGTTGGTGCCTGCATCCATTTAGAATTTTCATTAGTTAAATCCAAATTTATTAGCTAAAGTAGCAAAACTGAAGTTTCTACGTTGTCCACAAAATTGTAGTCGGTTCAATACTAGACGCAACAAGAATACAGTATAAATTTATTTGACGAAAATGTCCTGACAAAACAATAAATAGTGTTGAGCTAAGAATTGACGTGGCAACGCTCAGGACATTCTCCGTCCCCCATCTTCAGCAGCCAGTGAAAAGTTCAAATGTCTATAGTGCCATTAGTAGTTTGATTGTATGTCCATCTTGTTTTACATGTAGAGTGACAGCAAAATCCCCAGCTGTACCATTCTCTCCAGACCATAATGATTGATTCATGTCTGCATTGTTCACTTGCCGCCGAAGGGCCTTGACCACATCTAGCTTGTCAAGCATAAATGTATAATTCATAATGTAACTGCCTCCCCTTCGATTAACCAATTAGACGTTGTAGATCATAATCTTACTTTGTTGTGCTATGTGTCATCCATTCGCTTTTCGCCCTACACTCTTCTTTTGTCTCAACACAGAACCATCTGTTTAGTTAATCACATCACCTGCATGGGAATTATAAGGAATCAATTCTTGCATTTCTGATTCTGCTGGACACTTGCTGCCAAGTGTAATTAGAACTCTCACAGCTCTGCATTTTGAGTTGACAGGCTAATCCCCCCCCCCCCCCCCCCGATAGACACATCTTGTTGTGCCATCCAAGACTTCTCTCAATGTGCTAGTGATTGGCGTGATGCTGAAAAGTGTGCAGGCATACAAACATTTCACGAAATATGGTTTAGTATGCCGATCTAGCTTACCGCACAGTAATTGACACAGCTGTTGTAGACAGCAATGACAGTACATGTCTGGCAGGCAGCAAAACATGGTTACGATGAAGTTAATCGAATCACTTCCTGTCACCTACCTGGCTCAGAGCCATACTGATAGAACAGGGTTCAGATGGCCTCAAAGACTTGTCACTCTCATTCTCTGATTTGATTTGATTCAAGAACCGACATCACAGCACTCTGGGCATTCCCATAAGTGCTCCGTCCCCATCTTCAGCAGCCAGTGAAGAGTTCCGATACTAATGGTGCCAGTAGCTTTCTGATTTAACGTCCGTCTTGCCTTTCCTCTGAGCCTTGAGCTTCTGCCAGAACCTCTCGTCACCCCCAACTGCATCAATCTCACCAGACTGTGGTGATCCATCTGCTCCTCCGCATTGTACACGCTCTCCCACAAGGCACTAACCACGTCTGCCCTATCATGTAGCAGTATTCCACCAAGTTGTGCAGAGCTGGCCAGTCTATCCGCCTGTTCATTTTCCAACACACCGGCGTGACCCGGCGAAAAAATCCAGACAATACTCCTCACTCGTGTCCTCCGCAGCGAAGCATGCCACTCTGCACGAAGCATACCTGTTCTGATCTTCCTCAGCATGCTTTCTGAATCAGTTACAATTACAATGTGTGTCGTGTTCTCTAGCCAGTGGAAAGCTGCAGTGACTGCCTCCACCTCCATTCTTAAGCTGGATGTTGTGGTATCATATGCTAGGCTCTCCTGCACCAAACGTCAACCATTAACTTTTGCTAAAAAGCCCCAAGCACTTGTTTTGCCTCTTGACACTGAACCGTCTGTGTAAATGATCAAATTCTCTGAGCGAGCATTATCTTGAATTAATTGCTGAATTTCCACCTCTGTGGCACCTGCTGGCCAGTCTCTGCATTCCCGGCTTAGCGTGATTATGACTCTACACAAGTCTGACTGCTCAGGTGGCACTTTGACCCACTTCTCTCCTCGCCTAATGTTCTCAAGGATGCAAACCTGTCTGATTGTGTCTTCTTCCTGAGCCATCCATGACCTCCCTCTTACCAGCCGCTGACCCTTAACTGCACCCAGAGCTTCATGCAGAGGGTGGTCTGTGTCTGCAGCTACCCTGAGTTATGACTTCGCCTGCATCACCTTGTGCCTACCTGCAACCGTCAGCAAACCAAGGATGTATCGCATACACAACAGGGGTGTCTCTGGTGCAACCCAGAATGACCCGCATAGCCGCGTTCTGTATGCGCTCTAGTTTGTCCATCTGACTCTTTGAGACGGTAAGCAGTCCCAGTCCATAATCCAACACTGACAGGATCAGGTGCTGATATAGTGTGAAAAGCATTTCCTGCTCTATGTCAATTGCAGCCATAGTCTTAAGTGCACTAAGTCTTTTTTGGCATCTCGTCACAACACTCTCCACATGGTACTTAAATGACAGGCTCCTGTCAAATGTAATTCCCAGATACTTCAGTTTGCTCTCTCTGTTGACGTCTCTACCATCTATCGTGAGACTTGAGACATTACCTTTAGCGATTCTGTTGTCCAGAGAACACCACAAAACAGACGCCTTTTCCGGGTGGACGACAGCCTTCATTTCTGTACACTACGCAGTCACTTTGTCTACTGTCACTTGTAGCTCCCGAGCTGTTTGTTCCCTCTCTTCCCCCTGCCTATATGCAAGTATATCATCCGCAAAAGTCAGTATCCTTTCAACTCCTGGTGCTTCTAGGCTTGCAATCTTGCTTGTATACACGTTGAAAAGCACAGGCGAGATGGCGGAATCCTGTGGCAGTCCTGGGGCCAAAGTGCATGGTTCAGAGGTCCATGAGCCCAGTCGGAGAGCAACCCGACGTGAATACAGGACAGCTGCAACCCAATTCCCCAGCCATGGATTGACCTCTTTCTCCCTCAGTGCAGTCATTAAGATGTCGTATCTCACTCTGTTAAAAGCATCCTCAAGATCCAGTCCTACTGCCATACTACCAGTCTCATTCTCTGAAAAGTGGTCCAGTGTTGCAAGTATCAACAACCGGAAGCAGTTCGTGGACAGCACAATCCTGGACATACCTGTGACCTGTCACAGACCTACTAACTCTGTAGAAGGCAGTTCCTTTGGTCATCTCTGCCCAGTCTACATCAGAGGAGGTCATACTATATCTCTGAAGTAAAATGCAACACAAGATACTACACATAGTTAAGTGGCTGGAGATTAACAGCAGGTAAAGCTTTGACTGCAACAGAGATCAAAAGTTCTCACCGGCTCGAGCTGCAGCCATACTAGAAACAAACTCACCCTGAATGATTCCCTCACCACATGGAGTGGGACTTTGTCAAGACTGTGAAGTGTCAACAGATACGTCATTTACAATATAGTATTTTCTAAGATGCATCGACTTTTGGGATTTAAAGTACAGGTTCTCGTGAGTCTGACAATCTTTGTAATGTAATAGGAGACAACCCAAGGATAATTACACAATCTCCCATAAATATTCAGAAGATAGCTGTGTCGATCAACAACCCGGCAATGGTTTTCGACACTGGAAAGTTGAAATTTACTGAGACTGTCTGCGATGCTCAGCAATAGGGACATGGTTATGAGCTAAACTGTTACCGTCCCAAAGGCTTGTTTTGTGGCCACTATGCATGCCCATTCTTTTGTCCTGCTGGTTTTTGTGGTCCCAATAGTCCAAGACACTGATGCATGAATGTTTGATGTGGATTGCAGATCAGGGGGCAGCACAAGTGGTAAAGAAACCGAAAACGCAACCATGTTTTCATGTGACTGAATGTCTTGTGCCTGGGTCATGGGATATAACAGTGAATTCCCTGAAGCAAATGGAAAATAATCTGATGCTGGACAGTTGGGTGAGATTTGCAGTTTATCTTGCTACCCGAATTTTGAGGCACTTGGCGATGCAAACGTATCATGTAATCAAGAGACTAGTGCTTATACCATGGGATTCAAGGAGACTTCAATGACAATTGAAATCTATCGTGCAGTAAGAGGGGCAGAAGGCGTATGGACTCCTCCAGGACATCCATTGCCTCTTCCTTAGCAAGCAGGCACTATTAGGGTGACCATCTACTTCCTGCAAGAAAAGATTTTGTCATATAGATTTTTTTTAAAACTTAATAACAAGAATGTTTTTGGCGGCTACAGAGATCGTATATTATGCTCCGGCAGTGTCTTCAGTAATAAACAATGGAGAAATAATAACCCAAATTCTCAGTCAGTTACCATGAGTAGATTTGCTTTGGTTTCACAATTATAGTTTGTCAGTAAAAAAAAATGTGGCTTATGTGATCCTTACACATGGGTACTTCACCATACATGTTTCATTTCATCACACATGGGTACTTCACCATAGATATTTCATTTCATCACACATGAGTACTCCACACCACACAACGTTTCATCTCATCACAGCTGGGTACTCCACCACAAATAACGTTTCATCTTATCACACACAGATATTCACCAAATGTTTCATAGGAGAACTCCATCATAGATGTTTAATTTCATCACACATGGATACTTAACCATGAGTGTTTTATTTCATCACACATGGGAACTCCATCATAGATGTTTAATTTCATCACACATGGATACTTAACCATGAGTGTTTTATTTCATCACACATGGGTTCTTCATCATAGATGTTTCATTTCATCACAAATGGGTACTTCACAATAGATGTTTCATTTCATCACACATGGGTACTTCACCATAGATGTTTCATTTTATCACACATGGGTTCTTCACCGTAGATGTTTCATTTCCTCACAATGACACCAAACACAATACATTTTTTTAAACAATACATGAGCACTTCTTCATGGCTGTTCATTGTTTATAACAAAAATACGCAACTATGCCAGATAAACATAATCTAATCTAAAACAGAAACGTGTGAAAATGTGTACAAACTATGAACCAAGCATAATCACTCATAAAAACATGAATGGTCATGAAATGTCCTTTATTAAACAACTGAACTGTAAATGTGTAACATTTTTTCTGTTATTCAGTAATTTAAAATTAACAAACAGAAATGCTCAACAATTTCAGTTAATAAGCTGGCTATTTATACGATTATTTAAACTAAAATTTATACTCTTGCTGCTATTGGGCCAATGTAATCCAAAAAAATATGAATAACACCACATGCAAAAAATCCATGTTACTGGAGGTTAGGAAAAAAAATTTCCGCATGTTATGAAGCCAGTTTTCACATGTGGCTGGGAATCCTGGAGAATTATTAAACAGGCTGAACAATATTTCGAGGCCGCGAATATGAGGTTCTACAGAAGAATCCTTAGAATTTTTAGGACAGCTCAGAAGAGCCACCCAGGTGTTTTGAAAGAGGCGAGTGCTTGAAGACAACTTATCACAAACATCAGAAAAAGACAAGTCATCGTTTTTTGGTCATGTTATGACAAGCCGAAAAATGGAACATGTGACCGTTAGAAAGATTTGTGGAAAGAGAGACAAAGGAAGACAGCACGAGAAGATTCTTGACAGCCTTTTGTCATGTCATGGAGGGGTGTCTACATACGAACTGATACACGCAGTTGCGGATAGCAGATTGTGGAGAGGCATGATCCTTCACGCCAGTCGGCAAGGCACTTGATGATGATGAACACCACACAATGCATTATAATTTATGCGCTTTGGTTAATAAATATATAACATCTAGGGAAGATGCATGTGCTCCTGAGATAAATCAAATATAGCTTTCATAGGATCTCATCCTCGGCTATTTGTTACATTTTATTAATTGTCTACCTCTGTTTTCCCGTATTCTAGTAAAATATCTGCATAAAAAGCCCGGATTGTTTTTTAAAATATGCTTTTATTTTCATAAAATAAGTTTTAGTATAGTTTACTTAGCTTTCTTTGTTTTTATTAGGGTTATTCTAATAAATAGTGTCTGCTAAAGAAATCTAGTCTTTAACTTGTTAAATATCCAAGCATCTCCTCCACGCAGCTGTTAACATAGTATTACATGATTTCTTATCTCCTGTCTAATCCCTCTTACATTTATTTATTTGGTCTAAAATTTACTTCAAACATGTCTTCTCTATGCCTACATTATTTTAACTTCTTTAAGCCAAGACACTGATATTCTTAGCTTGAATTATTCTGCAACAGAATGATCTGCTGAAGAATCAATTGTTTAAGACAGAAAGAGTTAATGTGTAGCTGTATAGTTTTGTTACATTTTATACTGATATATCATGCTGCCGTCTTTATTACTGCAAATTTACGTTAGTTTTAAAGTAACCACATGTTAGTAAACTGCTTAAAGAATACTTCTAAATATTCCTTTAGAATTCTGGTTCTGTGGAGCCAAACAGCCAAAACTCTTCACATGTTGTCTCAACATAATAACCTTAATTAAAAAATGTGAAACACAAAAGCTAGAATCGGCCGGTAGAAACGAAAACAACTGTCTCAACATCATTGAGCTGCACTGTTAAGTTACATGATCTCAACGGCCACAGGAATCTCTGTTGGAGCTTGGATTGCCTTCTTGGCAATCCTGATGTTGAGAACTCCATGTGTGTTCATGGAAGATGCAACAGATCTAACATCAACATCCTAATGACAAAAGTCAAATAATATTTTAATAAACAACACAAATGATGTATTAAATTAAAAGAAAAAATGACTCTTGCTTTAAATCAGTAACATTAAAAAATGGAATGCTGTACATAACAAATATATATCCCCTGTAAATAAACCCTAATGCATATTTTAGAGCAAATATTAATATAAGACCGGGTCTTATTTTCAGGGAACCTTGATAGTGGTTAGTGCACTGAATGCCAACGAGTGGTTATTTTCACCCTCATTTAGAATATATTTTAAACCTTCTCTAACTGTTGGAGATTCATGGCAGATGTTTTAGTATCTCCCACTAAGAAAATTCCAGATACCATCTGATGTGATTCTGGAGAAAACCATTGATTTCTTAAAATTTTATTTCTCTATGATTTCTTGGACACCCAGTTTGGTTAATGACTTTTTTTGATAGGGGCAGGAAAGAGGAGGTAACTGGCACACGTTGCAGCATTGACAATTACACTGTAGTTTAAAAAAAAAAGCAGGTACTGTAGGCTATGGTCTGTTAAAGCTAAGAAAACTCACATGCACAAAATTCATTGCCTTAGATGGGTTTTGTCCGAAAAAGTAAAGATCCCCTTTCACGCCTTAGGCGCATACGGTATATGGAAAAAGCGTCCCATATTTTTACAGACCAACCGGCACTGGATGGGTAATGTGGTCAGCATCACGCCGACTGTTTTTACTTACCGCTGATGATCTTTACTAGGGCTTATATTTATGGTGGGGCTAATATTCATTGTCATTATCATCATGTAGCAGGTCCTTTGCAGAACGTCGCTCTAGTCACAGTCTGCCTGGGGAAAAAAAAACAGGTCTCTCGACAGCTCTTCCAGCTCGTGTACTTTCATATTCAATGAGTCACTTGCATCCTTGCCCATCAGTGCTGGTCGGCTCCTGCCACTCCTTCCTGGAACCATGCCTTCCGCTGTTGCTTTTCCCAATCCGCCTGATAAGACCAAAATATTTCAGCTTCCGAGACAAGACGGTTACTCACCACAAATCAGAAACGAAAATTAGTAGCAAGGAATGAGTTTTCCGAAAAGGTCTGAAGGGATGACTAGAAGAAACAAAATCAGGAATGAGGTCATAAGAGAAAAAAGTCGGCACAGATCCAATTCTAATTCCATACAAAGGCAGCAAATCAAATGATTTGCCCACTTGAGGAAATGTCATGTGATGCCAGAAAAAAAAGGACAATGATCATGAGGTAGGCCAAGAACAAGACTGAGGAAAGATAACGTCAGAGAAACTACAACAGCACGATGTGTCTAAGGTCGAGGCGGACAGAAGAGGAAGAGGCAGAACCCTATATCCCCCTTGAAACATGAAGAGGTAAAAGAGGAAGCGAAGAACTTATATTACGTGCATCCTGAAAAAAAAAAATAATGATGCTGTGAATTTTCCGGTTAGGTCTTATTTATGGCAGACACTTTGTTAGATAAACTAAAGGCCCGTAATAGTAACAGGAAAAAAAAACTATTTTTTATAAGCTTTGTATCCAGAAATGTAGCATTTATGAGTGTGCTGGCATGTAAGTGGTTCCAATAACTCTCTAGGTGTGTTTAAAAAAAATTGAACAATCTCCCAGCATATAACTGACACCAGGAAATGCACAGGGAAGTAAAGAAGACAAACATGACACTAGCCTCAGCATCTAAATGCTGATAGATCTTTAAATATATGGGGCTACTATCATTTGCTCACAGTGGACAATTTCTCACATACACATAGTATTAGCCATTAACATCTTACCGCCGGCAGTCTGTATGTACGGGTTATCTCCCTGGACACATAACCATGGTCATCCTGTCGCTCCTCATGTTTGGCGTTGATAGTAATCCTCAGGTTGTCACAGGTAATCCTCACCTCCTCTGGGGAGTAGTGGTGAAGATCCAGGCGTATACGAAACTCCTTGTCCGTGTTGTGCACCTTCCCACAAAGGAAATCTCAGTCAATGTAGATTATATTCGGTCATGCAAAATTATGTCCTATCATAGTAAATTATATCTAGTCATTCAAAATTATATCCAGTCATGCAAGATTATATCCAGTTATGCTAGATTATATC
Organism: Candidula unifasciata; assembly: GCA_905116865.2. Classification (NCBI taxonomy): domain Eukaryota; kingdom Metazoa; phylum Mollusca; class Gastropoda; order Stylommatophora; family Geomitridae; genus Candidula; species Candidula unifasciata. The sequence goes on along the minus strand of CAJHNH020000267.1, from coordinate 210,171 downwards.
CAGTCATGCAAGATTATATCCATTCACACAAGATTATACCCAGTCATGCTAGATTATCTCCAGTCATGCAAGATTATATCCAGTCATACAAGATTATATCCAGTCATGCAAAATTATTTTCATTCATACTAGATATTATCCAGTCAGAGATTATATCCTATTTTATTTTTCAACATACACAGTTATTCAGACTACTTTCCTGTTCGTGGATTGATTTTGTTTCGGATTGCTTTCTTTGTGGCGTCCATCGATAAAACTCAGGTCAAACAAAACGTTCGGCGGTTCCTCTGTGCGCGCCCCCATTCACCCCTCCCCCCAACCTTGTTTTTTCTTTCTCTCTTGTCCAGTTTTCTAGACAGTGCTTAGTGAATTCAAGCTAGCTTATATCAAATCATGCGAGGTTGTATCCAGTCATGCTGGAATATACCCAGTCATGCTATGTTATAATAATGTATCCTAGGTTTTGTCCAGGCCCTTTGATGCCCTAAGCATTTAAAAGATTTCAGTGCCGCCTTTTATTTAAAGCCTTCTTAACCGTATTATGGGCTCTGCTTGTCGCATTATGGGCCCCTGCTTGCCTTGGTCATCCACTGCACCTAGGTCAATTTCCAATCGCCTTGACATTGTCCTGCCATTGGATCAAGATGGACAAAGGCGACAGAGTGAGGTCGATGAATTGCGCAACTCTTCCTCACTTAAATCCAAGTCCTTGCGCAAGTCACTTTCATCCTGCTATTATCGTCTACAATCCATTTCCTTCGACGGCCCAATTATGGAGGATACATGGACCACCCTGAGAGATTTGATCTACAGCACAGCTTTAGAGACACTAGGGCTGGTTACAAGAAAACACCAGGATTGGTTTGATGAAAACTCAGAAGATATTCAGCATTTACTAATGGCACCGCATCTATAAAGCTTTGTTAAGTGACCCAAATTCAATTAAAAAAAAGGACTCCTTCAATAATATTAAAAGAACTGTCCAGACCAAACTTCGACAGATGCGAGACTTGAGGCTAAGTAGTAAAGCTGATGAGATTCAAGTTTTACAGACATGCACGACATGAAAAATTTCGATGATGCTTTAAAAACAGTATATGGACCTAGGCCACCATCATCCTGTCTCCTTCTCAGCAAAGATGGAAATACACTACTCACTGATAACCATGCAATCCCCAAACGCTGGGCTGAACACTTCAGTAACGTCCTGAACCTACAGTCATCCATAAACGAAGAAGCTATACAGTTTGCCCCAGGTCCCTATAATTGCAGCCTTAGATGAAACACTAACTCTTCTGGAGACCAAGAAAGCCATTGATCAACGGTCTAGAGGTAAGGCTCCTGGTCTTGATGCGATACTCGCACAAGTTTTCAAAAAAAAAAAAAAAAAAAAGGTGGTAATGTCCTCACTGAAAAATTACACCAAATATTCCAACTTATATCGCAGCAAGAAATACTTCCACAAGACTTCAAAGATGTAACAATCACACATTTGTATAAACGTAAAGGAAACCGTCAGGTATTTGACAATCACCATGGAATCTCTCTTTCGTCTATTGCTGGTAAAATCCTAGCTAGAATTCACCTCAACCGTCTTACGGTGCATCTTGATCAAGACCTCCTGCCTGAGAGCCAGTGTGGCTACCGAAAAGAGCGAGGGACCATTGACAAGATTTTTGCTGCTCGCCAGCTCCAGGAAAAGTGTCCAGAACAAAACTGCTACCTCTGTTCTACCTTCATAGACCTCACAAAGGCCTTTGATACAGGATTGTACAGCAGTTCAATGAAGGTATGCAGGACAGAGTGCTGGGGAAGGGAAAACTGTCGGACACTTTCCCTGTCTCAAATGGCGTAAAGCAAGGATGTGTGCTTGCGCCAACCTTGTTTAGTATGACATTTGCTACACTGCTTTTCAAGTCAATGCCTCTAATGATGACGATCCAGGAATTGCTTTAAATTACCGTACCGATGGCAGCTTGTTTAATTTGAGGGGACTTCGAGCTAAATCAAAAACTAAAACAACTTCAATCAGAAACCTTTTATTTGCTGACGACTGCGCTCTAAACTCCACTTCTGAGGCTAGTATGCAGCACATCATAAATAGTTTTTCTGAAGCCTGTACCAACTTCGGGCTAACTATCAACACTGATAAAACTGTTGTTATCTATCAACCAGCTCCTAGAAAAAAATTACTCCGATCCCACTATCACCGTAAATGATCAAAAGCTAAATGTAGTCGATAGATTCACTTATCTTGGCAGTACCCTATCTCAGAGAGTCAATATCGACGATGAGATCAATGTTAGAATCTCAAAGGCCAGCAGCAGTTTCCGCAGACTTTATACCAGTGTCTGGAACAGAAGTGATATCTCCATGCTGACCAAACTAAAGGTTAACAAAGCTGTAATTCTTCCAGTACTACTCTACGCTTGTAAAACTTGGACTGTGTATAAGCGTCATGCTAAAAAGTTGAATCAGTTTCATACAACCTGTTTCAGAAAGCTGCTCAAAATCAAATGGCAAGATACGATCCCAAATACTGTGGTTCTTGATAGGGAAAACCTGCCTAGCATCCACACGATACTGAAGAATTGTCAGCTGCGTTGGGCTGGTAACCTAACCCGCAAGCCAGACTATCGCCTCCCAAAGAGAGTTATTTTATGGCGAGCTCCAGAAAGGGAAGAGGTGCCGGCGAGGGCAAAAAAAGGGCTATGAGGAGACTCTGAAGACTGCTCTCAATTCTGTTGGCATCAACACAGTGACGTAGGAGGCTACTGCACAAGACCGTTCTGGATGGCGTACGTCCCTCAGACATGGCGCATCGGCCAGCCAGGCAGCAGAGGTTGCACAGACAGAAAAACGGAGGCAGACTAGAAAGAATCGTACTGCTAATCCCACACCTTTTATATGTTGTCCGCACTGTCAAGAACTTTACTGTCTCATATTGGACTAATAAGCCACCTTCGTACACATTATGATTGATCATTACTACTTTGGATGAAAGTGGTCTTCATTACTCGTAATGGACAAACAACATGGGCCCCTGGGAAAACCAGCCACTAACAGTAATTAAATGTCAATGATTATATGATATACACAGATTAGCCCATGGTGCTGACGGGTAAGTGCCCAGTAGACCCATATGTTAAGACAGCACTAGTTTCCCCATACATTTAATTCAAAAGATAAACAATAGTGAACTATTAAAAAATTATATTAATTGAAATTAAACAAAACTCATAGTAAGATGGAAATAATGTCAATTTTTGTAAACTTGCTCTGTTTTTAAATTTGAAATATTGTCTACAAATTTTTTTTTATTGGCAAGTCTTTGAGGTGATGCTATAACTAATCTTATGTAATACATGTGTTTCTATACTTAATAGAGATGAGGCATCCAGCCTGCCTTGTTGCATTGTTATTCTGATGGAACATTCATGCTGACCGTCGGCTAATACTGGATGAAATGTACTCCCTACTGACCATTAGTAATGGCAGTGTCCAGACAATCAGTTCATCCAGTATTACCCGGCGGTATGTTAAAATTATAAACTGCATAAGGTTACAGTATTTACGTAGAATTACACCCAAAAAAAAAAAAAAAGACAGGAGCCATTACTGTCTGACTGTCCCTCATACCTTCAGTGATGCTAGACTATTTTCACCCATGCCAGATTATACCCAGTCATGCCAGATTATACCCAGTCATGCCAGATTATACCCAGTCGTGCCAGATTATACCCAGTCATGCCAGATTATACCCAGTCATGCCAGATTATACCCAGTCATGCCAGATTATACCCAGTCATGCCAGATTATACCCAGTCATGCCAGATTATACCCAGTCATGCCAGATTATATACCCAGTCATGCCAGATTATACCCAGTCATGCCAGATTATACCCAGTCATGCCAGATAATATCCAGTCATGAGCACAATTATGTGCGTTCAGAAAAGATTTATGTCGGCCTGTGCTAGATTTTATTCGGTCCTACTGGATACGTTGAGCATGGAGACACTGAGGTGGCCGCTGCATCGGAGACGGAGCACGAATGGGTCGGAGCACTGTGCTAGGATGTCGACACGGACAACAAGTAACACGTAGTATCCAGTAATAAAAGATAGTGCAAAGTCATGAACAATATATTCAATCAGGCTGGATTTTTATCTAGATTAAATTCAATCAGGCTGGATTATTTCCGGACTAAATTCAGTCATGACTGTTTATATCCAGTTGAGATCACCAGGCTTGTACTCTTTGTCTGACATTTTCTCCAGCTGAAACAGACCCTCATCCAATTCATCATATCTGTTGCCACCCCCTGCAGCTCTTTCCATGTCCTTCCAATAGCATTCATCTATGGCTGGCTCGGGTCTCAGGAAGAAAAAACAAACATTTGTGAACCAAATAACATCCACGATTTTCAGAGCACAATGCTAGTTTGACTAGAAGGTCTAAAACGCCTTTGCACTCTCCTCGAATAAAGTGATTTACAAAGTCACATACATATGAATCAATTAATATTTTTATGCAGCCACGGTTGAAAGACCTGCGCAGTCAAAAATAAAGACTGGGCATGGTTGATAGTCACTCCCAAGATCACACAGGGCAGTCCATTTTGTGCCCAGTACTGCTGACTTGTATCTATACCGGGTAAACGATAATTAATATCAATGTTTACCCGGTATAGATACAAGTCAGCAGTACTGGGCACAAAATGGACTGCCCTGTGTGATCATGGGAGTGACTATCAACCATGCCCAGTCTTTATTTTTGAATAAAGGCTATGATAACATGCAAGACTTTAAAGCATGAGTGGACTAACATCCATCTTGGACGCTTCTGACAGGAGGTTTAAAAAACAAAACAGCTAAACTTTTATGCAGGTTCGATGGTTAACCCCAGAAGCAGAACAGGTATGGAAAGAAAAAGAGCGGCAGCTAATCAATTTCAGATCGTAGGTCAGAATCCCAGAGGTTACACAAAAAGTCGAAAAGGCAGACTGTAGGGGAGAAATAATAGAAAAATTAAAGAAGTGTGCAGAATATGAAAAAAAGTATAAATTGGACTTGTTTCTAGTCTTCACCTCAGAATCCCCATGGCGGGCTAAAGCCAGACGAGAGGCGGCAGGAGTCAAGTTGTAACCGTCGCCGGACGATGGACGCTGAGCCGGGTACCTCTCCGTCAGTTCGTCGGCCAGCCGCAGCAGATCTTCGATGTTGTACGGTAGAAACCTTGGTGACACTGAAAACATTTTTAGCGATTTTTGGACTACGAATGTAATCTTTCGTCAGTTAGTAATTCAGGTTCCAATTATATGGAAAATTAATAATTAACGATCAAATATGAAAGGCGCCGTTACTTGTCATCCACTTCTGCCAGACAACTGAAACCGCTAATTCCAGGTGTTTTCACGGAGGCAAGCCAAAATAATATACTAGCAAGACGAATTGCTTCACTGGCTGAACTGATTGCAGAATTTTTCTTCTAGTTTATGTTAGTTTAGCGGCTAGAGACCTGCATGACGAAAGTCTGGAGCTTAATCTGCATCAAGACATATTTTTATTTTCTTTGAAATCAACCTTTGGCAGGTCGACCAAGCCAAAAAAAAATGTTCCTGGAAAGTAAAGGCGGCCTGCCTGATGTTGGTCACATCATCAGCTAAGTGCCGATTGGACTATAAAATTATAGGTCTAGCCAGGACCTGGTCTAGCACTATGTGACTGACGCGACAAAGCCGATGTACAGGTTCTTGAGGTTTGAGATACAGCACAGCACTGGGGACATTCTCACAAGCGCTCCATCACCATCTCCAGCAGCCAGTGAAGAGTTCCAGTTCTGTTGGTACCAGTATATAGTAGTAGTTTTCCCAAAACTCCTGTATCATGTGGAAAAAATACCCAAGGAACCCTAACTAGCTGGGACCAGTGAGAGCGATGCTTGCCACTCTGCACGAAATATAAGTGTCACCAATTTTCATGCTTTGTGAGTCGTTTACAGTCACGACACGTCTGTGCAGCTGGTTTTTAAGCTAACGAAATCTGTTTTGAGTGAGTCTACCTCAGCTCTCAAACTAAACGTTGCAGTATGATAGAGGTTCTTTACTCAGTCAACAACCTGTTTTATGTCTATTGTACTGCCCTTCGTTTCAGATAATATATTTAGTCAATGTCGTAATCCTGAAGGGCTAAATGCCACTTCTACTGATGGAGGTAATCAGTTCTCACTGTAAATTTGTTATTTTTCCTTTGAATTAAATTAAAAATATGGCTGCTTGTACTTCTATTTTGTTGTTGTTGTTTTTGTTGTTGTAAATATACGGAAACCATGAGTTCTTAACCCTTTGGTTGGGTATGGATATCACAACCCTTCGGCCTTGATTCCATGATAAATACCGTAAACTTCTATAAAACCAGTTTTTCACAAATTTATCGTACAGTTCATCTTTGTCAACACAAAACTGCATGCTACTGGAGATTGTTGTCGCCCTTACAGGTACCGCAATTGTAACCTCTTTGGACATCAAACGGGACTTCTAGGATTCACGACTGAGATTTTAGGATCTAGGAAGGTTCGGCTTTTGTGTAGCAGCCTGGACAGGGGGGGGAAAAAGAGGACCTAACGTCACCTGCATGTCGTTGATTCCCTTTCGTTTATCAGTTGTTGTCTCCACATAGATCTTGAGAACTATACTCTCACTTCAGTTGACAGAGAAACATTGTACTATATTCTTAAAGCTATACTTATTTCAGGCGTATTTTAAAGTTCTTCGGGTTAAGGAATGTAAAACACTGGTACAGACTGCGTACCACCATCATCATGGAAGGAAGACTTAGTTAGTTAGTTGGGTTATCCTCATTGCACTCCGGACATGTCCATAGGTACTCAGATCCTCCCCTCAGTATGAACCCCAACGTCCGATGGCTAATAGTACCAGTTCTATGTTGATTAACAAGTCTTCTGGCGTAGCTGGTGTGCGTCTCGTTTTTTGCTGTGCCGATCTTAATTCCCAAGTCTGCCATTCTGGCGAGTGATGTGGATTCACTGCCACCAAAGTCCTCTATTCTTCCCATTTCTCTGAGGGCATTGATAATATCAGCATGATCCATAGGCTGACCGTCGGTAGTGATAGCGGATCCAGCCAACCTGTCAGCTCTTTCATTTCCATCGACGCCTGCGTGTCCCGGAACAAAAATAAAGGTGACTCCACGAACAGTGGATTTCTGTAATGATTCAAGCCATTGTCTTCGCACTGAACCTGCCTGAACCCTCCGGATCATACTCATTGAATCACTGAGTATACACACGCGGGTGTATTTTTGTGTTTCAAGCCAGGCAAGCGCTTGTGTCACTGCCATCACCTCCATCGTCATGCTGCTGGTTGTCATGGAGAAGGCGCCGTTGGCTTCTTTGACTGTTCTGCCCGCTGAGCGTGCTGTAAATGCCCATGCGCTTCTTCTTTGGCGTATAACGGATCCGTCTGTATAGATTATTGCATCTGCTTCGTCTGAATTTTCACCGATGAGAGCGTTGACGGAAGACTACAGCAGATTGTTTACAAAGAGAACCACTTGTCACCCCCCCCCCCTCTCTCTCTCTCTCTCACGCATAAGCAAATAATCAGACATACAAACGATCAAATGTCAAAAAGAACTATTCACTATTTCTTTATTAGGTGCAAAAAAGCAACATTTACAATCTGGCATCAAAAAGCAAACAATTGCTGCTTTATCTAGGGCAACTCAAAAGCAGACAGCAGATATTTCTCATTGAGTTGGAAGAATCAAAAATAACTTTCACGGCAACTTTAAACTAATGTAAACACCTGTATTTACTTTTTTTTTTGAGTGTGAATGTGATTAACCAAGTATGTTACTTGGCTATGTATGACTTTGTAATAGAGTTCCTGTCTGGGACGCCTCCACAAAAAAATCTTTTTGGAAAAAAAGGGGGGGGGGGGGTGGAGGAGAACCAGAGTCCCATACATTTTAGGGAGAGGCCTCAAGGAGCTTAAGCCTTGTTTAAGTGTGTTATAACAATAATATATAAGTTTGTGACTTAATGTATGACTTAAAAAAAGAGAACTATACAGCATTTAAGCTCCTAGTAAATATTCTAGGGGTGGCTAAACCCTCTAAAACCTTTCTGTGGTAATCTTGATACATGTCCAAACCATCTGATCTGTCATCTCTTTATGCAGTTATGCCCACTTCTGTTTATATACAAAAGTTTAAAAAAAAGAAATGTTTTTAATCTTGACTCACGAGGAAGACTGGTGCCGACAGATTCATTGCCTCAAAGATGGTTCTTGTCCAGTACACTTGATGGGCAGGTCTACTGTTTTGGTTATGACAATTATTTTTCCAGCTTATATCAGTGGTGGATTGAAAGTATATAGTTTTGTTGCCTAAATAGTTTAGTGAATGGTGTGACACTCTGAACTGTGGATTTCATTTAGAATGCTTTTTAGCTGTGCCCAGCAGGGTTTGTGTTGTGAATGTAAATGGCCTGTTGTCACAGAACTTGTGGTGCCTTATATCATTGCATATGCAACTGCTGATGTGTTGCAACTGTTCTTCTACCAATAATCAACTGTTCTTCTACCATTAATCAACTGTATTTCTAGTGGCAGAATGTTTGTATTGGCTGTCCTATGCAGTTTATGAACTGGTATGCTATTGGCTTTGCTGAGACTGAAGTCTGTTAAAACTTTTCAGTGACAGACATTTTGTGTGGTTTATGCTGGCATAGGTATGGAGCAACTTTGGAATGACCCATTTGCCATGAAGCTGGAATTGAGAATAACTGTTGATAACAATAGATATAAGCTACATAGATGGCAACAGCATCCTGTCTGGCATAAAAGCAAAAACTGCAAATCCTCACAATATTTGTCAGCAGACAAGAATGGTATTAGGCTACAGCTCAAGTTAATACATTAGACATACATAAACATTAGTGATGAGGTCACTTCTTTCTATGAGTGCCGATCAATACACTTTATGTTACTTGATTAATTCATTCTATTTTTAAAGAAATGGTAATGTCAGTCAGATACTTAGGAATAATATTTTTAATGAAATCTGTCATTTCACTTTCTGTTTACAGCAGATGACGTAAATTTTTTCTCCTCCATTGAATGTAGTTGCTAATTTAACTCACTAGATTCTAAAGCCTGTTAACTTTACCACGATGGACTGGACAATACAGTAGTGGAGGGTATGGTGCTGGATAAGAAGGGCAGGGAATGACGAGCATAAAGATGGACAAAGGGGGGAGGGGGGATACTTACTGCAGGGAAGCGCCTGAGTCAGGACAGCAGGTGAGGGACTGAGTTTCTTTCAGGGGGGCTGTTGTAAGATCTTCTGTAAATGATCTGCTACAATAATATTAACTTTGTAGTGACAATCCTTAGGTTTTGATTAAAGTAAAGCTACAATGACAAAATAATAGAAAAGTAGGACAGCAGAATTTTTGAAACAAATACATTTTATGTTAAGATCAAGAATTCTTCCTCTGCAGTTGGCACATTGTGTTGTGGTTTACAGCTAGGTTGTGATATCAGTACCCTTGCAGATCCAATTTTAATAAACCTCAACTTAGTCCCCTTATTGACACGATTGCAGGTTTATTCCCCCCCCCCCCCTCTTTCCCCCAGTGGGGACTCAGAAGTTCATATCATTTAGTAGAATAATATATCATCTTCTGCATTCTATCCCTCAACAGATTTTAGGCACTCAACAAACCCGTGCCAAACAATTTTACACCTTTCAAAGCTGACTCTTGTGGTTGAAGTATGCTAAGAGGTTTTATAGCCAGTCCCACGCACAGCCCTACCCTCAGTCACATCCAACTTGCTTGGTAGGGTGCAAGGGTCCCATTCTTTACTTCATCAAAAAGCTTCAAGCAACAGAGAGGGTTCTGCATACATTAAAAAAGTGCATTTCAATGGAATGAAAACAATATGGGTAATTGTTTATTTCTATACCATTCTTTTCCCACCTCCGCCAACAACAACAAAAAAAAACGTACAGCTAATTTGACATTCACATTTTTTTGGTAATTAAATGAGTGAAACTGTACAAATTGCCTACAAGAATATCTCAGCGATTAATCAATCAACTGATTTATTTTATACCTTGGTCATGAACAGTTAAACAGTTTTTAAGTGTGTGGATTTTCATGTCAGCTAATAGAAATGCACTATTGAATAACTACAAGTTACACTATACAAAGTATATTAAAACCAGAACGATATAAGACAAAAGTAATGTTGAAAAGCAAGCATTAAGTGGCATCATTACAATACAATATCTAACATGTGTTGGAGGGAACAAATCTGGCATAATCTTTAGGAAAAGAAGGATCTTTTTTCACACCAGTGGCACCTTTTGTATATATTTCTAGACTTACTGATGCTGTGTGAGTGACATGGTTGACCATCATACTGGTCATGGTAACTTCCCCAGACATTTTCTGGTACCAATTTTAGGTTTTTCTGGGCAGAAGGACAGCTGCTAGCCACTACATTACTGTGGCTCCCTACCTAAATACACAACCTATAGGTAAAATAATTTATAACGTAACCATCATAAACGTAAAGTAATAATCCCTTTTCCGGCCAGTTGCGTCTCACACATATAATGCTAGACATATTTTTTAGACCAATCAGCACTCAGTGGGTCACGGACACATTCATCATCGTTAAGTGTAAAGAGTTGCTGATGTTTTCTTAGACAATTTGGATAGATCTGGGCAATCATGACTGTCCATTTTTATCTGTAATTTGGAATTTCAGTCAAATATTTCACATTAGCCTCCAAACTCTATGGTGATGGATTTGATCACAGCTCCAATCTGACGCGTGCGCACACGCACACACAAACAAATTTAGAATGCAATTTTTTGTGTGTGACTATAATATTTATAAACAATAAAAAGTTATTCCATATGATTATTATGAAGTTTAGGTTCAAGGCAGCAGATCAATAGTAAGAGAGAACTACACTGCCCTAAGGTTTTGACAAGTGAAATTAACAACTTTTCCATCAACAAAATTATTTACAATAGCAAATTTCCATTGCCTCCAGTTTTGATAAAAACAAACAAATAAAATATTTTATATTAGGAAATCTGCTAATGAGAAAAGCACCTAATAGCAAACACACTATTATGCAAGGGAAAATGTCAAAACTTGGATGTGAAAAAAAAAAATGCTAAACAAGTTAACCAGAGAAAGTATGCATGAGCTAAACAACATCTCAAGCTAAAATGTTTATATGATAAACAAAGACCATATTGTAAACAGAAAACATATAGCCCTGTACAGTTGCAGGGAAGGATTAAACTGGTCAACAAATACACAAACTCCCAATATGAAGGATCAATGATAGTGTTATACTGCGCTATGAGGAGGCATGGGACTCACAGCCCATGGCGATGGCGAATGTGACTAGCAAGACCACCCGTGTCAAGAAGTCTTCCACAATGATAGCATGGGATTTCAGGACCTATGTTGTCAAAATTTGTGTTTAATCCGTTTCTTCAGATGCTCAGCTCTCATCCTTTTTGCAATCATTTCTTTCTTCATTCTCATTCCCTTCCTGATGTGCCCTTTCCACATAACACGGTCCATGGGATTTTGTTCCCACGAGTCCACCTCAATACCTGTATCATTCATTTCATGTCCCACTTGCACATATCTTTTTACCGTGGCAGAGGTTTCTGAGACCAGTTATGGCCAGGGATGAAGTTCATCCACTCCACAGCACAAAGCCTGGGCAGTATTGTAGAGACCCATATGTTGCCTATGCATATGATCCCTCTCTCGACCTGCCGTGTTTACTCCAAAGGAAAGGTAAAACCAGTACGTTTAGAACAAAGTAGACCGCAGAAGCTGCCGGATCAAAAGAGCATGCTCTATCTGTCCGCTTGTCGGAGCTTTCCTCCTGGACCAGCAACCAACCAAAGGCTAGGGGCCTGGTCTGCCCTGCCATAACATAAAGTTTTCAGGTTGCATTTCCTCTTCCTAGGATAAAAACATTTGTGTTTAATCTGTTTCTTCTCAGAAGCTCAACTCTCATCCTTTCCGCAATAATTTCTTCACTCTCATTCCAAGGATCTATATGGTCATGCGAAATACTAATAATCTAAGTAGTTAATGAAATCTATCAATATTCTCAGGGATAGGTAACATGTTGTGAATTATTGTCCAAAACAGATAATTATTATGAAATAACCATAAGGGTCACAGTAATTCAAATATCTATTATCTGAATTAAAAATAATAAAATTATAGTCTCTACATATCCCAATTATATCCCAAAACAGATGAACAGGATATCACCGATATAAATACTACTTAGAAAACAAAACATGCCCATTTGTCGGTATGAAAGAAAAAAAAAAACACTATTACATCTCACAGAATATTATTAATATAAATATTTTGATTGTCCATTGTGTGTATAAAATATACCTCTTACATCCAAAAGGATTGAACAGGATACTATTGATATAAATAGCAGACGACTTCTGCATTCGAGTATTGAGCACACATGGCAAGTCAAATGTGGAGTAAAGTCCCTGCAATAATATAAAAGATCAAATTGGAAGTAACAAATTTAATACTCTGATCAAGCAAGAAAAAGCATGACAAAGTTTTAGTCATGTAGTAAAACAAAACTGATACAATATGGAGCCATCAGACATCTTCACTGTAAATTAAAAATTATAGGGGTTGGGAGGAGAAAAAGAAAATATAACAATCACACAGGTCGAGTTAACTGAAATATAAAAACACAGACATGAAAACATAAAGCAACATAAATTATTAATCAACCATAAAGTAGCTACATATATGTAAAAGCTATTTTGTCTTTTAAATAGAAAGTGTTATTCTCAAAAAGCTCTTTGTGTAAATAATGAAATGAATTAACATCAGCACAGAACTGGAACAAATGTGTACTGAGCATTTGCTTAACCATTTAAAATATTTCAATATTTTATGAAAGAGTTATCATTATCACAGAAGTGGAATGAACACGTACTGAATATTTGTATAACTGTTAACATATTTTAATATTTAACAACCAAAAATCGTTAATCATCAGCTTGTTTCAGAACAATGTTTTGAGCTGTTGTCATTCATCATCATTATCAAGTGCCATTGCCAATAACTGCAGGCTGTTATGTTTCACCATCTCACGTGATCCCCATAATTATGGATCAGGTCAGTGCTCATCTCCCACCATCAATATGACTAAGACATCCATATATTTATCTCTTTGCATTCCTTTTTTTTTTGTGTCACCGATCATTCCAGCTGTAACAAAGTTTAAAATCGAAACCTTCCAATAACATCTGTCATTAACATTTTCATTGATGTCTTCTTAGTTGACAAGCTCATCCTCTTAGGGTCATGACTAGATCTGACTGTGCAACACAATTGCTACATGGTATGTTTGCACTGCTCCAGTTTGCTGCCTCTGTTTTTAATACTGATCTATAATGGTAGTTTGTTGTCCTTAAGTTAACTAGTGCCTTTCTATTGCTCAAATGTGTTGCTCCCAAGCTGATCAGGTGGGTTTATAATGGTCAAGTTGGTTGTCCAAATGCTGACTAGCTTGATTTGTTAAGGTCAAACCTGTTCTTCCCAACTTGGGTTGATGATGGTCAAGTTTGCTGTCTCTGAGTTGACTAGATGCATTTATATTGGTCAGTTTTGTTTTTCCTAAGTTGACCAGCTGGATTTTTGTTAGCCAAGTGTTTTGTCTAAGCTGACTAGCTGGTTTAATATAGGTCAAGTTTGTTGTCCTGGTATTGATGAGTTGAATCTATACTACTAAGTTTCTTTTTTTTTTTAAACTTTATACTGACAAGTAGATCTTGGTCAAGTTTACTGTCTCTATGATGACTGTTGTTTTGATTTCTTTTGTGTCAAATCTGTTGCAATGAGAAAACATTCCTATGCAAAAATTTTCTTATGCTACCACACTGAGTATATTTTGGTATCAGGACAAGCTGACCACAGCACCGGACTTATTCCTTATATTCAACTGGGATTGCTGTCTCCTTTGGTGGTTCTATAGCTTTCTTTGCCACCTTTATATTGAGAATTCCGTGAGAGTTCATGGTCGAGATCACCGACTTGGGATCACATTCCTGAAAGTAGAAACACATCAGATCATGGACATACAATCTGCACAGATAAAAGACATTGAGTGCTGTCAAATCTAGAGAATCTGAGCCTGCCTGCACATCCTGTGCAGAAGGATTCCCCCTTTCAAAGCAATGTTTTATTATAAATTTAAATAAACTAGAACACATACAAATTCATAATTTATTGTTAAGCAACTCCCTTTTCAACTCATGCAAAAATCTGACCATACGTTGACCAGCTACTCTAAACATGACTAGATCATGTCCGTATCCTGTAGAACAGTATCTCATGTATGCAGTGTTCATAAACATATCGTATGTTGTGGAATAGTTACGATGGGTAAATTTTTAATGATGATAAATTCTCACAGCACTCTGGTCATGCCCATAAAGAGTTCAAGCTTTCTAAGAGAAGACCAAAAGGTGTAAATTTATCTTCTTCTTCAGCATTCCAAGCATTTGAGGTTGTGTCACATGTTCTCTGCCTTAAATCATTTCTTTGATTGGTCTATCTTTCCAGCTGGTGACTGTGTTTGCAGATCTGCATATATGTATGTGTGTGTGCGTGTGATCACTTCAGTGTCTTCTTGGTCTGCCTGGTGGTTTCCTCCCATTCAACTCTTTTGTGTGCATAGTTTTTGCCTCTCTGTCAACTACCATTCTCCCTTTATGCCCTAACCATGCCCTTAGCGTTCATGAAGCCAGTAATTAGTAGTGGTCTTTTTATTAGTTAGTCTTTCCTCTTGTGTCGAGTGCGGCACATGGGGCAGAGGTCATGACTCTCCATGCATGGCGGTTCGTTGCAATCTGTTGTAGGTCTTGGATGTTTGAGTGGCCCATGAGCGAGCCTTCCCTGATGATAGTTCTACGTAGGGTTTCCCTTGGTCTTCCACGAGATCTTTTCCCCTGTGGTGTCCAAATGAGGGCTTGGTAAGGAAGTCTTGATTTATTTATTCTAAGGGCGTGGCCGACATAGTTCCAGCGGCGTTTTCGTATAAAATTAGACACATACTCTTGCCTGGATTCTTGCCTTATTTGTGTATTGGTTTTTTATGGTGATGATAATTATCTGGTTATGAGGTTGCTGGCTACACGTCGGATGTTCCCCTGCCTTAGTCAAACAGCAAAATCTTGTTAACATGAAATCACACAGATTGAAAGTCAAGAGCATGTTAAAACAAAATTATACTAATCAGGGACAAGTGACAACAATGAACCCTGCTGGAAGAAACACTTTGTTTGAATATACTAAGTGATTTCATGTTAATGAGGTTTTACTGTATTATGTCATCTTAGTGGACATCAATTCATACTGGCATTTCTATACGGTTTTCTGATAGCATTAGCCATCTCAACGTATCTCTAATGAGTGTCGTCACATCAGCTAGATCTGGAGTTATTTCTTCACTCTAAGTTAGTAAGTCAATAGACTGCATGACACCTAGAGCCTATAACTTTAAAAACAACTTCTTTGAGTTTACCTGTCCCCAGTTTAATCGCAGTGCGTTAGGTGTTTGTCCGGCCCAATCTGTTACTTATGTGCCTATGCTGAAAAAATAACTGAGCACAAACAGGCAACTAGCAATCTTATAACAAAAAAAAAAATTACAGGCACTTAAAACAAGCATCCGTCATAGTTCAGCTGTTCTGAACTCAGGCATGATTAAAAATCAGCATTCTTTATATCTAATATAAATATATTTACTAGTCTGTCGTGTTTGCTTCAGTTTTCACTCCTCTAACTTTTTCACATTTAGGTGTTCTTCCCTCAGGCGTATTCATCTGGCAAATGTTACCAAAGGAAGAACATGGAGATGTTTGCAGAATGCTATGTAAACTTTGGGCAAGGGGCTCTTCTGTATGTCAAAAGTGACATGCAGAAGATATATAGATTTAGATGGAACTCAGGCAGGGTTAATATTCAGCATTCCGTTTACCTTGTATAAATCTGTGTATGTATTCTTTCTTCAGTTCTCTTCATCCTCCTTTTCGTATGCTTTTCTATAATAATTTGTTATGACAGTCTATTTTTTATTTTTCTTTAATAAGAATGTCGCCGTCTGTGGTTTAGGCGTTACGAACGCGCTTTGTAATGCCAGGGTGCCGGGTTCGATCCCAGCTGCTAGCCTTACGCCTTGCTTAGGTTTCGACAGTGGTATTGAGAATTTGACCGTCGAGAAAGCAATGGCAAACTACTGGAGGTAAACATGCCTAGGAAAACCTCAACAGCCAAAAAATGCTAGGGTTAGTTCTGCAGGTTCCTGTGAAGGATATGCAACTAACTAATAATAAGAATTAATTGTGAGATCTCTGTTTTGGTTCTGTTGTTTTGTTTATTGATAAAGAGTTTGGTCAAAACATTTTGTTGTTGTCTGTCTGTGTTGTCAAGCTTTCCAACTTCAGTGTGCACATGTTCAGACATTCATCCTATCAGCTCGTCAGCAGTGTTTCTGATATGATGCTGAAATTCCATGTTGTTGCTAATCATTTTAAAATGAAAATAAACACCTTACCTTGGGCAGCTTGTACTTTCTACACATCTCACGAGAGACAAAACCGTGGTTGTCCTGTTTCTCCTCATGTTTGGCATGGACAATAATTCTGTCATTGTCAGATGTAATTTTCACTTCCTCTGGAGCATAGTTACCAAGGTCCATACGTATGCGGAATTCCTTATCCGTGTTATGAATCTAATTTTAAAAAAAATTATTTTAGAAGACACATTTTGACAAATAATGTAAAAACAAAATATTAGAAGGTAATCTGACATTTAATTAACCAGAAAAACCAAGTACTGGAAGGTGTTAATGACCAAGAATAGAAAAAGAATTTGAAGGCATAGTCTGACACATAACCCTTTTGGTACCAAGCAGTGCTGAGTTAAAAACTGACATGACAGCACTTGGGACATTCCCGTAAGAACTCTGACCTCATCTTCAGCAGACAATTAATAGAGTTCCTACTCCAATGGTACCAGTAGCATTCTGATTATGTGCCCCTCTAGCCTTTGCCCTGAGTGTGTGTAGAGTGAGGAGCAGAACATTCACTCCAGACTGTGATGACCCATTTGTGTCCCTATATTGTGTACAACAATGAGTACCAAGCACTTGTTACTTTAAATCCTTAAAATATCTCAAGAAGTTCAGCTCATTTAATTCATAAAGGCTGAATATTCAGGTCGAATGAAGGAAATCTGGTAAATCATTGAAGAAATCTGCAGCAGTGAGGAAAGAAACCTAAGAACTTTAGGACATCAGCAAGCATCTAGCTAATGCACTAACATGGCTCTTAGGTTTACTAAGCAAGCAGTTAGCTTAATAATTTTAAATACTTAGCTCTGATTGAGTTGGACAAGAGACATTATGGGACAGAAGTAGACATAATTTAGATACAATGAGTTTACAAAACACCTGTCTGTGAAAGACAGCAACAACATTATATTACTTCTGGAAACATCAAGAAACATATGGTTATTATGGTTATCATATGGTTATTATCGGGTTATTGTCATCGTCATTATGTTTCTTGAATCAATCAACATCATCATCATATACTCTTGCCTTCATACAGCCCTGGCATGTGGCTTATTCCACGGTGTCACTTCCTAACAGGTCTGGAAAACAGGCAGAAGATTTAACTGTCTACACCAGTGGTTTCATTAGTATGCACCTGACAAGATACAGCAAAATATACTAGGAAATAAATACTAGCGAACACAAGCTGAGGCACAGTAGCATATGTCTGCTTGTTCTTCCTTGTTCTACGTGCATGATTTATGTTTCCTAATTACTTGCGCCCCATCCAGTTTTTATATCTACTCACTCTGCCTCTGTTGTTATTTTAATTTGTATATTTTAATTAGTGTTTCAATTTCTTTAGGCGGACAGATTTGTTAGTTAAGATAACATTTTACAGAGTTCTTCTTTTGTTATCATGACGTTACCAGATTGTAACCCACTGTAGTGGTTTCTATATTTGTCCTGCCCTTCTAAGGTGGCTTGAACAATTGATTTTTTTTTTTTTTTTTTGCATGATTCAGCTACACCATTTATATCCATATTTTCTTGGTCTTCCTCTTGCCTTCCACCCATATGTTTTCTGGTAGAAGGTGATATACAGTTTGGTCTGACTGCAGTCTGCAGTGATCGAGGTACAGTATCTAGATTTCTGAACAGAGTATTCAAGTTTTTCTTAGACGCACTACTACCCAGGATGCAGCGCTTATAACCACAAGGTTTTTAAACGTTTAGGCAGAGATACACAATGGCCATATCCCTTCATTCTATCTTTCAATTATTTCAGGCAAGGTCTTGTTCTAACCTTCTCTTTAATGTTGGCAATCATGACTCTGGGCCTTCTGCCTGAGACAGCATTTCTGTTCCTGTGATCTAAGACTGTCCATGGCTACTTCATTAGCTGCTGCAGAGTCTCAAGTACAGAGCAGACACTCTGTAGCTGGTTTGCAACACTTGGGGAAAAAATGGGCGGGGGAGCGGGGGGGGGGGGGGTTGAGAACTGATGCATGACAAGGCAGATGTGATGATAAAACAAAAGATTCACCCCTCCCCGACCTCCCACTTTACACACCAACACACACTAGCTCACTTCTGATTGGTCGACCTTCAGTCCACCTCATTCCTGATCGGTGGGCTGCCAGGTATCCGCTTTCACAGAAGGTGACGGGGCTGTTCCGCAATGAAGTCGATATCGCGTGTTGTATATTTCACCATGCCAGAGCTTTTAACACTCCAAAAACATTTAGGAACTGGGTCTAACACACAACCCCCCTAGAGAGGGATGAAACCTATGTCACAGGCAGTCTCTTTCTCTGAATAAAAACATAAATGCAACACAACAACATACCGGCACACCCATAACCTTGACCACGGTAGACTAGTCCAACAAACTTATTAATGAAATTGACCTACCTTTTGTGGGGAGACTAACGTTTGTATAGCCAATGTGATCAAGGCTCTTTGGGGGATGATGAACAATGAGGATAGATTATTAAGGCCTTGAGAAAAAGGTGTAGTAATGTGACCTCGGGATTTGGCCCACACTATACACTCAAAGGAAGGCAAGAACGACATATAACCAAACTGATACGTTTGTAATCAGACTGAGCTACGTCCATAAACATGTAAAGATGCTCTCATTTCTGTTAATACATTTTATATAATCTACATACCACCCCTTAACCTCCCCGTCCTTCTTCTCCCCCCCCCCCCGCATTAAAAAAAAATGTCCCTATGAATGTGCAGAAACTGACTGATTGACTTTCTACCCCACTAGGACATCACACAAGCGACAAACACCCGATGACACAAAGTGCCACCATGTGGATGATGATCGCCATGGAGAGGTAACAGAAACCGCTTTCAGACAATTGGCCATATTTAGTCTGCGTATATTGTGGTCCCTGGCAAAAGCCTGGGTTGGGCTTCAAATAACAACAAATTTCGTCCTAAAAAGGACGAAACACCTATTGCTAGGCAAGTATGTGCGCAATATGATGTGCAGAAACACTCACGTGACGCACCTTACGGCATGGCACTAACATGATAGATTAGGTATCAACCCGGGAATCTAACGCTTCGGCTTTTAACAGCATTGAGTATTGATGATGATGACAAACATGTCTCACCTCAGAGTCCCCTAGCCGGCCCCTAGCGTTGGCCAACGCACCTTCTCCATACGGAACCGGGCTGCCCCAGGGGTTGGACAGCTCGTCTAACAGTCGCAACAAACGGTCGTACTCGTCGTACCGGCGCTGGGGGGTGATAGCAAACATCTTCTAGAGACTGTTTCCACAACGGCTAGCTGAAATCTTCTTACAAATAAAAGGCTCTTCTCTAAATCACAACGCTGCCCGATCGAAATGCGAGCTGTGAGTGTCCCAATGTGCAAACAAGCCGTGGTTTTATACCCTGGTCCCGGAGAATGTTCTAGAACATGGGATTCCTGGAACCTGGAGGGGTCAAGGATACTTGCATAGATAATGTTGTCTCT
>CAJHNH020000267.1:152500-182500 GCA_905116865.2 Candidula unifasciata | reverse complement strand
TGACAACAGAGATGAAATGCCTTAGAAGAGCTGCAGGAGTTTCAAGGAAAGACAGAATACGAAATCATGAAATCAGACGAATGCTAGGAATAAAGCCAGTCTTACAGGTCATCAAAGAACAACAAATGAAGTGGTTTGGACACCTAACAAGAATGCCCTGGTACTATCCGCCACAGCGAGCCACACTAAAACGTTACAACGGGTATAGAGCGAGTGGAAGACCTCGGAAAATATGGAATGATGGTATTAAGAACAGCCTTACAGACATTTCGATGAGGTACAAGGTGGAAGAGAAGAAGAAGACATTCCTCAATAGCCAACGAAACGTTCCTATACCGATGGTGTCCGTCGAAACCTGATTACTAGTCCACTTTTCCTACACACTGCGTGTTGAAACTGAGGCTGTACCGAATATTCGCTTCGTATTCGCTTCGGGGCCGAATAGTGGACCTAATAACTATTCGGTATTCGGCCGAATAGTTGCGGTCGGGCCGAAAACGAATAGTGGTTACTTTATACCTGTTTCTGGACTGGTGGAAAATAAACATATCAAGACTTCCCACCTTGGTTCATACTGCCAAGCGTTTTCTTTGTGCACCACCTACGAGCGTACCAAGTGAACCTCTGTTTAGTACAGCTGGAAATACCTTCAGTGAGACAATAAGCTGTCTTAATGCTGACTACATGGAGCGATTTTTTTTTTTTTTCAAAGCTAATGCCGCTTTCATGAATTAACTTAGCTATCAGTGACAATTTACAAGTTTAGATACTTGTTATTAAACTAAGAATACTTTCATTTCTCGGTATTAGTTACTACATACTGACTGACTGACTGAAGGATGTAAAACATGAAATGTTTTTTAAATGTTTACTATTCTGTACTACATTTTGTGAAGTGAAATTTCAGCGTACATTTGACATTATAGATGTTGTTTTTTTTTTTGGTTTTTTTTAGATCTGTTTTATACACGAAAGTGGAAGAATGGGCCTCAGTTTGAATATTGGGAAGACAGAAGTAATGGTGGTATCAAAGAAAATAATTATTCCTAAATGTGTAATAAAAGTCAATGGTTTTATTTTGGGACAAGTACAGAAATTTAAGTATCTGGGCACATGGATAACATCAGATGGAAGATGCATTACTGAAATAAGAAACAGAATAGGACAGGCAAAAACTGCATTTTATAAAATAAAAAAAAACTTTTGCGATATATCTTTGTCATTGAAGATTAGAAAAAGAATTCTTGCTTGCTACATACATCCAGTTTTAACATATGGCTGTGAGTCCTGGACAATCGGCCAAATAATTTCTTGAGGCCTCAGATATGTGGTTTTACAGAACAATGCTTAAAATACCTTGGACAGCCAAGAGGTTTTGATAGAGGCGGGAGTCCGAAGACAACTACTCGCAGACATCAGAAGGAGACAGTCATCATTTTTCGGCCATGTTATAAGATGAGGGAAAATGGAACATGTGGTGACCACTGGAAAGATCTGTGGAAGGAGGGATATGGAAAGACAACGAGAGAAGATGCTTGACAGTCTTGTTTCATGGCATGAAGTCAGCACACGAAATAATACATGCTGCAGGAGATCGCAGATTGTGGCGAGGCATAATCGCTTATGCCAGTCGGCAAAGCACCTGATGATGATGATTCACTATTCGTATTCGTATTCGGCCGAATAGTTGGTTTAGCTATTCGTATTCGGCCGAATAGTGAAAATCACTATTAGGTACAGCCCTAGTTGAAACCCGTCCAAACCCGTTGCCACCTTACCGTTGAATTAGTCTTTCGAGGTATGATTACTCTGTTCCGTGGCACGGTCCACTTGATGAGAGAAAGTCTTCACAGTCAATATTTGATCATAAAGAAGAACACCGCCCAGAAGAGCACCAGAAGCGAATCTAGCAGCCTGTTCATGACCTCGTACATTATAATCAAGTGGGCAAGATATTCTCATAATCTGAGTCATATGAAGCAATTCGAGCCAATTTACGCACAATGACAATATAGCTTACCATACTACTGACCAGCTTTGGAAAGCTGCCGGTACTGTCTCCACCTCCATTCGCGTGCGGGATGTTGCGACGCTGTACGAGAGGCTCTCTCTCTCTCTCTCTCTCTCTCTCTCTCTCTCTCTCTCTCTCTCTCTCTCTCTCTCTCTCTCTCTCTCTCTCTCTCTCTCTCTCTCTCTCTCTCTCTCTCTCTTTCTCTCTCTCTTTCTACCTCTCTTTAAAAAAAATGTCCATTCACCCATGCAAATTTAACGTCTACTCTTTGTTGTGTCAATAAGTAGCCAAGGTCATACAACACATTACATAACCCATTCTTACCCACACACACACACACAAACAGTAGCTGTTCAGTATCACATAGTGTAATATGATATGATAAACATATATGTCGATAAGTTTGATATATGTGGGAACCTTGGACAGCCAAAAAGAGCAACCAAGAGGTATTGAAAGAGGAGGGAGCCCAAAGACAACTTATCACAGACATCAGAAGGAGACAGTCATCATTTTTCGGCCACGTTATGAGAAGAGGGAAAATAGAACATGTTGTGACCACTGGAAAGATATGTGGAAGGAGAGATAGAGGAAGACAACGAGAGAAGATGCTTGACAGTCTTGTTGCATGGCATGGAGGTGTGTCGGCACACGAACTGATACATGCTGCAGGAGATCGCAGATTATGGAGAGGCATGATCGCCCACGCCAGTCGGCAAGGCACCTGATGATGATGATGTGGGAACACATAGCCAACAAATGTTATTAATGATAAATAAATACCTAATAAAAAAATTAACATGGTGCTGCTGAAGATTGGTTGTCATTAACATAATGAGGTTCTCCGAGAAAGGTGCTTACAGGTGCTAACATCGAAAGGATCGTCTTCATTGCACCGGGCTTTTAACTCCCATTTCTCTTCATCAAAGCAGTTGCTCTCCCTTTAAGAACACAGAGCACAAAACGTCGCAGCTCCAGGGACGACTTTCAGAGATCACAAAAATGCCCTCCACTCGCGAACCGAAGACTGGAACCTCAGCCACTTCAGCAAACAAGCTGGGCAACGATGAACGAACACATTATTTTCCCCCAAGCGTCACAAATTGGGCACACATTCAAGTCTTACAATCGGCCTTTCTAAATGGTAATCTTTCAAACAGCAATGTATTCTATCTGTAAAACATGTTACATGTACATAACAATATAATAGAACGAATATTGAGTAAAACACACAAAAGCATGATTGGTATATGCATGCATGTGCATAAACTATCATATACACACACTCACACATGCACAGACACACACTCACGCATACACATTCACACAATTGTATATGTAGACACCTATTGATACCCATACATTCACATATTCATACACACACACAATCCCACTTAAATATATGCGCATACTCATAGATATACCTAAACATGCATGCATACATTTATATAAATATACACACACACATACATTCATTCATTCATTCAGTAGCATGTCTCTCGCGGAACCTCGCTGCCATAACAACCCTCCGGAAAACCTTCCTATCATGAGCAAGATGTCCTGCGTCTGATACACCCATCTGGAGATCATCTGCCACATCCTGCACCCATCTTCTCCTTGGCCTTCCTCTTCCTCTCTTCCCAGGCATATACCCCTCCATTATTGTTCTCTCTAGACCTCCATGACGTTTCAAGTGACCAAAATATTTCAATTTTCTTTGTTTTATTGTCTTTACTAGCCAACCCTCTTCAATATTCAGCTCTTGAAGTATGGATGCATTTGTTCTTTTCTTTACCCAAGATATTCTTAGAACCTGTCTGTAACATTTATATTCAAATGCATTTATGCGCTGTTCCGCTTGTTTAGTAAGTGTCCAGGTCTCACAGGCGTATGTTGCAATGGGAAAGATGCATGCTCTTAAAAATCTGACCTTTGTAATTCTATCTGTACAATTCCATAATTTATTCAGTTGTTTTAGTCTTTGAAGAGCAATTGATAGTCGCCGTTTAATTTCTTTCATTGTGTCACCATTGTTGGTAAACAGTGACCCAAGATATTCGAAATTTCCACCACTTCCAATCTTTCCTCATTAACATATATTTCCTTCTCCATGGCAGTTTTGTTTGTATGCATTATCTTTGTTTTTGCTGTGTTAAGAAATAAGTTATGATTTTCACTATTTCTTTGGAGTGAGGTTAATAAGTTTTCTAAACCATTTTGTGATGTTGTATATCAGTAATACTGTATCATCATTCATAACGATTTTAAGGGTATTTCATGACCACCGATGTTTTAGGGCATCATATTGTTCCTTGTTTATATCATCTCTTACATTTCTCATTATATTTTCGGCGTACAGGTTGAACAAATACGGTGACAGCACACATCCCTGACGGACTCCTTGCTTGATGCCAAACCAGTCTGATGTCTCTCCATCTATTCTGACTGCTGCTTGTTGGTCTTGATAGAGCATTTTAATGAGCTGCACTATATGTGATGGAAAGCCCATATTCCTCATGATTTCCCAAAGCTTCTGATGTTGTACACAGTCAAATGCTTTTGAATAATCCACAAAACATAAGAACAGATTTACATTAAATTCTCTACACTTCTCTATTATTAAACGCATGTTGAATATATGATCTCTTGTTCCTCTTCCCTGTCTAAATCCAGCCTGAGCTACATTAATCTCTTCTTCCATTTTCTTTTGCAGTCTTCTCATTATAATTTTTAGTAGAATTTTACTTGCATGACTGATCAGGGCAATAGTTCGATAGTTTGTACATAATTTCAGGTCACCCTTTTTTGGTATTGGAATGAAGATAGTTCTCTTCCAGTCTTCACACATACATACACACATCATATATACATACATCATATATACATACATATGTAAGCACACACACTAATACACACTTGGTATTATACACACACGTGCATATACATAAATACAGACACATGCATACATACCTACCAGACTTTCATGCATACATAGCACATACACGCACTCATTTACTCACTTCATACACACCATGGACTCATACACATACACCTGCCTACCTTATCAGACATCGCTGCAAGATAACAGTATAGAGGATATAATGTTTTTATGTGTTTGATATCAGTTGGCTCCCAGGCGAACCAATCCTTAAATGGGTACCAGATCAAGTCCTGTGAAGTAAAGGCGGCCGATGTGAAGTTGACTAAATCACCCACCAAGTGCCGATTAATATATACGAGCAAAATACAGGCATCACGTTTTTGCTTCATTTATTTAGTTGTTACTGTAGTATGCACCTGAAAAGATGCAGCCAAATTTTAAAGGCGATAAATTGTTCTATCCATTGTTTATGACCTTGTTGTTCCACAAATAAGATTTAGTCTAGAACTATATGCTAAATATGTATAAAAACGTCTACAAGGGTGTTTACTATTTGATATCATACAGAGCAGGGACGCCAGAGCCTAGGAGCTGAGGCACTTTAGGTCCTCCTCAAGCATGTCTAGACGTTCTCTTTTTAGGTAAATTTTTATACATTTTCATATTATGTCCAATGGTTTATTGTAATTATTTGCCACTAGCACACAATAATAACAGTAATGAGTATTATTGGGCACTTGAGCAAGGCTTGAACCCAGTGAGCCCATATTCTCCTAGAAAAATATAAGGAAGCTGAGGCACCCCCCCCCCCCCCCAACCCTCCTCCACACCCGCCCCAGCTTTTTTCTCTTCAATGATATCTTTATGTGGGCGCCCCTGACGCAGACTAACACCAACATCCGCTTGCACATATACAAAGTAAACTTTCTGGACCGCAGTTTTCACACTTGTTACTGAACACAAAGTCAAGGCACAGACAACTAGAAGGATGCGGCCCATTTGTCTTTGACCCAGAGTCTGGAATGTGGCGTACCTATTCTACCATCTGGCAGGATAGTGATATCGCTCTCGGACGAGCTGGTGCGACATCTCCTATTGTATCTTCCACAGATCAAGATGATGACGAAAAGAAGGACTGTGGCACACAAGACTCCAAACACAATCCCAGTAATTGTGCCAACGTCAAAAAGTCTGACACCGCCCAGCTGGCTGCTGGAACCATCACCAGCAGTGCTCGTCGTCTGACTGGTCGGCGTCAGCGAGGTTGATGTGACACCAGTAGCAACAGTTGATGTTGTGGGGCTGGAAACTGTTTGTCCAGTGACCTGTCTAGACAGACACTGGTACTCGATGAAAGAAAACGATGTCAGAGATGGATAATTGTTGGGATCGCAGTTTCCCAAGGACGAGGATACTCTTAGCCCAGGGAATTCACAATAGGAGACACCGGAACACTTTTCGATAATTTCCTGCAACTCAGCATCGTTTTGGAAAACACAGTCCACCTTGTTTGGGTCTCGAACACAGCAGTTGACATAGGGCTCTGTTCTGTCACATCCGCTGTAAATCGGACAAGCATTGTAAGGCATTAGAAATGGTTATAGACATGATCTCAATGATAAACAAGTGAGGATATCACAAGTGCGTTACCACAGAGGGTGACCGGGCGCAAAAACTTTTTTTTTTTAAAAACATGTGGGTTGGAGCGATTAGTCATAATTATTTGGGAGAGCTTTGGGCTTCAAAAGGCCTTGTTTAATTGTGTAATAATATTATGAATTATTATTATTATTATTATTATTATTATTATTATTATGCACTATCATCCAAAGAAATAAACAATAACAAAATCTAACACTTTATTAAATCTATAAAACATACTTAAAATATAACGTCAATACATAGTTAGGGGTGCTTGACCTTCTAACAATTTCTTTAGGGTCATGCGTTGGGGTCTTAGTTTTCCTAACCAACCCACACAATTTAACAAAATGGGGGAACAAGTTTGGGGGGGGGGGGGGGCTGGAGCTCAAGTTCCGAGAGTCCCCAGCTTGTGGCTCCTAATCCCCAAAATGTGAGTTCTGCTGCAACAGTCTGGTCAAACAAAATTTCACCGCCCTGGTCTACGATAAGTGTCTTTGTATAGTTCTTATATCTATCTATCTATCTACTCTTACCCCACCATAACATCACACAAGCTATAAACACCCACACAGTGCCACCATGAGGATGAGGATCATCGTGGAGAGGTCACAGAAACCAAACGCGTTGCCATTAGAATATATTTATAGCCGGGCTATTGCGGCCCCTGGCAAGAGCCAGAGTAGGGCTTCAAATAACGAAAAAATGCATCCCACAAGGGGATGACAGGATATAGATCGTATGGTTCTTATACCATAGTACTGAGCTAAAGGGTTAAGTTTCCATGGTTTCTGGATACTTAAAAAAAATATCGACTTAAATACTGAAACATATTTGACTTTCTTTTGACCTATATGATCGCTGGTGTGATCAGTGCCTTGTCCGCATAAATGAAGTCACCTGGTTATCTCACTGGATCAGACGCACACAAATCAGTGATGTCTGAAATGACTTCCATCTGATCTTTGGGGTCATCATCATCATCATCAGGTGCCTTGCCGACTGGCCTGGGCGATCATGCCTCTCCATAATCTGCATCTCCTGCAGCATGTATCAGTTCGTGTGCCGACAGACCCCCATGCCATGCAACAAGACTGTCAAGCATCTTCTCTCGTTGTCTTCCTCTATCTCTCCTTCCACATATCTTTCCAGTGGTCACAACATGTTCTATTTTCCCTCTTCTCATAACATGGCCGACAAATTATGACTGTCTCCTTCTGATGTCTGTGATAAGTTGTCTTCGGGCTCCCGCCTCTTTCAAAACCTCTTGGTTCCTCTTTTTGGCTGCCTAAGGTATTCTAAGCATTCTTCTGTAAAACCACATCTCCGAGGCCTCCAGAAATTGTTTGCCCTGCCTACCGATTGTCCAGGATTCACAGCCATATGTTAAAACTGGATGTATGTAGCAAGCAAGAATTCTTTTTCTAACTCTCAATGACAAGATGTTTTTCATTTTATAAAATGCAGTCTTTGCCTGTCCTATTCTATTTCTTATCTCAGTTATGCATCTTCCATCTGATGTTATCTATGTGCCCAGATACTTACATTTCTGTACTTGTCCTAAAATAACACCATCAACTTTTTTACACACTAGGAATAATTCGTTTCTTTGATAACACCATTACTTCTGTCTTCCCATTTTTCAAACTGAGGCCCATTCTTCTACTTTTTAACACCACAATGTCTATCATTTCCTGTAGTTCTTTCTGACTTGTTGCTATCAAGACTGTGTCATCAACATAATGTCAATTGTTTATATTGTGCCCACCAACTACAATTCCGGGCATACCAATTAAGGCTCTCATTATATATTCACTGTATATTGAAAACAAATCAGGTGACAGTAGACATCCTTGTCGTACGCCCCTCTTTATGCTTTAAAATGTAGCTAAACAGTTGTTAATTCTTATAGCTGCTGTTTGCTGCCAATACATATTCTTTATTATTCGTAGATCTTTCCCATCAATGTTTAATTTCTCCAACAGTATGATTACTTCTTCATGCTTCACACAGTCAAATGCTTTTGTATAGTCTATGAAACATATGTACAAATCAGTATTTACTTCTATAGCTCTTTCTGACAATGTCCTTAGGATGTATATGGCATTGTTTGTACCTTTTCCTTCTACAAATCCACATTGTTCATCGCTGATTTCTGGTTTAATTTTGTTTCTTATTCTTCTCATAATTATTCTCAGTAAAATCTTAGTCATGTGACTCATAAGACTTATTGTGCGATGGTCTTCACATTTTATAGTGCATGGTTTCTTAGGCAGAGCTATAAATATGGATTTTAAAAGGTCATTTGGAATATACCCACTATCATAAATATCATTTAAAAGTTTAGTTATTATTTCAATTCCAAAATCTCCCAGTGCTTCGATTTTTTCCAGTGAGGTGTTGTCTGACCCGGGTGCTTTTCCTTTCTTCATATGATGTATTGCATCCTCAACCTCTGCAGTCATTATTGGTGGACCATCATTGTTGGTCTGCAGTTCTACATCTGGTCTATTATCATCATACAATTCCCCTATATACTCTGTCCATCTGTTAATTATTTTACTATGTCCCATTTATAAGTCACCAACTTTTGATTTCAAACATCGAGTGCTGTTACGTGTCATCTTTCCTGTTAACATATTTATCTTTTGGTACATGGAATGTGAGTCTTTCCTGTTGTTTTCCCCAATCTCTGTACCCATTTGATTCAGCCAGGCTTCTTTAGCCACTTTGCATTTGTTCACTATTTCTTTTTGTATTCTAGAGAATTCTTCTTTATCATTCTTTTTCTTCCTTCTTTCATCCATCAACAGCAGAATTTCGGTTGACATTCATTTCTTTTTTACAACTCTATGGGTTGGTGGGATTGTCTCTTTAGATGTCTGCTGAATTGACGCAACATACCCCACTGTTCATCAATAGTCTGTATAATTTCCATTGCATTATATCGGTTTTGTACAGAGACATTGTACTGGTCCTTAATTTCTTTATCCGTTCTCAGAATTCCTAAATTTAACTTGATGTTCTGTGGTGTTTTTCTAATGTTCTTTAGTTTTATTCTAATTTTTCCTACAACTGGAACATGGTCACTAAAGCAGTCTGCTCCTGGTCTAGTTTTTGCTCCAACTAAGCTGCTCCTGAACCTTCTTAAAATCAAAATATAATCAATCTGATTGCGGACATTATCACCAGGACTTTTCCAAGTCCACAATCTTCGAGGATGGTGTTTAAACCAGGTGTTACCTATTATCATGCTGCGTGACTTAGCCCATGCTATTAATCTGTCACCTCTCACATTCTTTTCTCCTAGGCCATAGCCACCCGTTATTCCGTACACTTTTTCACTTCCTATTTTCGCGTTGTAATCTCCAAGTGCATCCATACTTCAAGAGCTGAATATTGAAGAGGGTTGGCTAGTAAAGACAATAAAACAAAGAAAATTGAAATATTTTGGTCACTTGAAACGTCATGGAGGTCTAGAGAGAACAATAATGGAGGGGTATATGCCTGGGAAGAGAGGAAGAGGAAGGCCAAGGAGAAGATGGGTGCAGGATGTGGCAGATGATCTCCAGATGGGTGTATCAGACGCAGGACATCTTGCTCATGATAGGAAGGTTTTCCGGAGGGTTGTTATGGCAGCGAGGTTCCGCGAGGGACATGCTACTGAATGAATGAATGAATCTCCAAGTACCATTGTTACTTCACAATTTTTGCATTGATCAACAGCCATGTCTAACTCATCATAAAATGCGTCAATATCTTCCTCTGAACTATCTGCTGTTGGGGCATAAATCTGTACTAAGTTGATGTCAAACGGTCTGCCGCGAAGTTTTACTAATAGTACTCTATCTGATATTGTCCAAAATCCTTTCACAGTTTTTGAGTTCTTTTAAATCAAAATAATACCAACTCTCTTACTATATTCCTTCCCACCCGAGTAAATAATTCTGTTTCTGATCTGCAGGTCGACCCAGCTTAAAATGGGTACCAGGATGGGCTGTCCTGGGAAAGTAAAGACAGCCGGCGTAATGCTGACCACATTACCCACAGAGTGCTGATGGTTTGTAAAAATATGGGACGCTCTGCCCATATGCCCGATGCGCCGAAAGGCGTGAAAAGGGAACTTTACTTTACTTTTTACTGATCTTAATACTTTTAACCTGCTCATGGCCATCGCATTTCACTAATTCCTAATATGTTGATGTTCATTCTTTGCATTTCCATCTTGATGTTATCCAACTTTCCGTTTTGTACGAGTGTTCTGACATTCCATGTACCAATGTTCATGATGTTTCTACCATTTACTTTTCCTACAGTAGCTGGATGACGGTTGGGTATCACCCGTAGAACATGATGCTCAGTACAGGACGAGGTGATTTCACTGGAATCCCCATTCATGTCGTTATCTGAATATGTATTATTTTGGGGCATGATGTTCTTGGGAAAGTACAGTGGTGGTTTCCGCTTGCCTTCAGCCGGTTTGTTTATGGTTTGACTCCAATAGCCTTTGTCTAAAGAGACTTACCCTGCAAGGCAGCAGGGGGGGGGGGGGAGAGGTTATTGCGCCTCTTACCCGCTGATGGCCATGTCTTTGGGATAGTGAAATAAATTACATAGCTTTTTTCGGATAAAGAATTGGAGTAAATTAGTTGTTCCCCCTTGTGAGTTTCTGGGTCTAGTCTTTCAGATGAAAAGGGTGCACTCAGGTGGTGAGTCCTCTGACCTGGTTACCTAGTATTGTCTTATATACTGATTTATATATTGATTTAAATGTAGATTTATATATTGACTTAAATATTGACTTATACATTGACCTAAATGGTGACTTATATGTTGACTTAAATATTGACTTATGTCTGTTAAAGTCATAAAGAAAAGACACTAAGTCAGATAGGAGTTGCTACTTTGACAAAATTGTTTAAACGAAATTTAAAAGTCGTGAGAATTTGGACTTAAATAGATACGAAGGAGAAGCTTTTGGTCCTTAAATATGTTGCAGCTTTATATAAACTGTCCTTTAATGTCTTCTTCTATTCAGATGAGTTTTTATTTGACTTTTGTTATAATTCTTTGCGTTCTTCGGCTGTAAACTGGAGAAACGTGTTCGTCCACTTCCCGAATTTGGTATTTTCCCCAGACTTAAATGTTGCGTGTACATCCGTTTTACAGATCTGGTAATTTTTTATGCATACAGTTGGTTCATTGTCTTTCGGTCTGACTTCAAAGAAAACGTAGATCCTAACTATGTTGGCCAGCCCTCCAGACAGGTGAAGAACAAACGAACGAACTTTATTTTCAAAGGGTCACAATTTGGGCACGCTGGCCCGTCTTACATTCGGCTCTTCAGATAGTTCTTGACCAGCATGAGTTTGGTTGTGGTGTACCAGTACATCTGATGCAGCAGTTCTACATCCCAGTTATGTGAATGGTGTATCTGGTTACACCAAACAGCCTAGGGATAATAGTAAATCAGTGGCTAGCAAGCTGGACTCAGACACGAAAGTCATCAGTTAAAATTCACAGGAAGACATTATAAAAACTGGCTGAAATGGATGTTGAGTGAAGCGTGGTATCTGTCCGCCAGATGCTGTCCATTTCATCAAATTCTGGCGTGATTCATAACAATATTACAAGATGGCGACCAAGTATGCTTCAAAGAGTGACAAAGTGATTACTTGACTAAATATATCAAAGAGTGAAAATGGGCCAATCACTACTTGACTAACTATATGAAACGCTTGAGAATGATCTCCTAGTACTGTCTAGTGTTTTCCTTTTATTCCTGTTTATTATGGGTGTTGATATGATTTAAAGCCGTATGGTATGTGCATTCTAGTTGACAGATTAAAATACATTTTGTGAAACAACAAATCTGAAGAAAAAAAAAATTAATAAAAAACGATCACATGAAAAGGTTAATTTAAAAAAAAAAAAAATACAAATTAGGATTTACTTTATTGCATACCTGGACAGAGAAGTTGCTCCGTAGAAGACACGGATGATAGCCAAGGACCGGTTGTCTCCGTCCTGATACTGATTCCTACAGTCTAGGTTATGATTGGTGAGATCAGCGCCTCTTGTGCAGGACAATGTAGAGTTGAATGTTGCTTCCTCCAGTGACCTCATGCTGGTTGACGTGACAGATGTCATGGAATACCACGTTGTCGTCGTTGCTGAAGTTGTACTAGAAACATTTCTGTTCGGTGAAGTGGGTGAAGAAGATGTGGTGGTAGTTTCGTTGTATTGTAAAGTTGTAATGGTGTTTGGAGAAGACAAGGTGGTAGTTTGGTTATATTGTAAAGTTGTAGTGATGTCTGGAGAAGATGAGGGGGTAGATTGGTTATATTGTAAAGTTGTAGTGATGTCTGGAGAAGATAAGGTAGTAGTTTGGTTATATTGTAAAGTTGTAGTGATGTCTGGAGAAGATAAGGTGGTAGTTTGGTTATATTGTAAAGTTGTAGTGATGTCTGGAGAAGATGAGGGGGTAGATTGGTAATACTGCACGGTTGTAGTGGCAGTAGGCGAAGGCGTTGTTATGTTGTATTGTAAGGTGGTAGCTGATGAGGGGAAAGTTTGGTTTGGACATTGCTGAATTTGACCGACAGTTTGTGCTACAGATTGGCCACAGATTAGTGTGACACTAGCCGTGTTTACAGAAGATTGAGCTCGTATGTAAATCTTCCCTAGCTGTTGGCCAGTGACGAGAAATTGGAAACTTGCCACGTTGGACAGAGATGTAAATAGCGATTTATTGTAAAGCACGTTATCGTCGTCAGTACAGTTGACTCTAGCGGATAACTGAGGATATCGAACGTCAGCAAAGGTGATCTCTTCTGCACATGTTGTGGCATTAATCTGAGTTAACTGAACAACAATGCCATAGAAGCTGAGGCTGGAATCACAGTCCGTTGTGATGAGACATTGACATATGGTGTTGGTCACTGTCTTTCCAACCAGAACGGTGTTACTCTCCAAATAGAGCCGGCCTATTTGCCGGTCGTTAATGTCACTGCAGACCTGACGTGTGAACTCTTTAGGCAGACACTGGTACTCGATGAAAGAAAACGATGTCAGAGCTGGATAATTGTTGGGATCACAGTTCCCTAAGGATGCGGATACTCTCAGACCAGGGAATTCACAATAAGAGACCCCAGAACACTTTTCTATAATTTCCTGCAACTCAGCATCGTTTTGGAAAACACAGTCCACCTTGTTTGGGTCTCGAACACAGCAGTTGACATAGGGAGCTGTTCTGTCACATCCGCTGGTAATTTAATTAAAGAAAAAAAAAACATATAAAACCTGAAATAAAAATTCGTGATCACAGTATTATAGCAATGATACAATATTTGAAGACTGTACATAATGTCGTTGCGAGTCTGACTCGTAATTCAGCGTACTGCGATCGAAACCCACTGCTGGCTGCGTGGATTTTTATCATGGTATGGGGCCTTCGCAGCTCGACCCAGCCCAACATGAGCACCAGGATGGGCTGTCCTAGGAAAGTAAAGACAGCTGACCACATTACCCACCGAGTGCTTGCTGGTCTGTAAAAATATGGCCGCTCTTCCCATATGCCCGATACGCCTAAAGGCTTGGAAAGGGATCTTTACTGTTTTTTTTAATACATAATCTATGGATCCATTTTACAGTGACTTGATTTAATTAGGCAGCGAAGCCTTAAAGTCATCGCAGCCGCTGCGGGGTCAGAATTATAGAACCTGATGTTAAAGACAATGTTCTGAGAGTGATGCAGTGGTTTATAAACATGGGTCTTCTGTTTAGCACTTGAGCAGCTCATGTTTTTTTTTTTTTTTTTTTTTTTTTTTTTTTTCAAAGCTGAGGCTGAAATGAAAGCAAAGAAGGAAGACTGGTGATTTTTCACTGAACACAAGTAGTCTAAGAAGCTTACGATAATAAATTGCATTAGACTGACCTAAGGCACAGACTTTCGCTGGAAAACATGAGCAGTCTGAAGATTATGATAGTAACAAGCATTTCAGGGACCCGAGACAGACCTTCAGTGGAAAAAATGAGCAGTCTGACCATAGAGATTATGGTAGCAAGAAGCATTTGGATGACCTACGAAATACCTTCACTCAATAATGAGCAGACTGACCATAGAGATTATTGTATACACAAGATTTAGAGTGACCCGAAAGAGACCTTGACTGGAAAAGGAGCAGTTTGACAATAGAGATTGTGGTAGTAACAAGCTTCTGTGTGACCAGAGATACTCTCACTGGAAAATTAGCAGTCTGACTATAGAGATGGTGGTTATAACAAGCATTAGATTGACCGAGACAGACCTTTACATAAAAATAATTTCTTTTTTGAGTTTTGAGTCAATTATTGTGCTCTCTGAGTCTTAAAAGCGCTGGGCTCAAAGACAATGGTTGGAGTTCCTGATGCAGTCACGGCTGCCCCAGATCAGATTCATTTTCTAAGCCAAAGCCAGCAGGTATAAGAGGAGAACGAGCTTACTTAATCCCAGTCAAGGTTACTACCGGGTGAATTTGTAGAGAAGGGACAAGTAATGAATCATTAAGCTGGCATAACGAATGCTCTTCGAGGACTGAGATATTTGCGAGAACCAATTGTAAATCTGTAACCATGACAAGACTGCAAGAACAAAAGGTAAAGAGACTTATGTCAGACAAGAGAACTAGGCTGCAAGCCCTAGAAGAACGATAAACCAACAATAAATTAGTGTCATCAGCCACTACTCAATTTAGAAAAAAATGAAAGGACACCGTTTTAAGAGGGAGGAGATGCCAGCTAGATCGTTTGCTGAAAACTACTTGGAATTATTTTAGATCGCGTCCTTAGTTGTATGAAGAATAAGGTACTGAGGAGAGAAGAAGAAGAGGAGAATAGAGGAAAGAGGAAAGCATTTCCAACAATAAGAATATTGTTTTACCTCTGAGGTTGCTGTAGATGGTGGGTGGGGGGTGGGGGGGGGGGATGAAGCAGCTAGATGACGAAAACGTTCGACATTTGAATTCCTGACATTCTTTATTGTATTAATCCTATGAGATTGTCGTTCATATTCTATAACATAGAGTCTGTTAGAAGTGATCAGCCAAGTCCGTCGCTTTTCTGACAAGAATACATTTCGCCATTTTGAATAAACAGTTCACTACCCACTAACTATCCCTTTCCTGCATTTGTCAAAAACTTTGTACATTATAATCATAATGGTGTTCGGCCATGATGAGTCGCATTAGCCTCGCAGACTAGTCCACCATTCCGTTTCGTCTTTCGCATTTCAATGTTGTCAAAATTTGGACGTAATCTATCCTATAACCTTTTACCTCACTCGACAACGTTCGACTTGAGATTTCTCTTTGTGGTCCTCATTTCCTCAATCCATTTAAGAATGCGTTCATTAAAAAGTAACTTATTCCTACAAATAATATCTACACGCTATTTATGTTAGATTCCTACCTGGACAGAGGAGTTGCTCCGTAGAAGACACGAGTTATAGACAATGACCGAATGTCTCCGTCCTGATAATGATTCCTACAGTCCAGGTTGTGATTCGTTTGATCAGAGCCTCTCGTACAAGCCAAAGTTGAGTTAAATGTTGCTCCTTCCACTGGCACTGTGACGGTTGACGTGGAACCTGTTGTAGTTGTGGTTAAAGGTGTTGTGGTAGTTTGGTTTGGACATTGCTGAATTTGACTGACAGCTTGTGCTACAGATTGGCCACAGATTAGTGTGACATTAGCCGTGTTTACAGAAGATTGAGCTCGTATGTAAATCTTCCCTAGCTGTTGGTTAGTGACGCGAAATTGGAAACTTGCCACGTTGGACAGAGATGTAAATAGCGATTTATTGTAAAGCACGTTATCGTCGTCAGTACAGTTGATTCGAGCGGATAACTGAGGATATCGGACGTCAGCAAAGGTGATCTCTTCTGCACATGTTGTGGCATTAATCTGAGTTAACTGAACAACAATGCCATAGAAGCTGAGGCTGGAATCACAGTCGGTTGTGATGAGACATTGACATATGGTGTTGGTCACAGTCTTTCCAACCAGAACGGTGTTACTCTCCAAATAGAGCCGGCCTACTTGCCGGTCGTTAATGTCACTGCAGACCTGACGTGTGAACTCTCTAGGCAGACACTGGTACTCGATGAAAGAAAACGATGTCAGAGCTGGATAATTGTTGGGATCACAGTTCCCTAAGGATGCGGATACTCTCAGACCAGGGAATTCACAATAAGAGACCCCAGAACACTTTTCGATAATTTTCTGCAACTCAGCATCGTTTTGGAAAACACAGTCCACCTTGTTTGGGTCTCGAACACAGCAGTTGACATAGGGAGCTGTTCTGACACATTCGCTGTTAATTTGATTTAAAAAAAAAAAATATGATACCTGAAATAACCATTCTTGATCACAGTATTATTGCAATGATACAATATTTAAAGACCATACATAACGTATGGATCTATTCTTACTGTAACTTGATTTAATTAGGCAGCGAAACATTGATGTCAATGTAGCCTCTGCGGGGGCAGAATTTTAGAACCTGATATTAAAGACAATGTTCTAAGTGTGATACAGTGATTTATCAACATGAGTCTGTTGTTTAGCACTTGAGGAGCTCATGTGTATTTAAAGCTGAGGCTGAAATGAAAGCAAAGAAGGAAGATTGGTGTTTTTGCACTGAACGCAAGTAGTCTAAGGAGCTTACAAAAATAAATGATAGAGATTGTCGTTATAACTGTTGCGTGCTGATGAGGGAGAGTATAATTTTGGGTAAAGGGACAGAGTTGTATGATAGTACTTTCCGGGGAGTTCAAGGGAATGTCTCGTGAACAGTTATATAACTCAGATAGCACGCAACAATAACAAGCATTAGAGCTACCAGAGACAGACCTTCACTGGAAAATTAGCATTCTGACTATAGAGATCGTGGTGGTAACAAGCATTAGTCAATTAGTGTGCTTATTGAGACTAAAATGCTTTGGGCTCAAAGACAGTGGTTGGAGTCCCTGATACAGTCACGGCTGCCCAAGATCAGATTCATTTTCTAAGCCAAAGCAAGGCTACTACTGTGGGAATTTGTAGAGAAGGGACTAGCAATGAACCATCAGGCTGGCATAACGAATGCTCTTCGAGGACTGAGATATTTGCGAGAATCAATTGTAAATCTGTAACCATGACAAGACTGCAAAAACAAAAGACAAAGAGACTTTTGTCAGACAAGAGAACTAGACTGTAAACCCTAGAAGAACGATAAACCAACAATAAATTAGTGTCATCAGCCGCTACCATATCTAGAATATAATTGAAAGGGCACCGTTTTATTGGGGGAGGAGATGCAAACTAGCTCGTTTGCTGAGAACTACTTGGAATTATTTCAGATCTCGTCCGAAGTTAAATGAAGAATTAAGTACCGAAGAGAAAAGTAGAAGAGGAGAATAGAGAAAAGAGGGAATCATTTCCAACAATTAAAATATTGTTTTACCTCTGAGGTTGCTGTAGATAAAAAAAAGAAAAACTACGCCTCTAGACTACGAAAATCTTCGACATTTTGAGTCCTAACATTCTTAGTTGTATCAGTCGTATGGTTCTTTAGCATGGTGACTATTAGAAGTGATCAGCCAAGTCCGTCGCTGTTCTGGCTAGAAAATACATTTCGTCACTCTGAACAAAAAGGAATATCCTGAACAAACACTATACTACCCACTAACATTTCCTGGCTTTAACTTTTCATAGACTTTGTACATTATAATCACAATGGTGTTGGGCCATGATGAGTCGCATGTGCCTTACAGACTAGTCCATGATTCCGTTCCGTCTTTTGCATTTCAAGTTTGGCATAATTTGGACGTAATCTAGCCTATAACCTTTGACCTCACTCGACAACGTTCGTCTTAGGATTTCTCTTTGTGGTCCTCATTTCCTCAGTCCATGTAAAAAACTAAACCCTAAGGACATTAACAGAAAGAGTTAGAGAAGTAAAGACTGAATTGCACTTATGCTTTATAGACTATACAAAAGTCTTTGATTGTGTCAAACATGAAAAAGTAATCAAACTGTTAGAAAAATTAAACATTGATGGAAAAGATCTACGAATAATAAAGAATATGTATTGGCCGCAAATAGCAGCTATAAGAATTAGCAATTGTTTAGGTTCATTTTAGAGCATTAAGAGGGGCGTACGACAAGGATGTGTACTGTCACCTGATTTATTTTTACTAAACATTGAATATATAATGAGATCTTTAATTGATATGCCTGGAGTTATGGTTGGTGGGCACAATATAAACAATTTACGTTATGTTGATGACACAGTCTTGATAGCAACAATTCAGAAGGAACTACAGGAAATGATAAACATTGCGGTGGTGACAAGTGGGAAAAATGGGCCTCAGTTTGAATAATGGAAATACAGAAGTAATGGTGGTATCAAAGAAAAGAATTTTTCCTAAACGTCAATTTTGTTATTTTGGGACAAGTACATAAATTTAAGTATCTGAGCACATGGATAACATCAAAAGGAAGATGCATTACTGAGATAAGAAACAGAATAGGCCAGGCCAAAACTGCATTTTATAAAATGAAGAACATCTTATGCAATATATCTTTGTCATTGGTAGTTGGAAAAAGAATTCTTGCTTACAACATACATCCAGTTTTAACACATGGCTGTGAGTCCTGCACAATCAGTAGACAGGCTAAACAATTTTTTTCAGGCCTCATAGATGTGGTTTTACAGTAGAATGCTTAAAATACATTGGACAGCCAAAGAGAGCTAATAAGAGGTTTTGAAAAAGGCGGGAGCCCGAAGCTAACTTATCACAGACATCAGAAGGAGACAGTCATCAATTTACGGCTATTTTATGAAAAGAGGGAAAATGGAACATGTTGTGACCAATGGAAAGATCTGCGGAAGGAGGGATAAAGAGAAGATTCTTGACAGTCTTGTTGCAAGGCAAGGAGGTGTGTCAGCGCAAGAACTGATACATGTTGCAGGAGATCGCAGATTGTGGAGGGGCATGATCGCCCATGCCAGTCGGCAAGGCACCTGATGATAATGATTGCGTAAAATGTGTTCATATAAAGTAACTAATTTCTACAAATAATATCTACACGCTATTTATATTAAATTCCTACCTGGACAGAGGAGTTGCTCCGTAGAAGACTCGAATTATAGACAATGACCGGATGTCTCCATCCTGATAATGATTCCTACAGTCTAGGTTGTGATTCGTTTGGTTAGCACCTCTTGTGCAAGCCAACGAAGAATTAAAAGAGATGATGTCAGAAGGCAGAGCAAAAGTGGCGCCTGGCGTTGACGAAGAAACTACAGTTGAACTTGACACCGTTGTGCTCACTGTAGATGGTAGTGCTGCAGTACTTGGCAATGTAGGTTGCCCGGTACAGTTATACTCCACAAATAAAAAGGAGGTGATGTTTGGATAAACATTTTGGTCACAGTTGCCCAGGGAGGTTGCCATTCTTTTGCCAGGAAAGCTGCAATAGCTTGTTCCTGAACACCTGGCAACAATCTCTTGCAGCTCTGCATCTACAGGGAAGGTACAACCAGGGTTGCTGTGGTCATGGACACAACAGTTTGTGTAGGGGGCTGTTCTGCTGCATCCGCTGTAGAATGTATTGAAAACGTCATTTTTTTTTCTTAAGCAGTATACAATTGATTATTGAAATCCCCGTGTGGGTTCCAGTGCAACATTGTCAGGGAGAACTAGATTAGACATCGCTCCTCAACTGCCTGTCGACTAACTAGTGGTGTTTCCTTCCAAGTCAGAGGGCATCTGCCTGAGAGGCAAGGAACCAGCTGTCTTCCTACTAATACGGCAGAACTGTAAAACGGACGTGTATGCAAAACTCAAATCTGGAACAAGAAGTGGACGAACAGCCAGAACTTACCACTGGAATTTACAGCTGTTGAATGCAAGGGAATGAAAGAAGTTTTAGGTAATTTTTATGCTTGCCTCCAACGTTTTCCTCTATTATGGTTTTATCAGTGTGTTAAGTCGCTTCTTTGTCTTCTTCTTAGCGTTCACCGGCTGTAACTTCGGTTGAAAGTTCTAGGTGTTTATCCACTCCCGGACTTTGGTCTTGATCCATAACCTACGTTTTGCGTACACATTCATTTTAAAGATCTGGCTTATCTGTATGCAGACTGTGGATTGCTTGCGTTTCAAGCTGATGCAATCCAACTTTGAAGAAAACACCTTTAATTCATCGACTCTCACGACTTGCTGGTTAAGTCTTTTAATGTGACCGGAATATTTCACTTGTATCTTTTTGTATTTCTTTTACCAACTCTCTTTTCTTCATAACCTCTGCATGTGACTATTTCTGTTTCTGTCAACTATGACAGACAGTCTTCGATAAATAAAAAAAATTTTGGGTTGCTTGTTTATCCTTCACTGAGTAAACAACACAAGGAAAAATTATGATATTTTATTATAGTGTGTATATCCATAGATGTAAATAATTTTTGCCTGCTGTTGACGGTGCGTATATATATATGTCATTCTTATTCTCTTTTTAAAATTTTTGTAAATCCTGTCATCATCTGTTACATGTCCAAGACATTAAAAACATGTAACTTTTTCTGAATTATCTCCTTATTCCATTTCTGCCCCGCCCCCTCCTTTCCACTGTTAATTGTCATGTATTTTTTAAAATCTAATCCCTGCTTTGCACGTTGCCTGTTTAATTACAATGGCCATCATGCAAAGTCTGACATGTGTATAAACGCTCCAAAGTGTAGCCAGAAATATTGCCATAAGAGACTAACATCTGTCGTCCAGGTGACGATCGAACTGCTTCGAGAGATCTAGGTCTGCTAAAATAAATAAGCTAGTTACCAGAATACCTACCTAGAACTGGGGGTTGCACCAAAGAAGACTCGGAAAATGGTCAACACACGGGTCCCCCCATCTGGATAAATATCCTTGCAGTCTATGGACATATACGTCTGGTTAGCGCCCCTGGTACAGGCCAGCGTGGAGTTGTACAGAGTTTGCGAAAAGGCAAGTTCTAGCATGCACAGCTGAACTATGATGACAGTACACCAAACCAGAGGAGACATCATTGGAGTCATCAGTCCAGATGACGGGCTGTCGCCTACGACTAGTCGGTCCTGTTGATTTGTTGTTGCTATGTTTCTGTATAGCTCATTTATTCGGGGACAGTAGATGGTCTTCACTGTAGTTCCGGAAGAATACAAAAACGAAAATGTGCAATATTTTAGATGGTTTGTGATGACCACCTAGTGAATCTTAAACTTCCATGGTAATACTAAAGTGTTAACAAGTTTAAACATTTACTTGCAGTGATTGTGAAGAATGCAAAGAGTACCACAGAATTATAGAAAAACAAACGAGACAGTTCTCTTCGACAAAAAACAGTGACTTGATCAGCGATTTTGATAATTGAGTCAGAAGCCGAAATATGAAAGCGTACGCTTACCAGCACGGCACATTATGGTGATGTCAATGACTATGATAAAATAAATACGTCATTTATGCTTACTTCAATTAACAGAATTAGTGCGATGTTAGTTATTGTTCGTTCAACATCTCATAAACACACCTGCAAGCCATTTTCTCGAAAACTGCCGGTTAGATCGCCCGAACCCTCCGGATCATATTTATTGAATTACCGAGAACACATACGCGGGTACAGTCTTGTGTTTCGAGCCACGCGAACGCTTGCGTTATTGCCATAACCTCCTTCGTCATGCTGCTGGTTGTCATAGAGAAAGGCCGTTGACTTCTTTGACTGTTCTGCCCACTGATGGCGTTGGAACCATCACACCAGGCGGCAATTCGATCCCATGCATGCACAGCAGGGGTCCACCGTTCACATGAAGAAAAATCCTTTGTCGATGATTGTTTCATCCCATTACTTCCTGTACAATTTCGGAAGATAGGCCGACCTAGTCATGACTTCAGGCCGCGATCTTCCCCTGCTGCATTTTATCAGACTCTTAGACAGGGACAAGATGATATGGTGACTTTGCAACAGGTATTGTGAGATTTTGTGTTAGCAAATTAGCCGTCTACCTTCAAGACCAGAGACAAGCTTACCGTTGGTTCATCGGACAGCTGTTAGACTTTGGCAGAGAGACACCGGTAGACATTTATCGGTCACTTTGGCTTTATAGGGATGCAAAGTTCTTTCCCATTAGGAGCTCTTACCAGTCTACCAAAGCCCATCCCCCATGATGTTCCGTTGCATCCAAAGCCAGCTCGAAGCTCTGTGGAGTTCTTATTATACTATCACTACTTCACTTTGTATTACAATCTATTTAACCCATAAGGCAATTACCAGTAATACATGACTTATTCTGAAACCCTTTTATTACATAGAACCCACTAAATTCCTGAATGATGTTATACATAGCATAAAACAACCCTTGCACTGTTACGGTCAGGGAGGTGTCTACTAATACATGTCTTCGGCTTGGTGAAAACGTGCATGATAACTTAGCCCTGTTCATGTCTTGATGTTGTTATTCCAGATTCTTCTTTGCCCCCCCCCCCCCCACACCCACACCCCCTTCTGTAGTGTTTGTGATGTTCTTATCGAAGTTATACTCTCAACATCCGGAAGTCAGTTAACTCCAGCGTCACTGACAGACCAAGATTTCATGACATGTCATTCCCAAATGTACTGTTATTTTATCGTCACGCCGAAGTCGAGATTTAGTTATGCTAGTAACTATATCACTGTCGCCAAAAACTATTTTAGTCGCTAACCGTTTCGAATCGCCATATGTGATATGTAGGTGTGGATAACGAAAGCTGCATTCAAATGTTTTTAAAAGTGTTCTAAGAATTGTTCGTCACGGAAAATGTACACGGAAGCGACGATTTCTTTCAGGATGTTAACGAAGGATCAAGGAGAAAAGAATGAAAAAGAGGAATGTACAGCTCGTTGCCGTCTGTCTGTCTGTCTGTTTACCTGTCTGTCTGTTTACCTGTCTGTCTGTCCGCCAGTTCGTCCGCTGTCTTTCCAGACACCCATTTGTCCGTTCATCCACCTGTTCGTCCCTTCGTCCGTCTTCTATATAAATATTTATCTGTGTGTCTATATGTCTCTCTCCACCTCCCTCCCTCCATCTCTTCCCCCTCTCGCTCTGCATTATTTCAGTGACGTAAGTAACGAAGTGAGTACCCATGCTCAAAAGGTTGAAAGTTCGATTCCCGACTTCTATGAGTCGTTGCCAAAGCTAGGAATGCTTTCTCCCTGGCTAATCAGTATTATTGTTTATTAGTAGCTGACAACGCAGAAGACCTTCAACAACTATTAGACATTGTTCTACTAGAGAGTGCAAAAAAGGGACTCTCTTTGAATATTAAGAAACAGAAACAATGGCTATATCAAAGAAAAATATAACTCCGAAATGTGGCATAGCAATAGAAGGGAAAGTGCTTAACCAAATCAATAAATTCAAGTATTTGGGAAATTCATAACATTAGATGGACGATGTGTGACAGACATTAAAAACATAATTGGCCAGACAAAGGCAGCTTTTCAGAAGATTAAAAGTATTTATGTAATAAATCACACAAATTATACATCAGAAAAGGAGGATTGAAATGTTACATCGAGCCTGTTCTGTTGCATCTTAATGAATCTTAGAATGTGAACAAACAGATTAAGGAGAGTTTGAAGGCAAGTGAGATGTGGTTCTTGAGAAGAATGTTGAGGATACCTTGGACTGCCAGAATAACCAACATTGAATGTCTGGAAATGGCCAATGAAAGTAGAACATTATAAACGACTGGAAAGTTCACTGGTAGAAGCAGCAGAGGCAGACCAAGAGAAATGATGGTTAATGGCTTAAGACAGTGGTATAAAGGAATATCATCAGTAGAATTGATCCAGAAAACCAAAAACATAAAAACAGAGACTTATTTCCAAGTGACTTGATCACTTCGACCTTAAATCAACCACTACACAGCAATTGGTCATCCCTTCTAGCTGTAGGCGTGTAAATGTGAGATAATGGACCACTCTCAGATAAATCGGTCGGGTAAATCTGATATAAAAACCGACATCCCAGCATTCGGGATATTCCCACAAACGCCCTGCCCAGCAGCCAGCGAAGAGCTCCAATTCTGACTGTGCCAGCAGCATTCTGATTGCAAGTACGTCTTGCCTTTCTTCGAATGTTGAGTATCGGCCAGATCTCCTGATCATTCACACACTCCATTATTTTCGTCAGATCATAGTGATTCACTGGCGCTTC
The DNA here is from genome assembly GCA_905116865.2 of Candidula unifasciata. Classification (NCBI taxonomy): domain Eukaryota; kingdom Metazoa; phylum Mollusca; class Gastropoda; order Stylommatophora; family Geomitridae; genus Candidula; species Candidula unifasciata. Next base: position 157,718 of record CAJHNH020000267.1, on the reverse strand, counting down.
TGCACTGCTCCCAAATTACCTTGACCACATCCGGCCCGTCATGCATCAGCTAACCAAAAAGTCGTGCAGCAGCAGCCAATCTGTCTGCCCATTTGCATCCAACACACCTGCAAAACCAGAATTAAGGCTCCTAAGGACACAAACTACCGGGGAAGTCTGAAGCAACACGTGCCAGTATACTTGTCTCCACCCTCAGCATACCTGACCAAATAGATCAATAAAGAGACTAACCACCGAGTCGTAGGTAAAAGAAGCACCATTGTTGGTTATACAAGAAACAGAACCGTTGAGTAAGTAGTGCAGAAGATGTTGGATGTAGGTGACGCCATTTTCTGTGTTTCTCATTATGCTAATCAAATATTCACAGGTCTCAGATGGTGGATAGTGAATAGGGGAGCCGGAAATCGAGGGCTAAGCTCAGCCACTGGGGAGTGTTTGTCTGGACACAACTAAAATACAATTCTGATGCCGCCTCATGAGATGGACAAACAGCAGTCCGAGACAAAAGACGGAGCGTATTGTAAGTACTACAGATGCCAGCTCAATTATTTTGCTGCTTGGGGGGGGGGGGGGTGGTGGGGGGGGGGGGGGCTGGGAGCGGAAAAGGGGAGAGGGGGTGAGCTGAAGACGAAGAAGAAATTAGGGGAGGGGGCTGAAGGGGTTATGTAACGCCTAACCATGTATGCACGTTTTAATTTTATGGTTTTTTTTTTTTTTAAATTTCATATTGTTTCAAATATATTATTTTATATATCTGCCATTCAACACAAAATAAAATAAAAGCTCTTATTATTATATTGCTGCGCACTTAAATAGTGTTTACGTATGTTGAGAAACACCGCCTTTAAGCAATAAGAAAGGCATTCCCAATGATTTCTTTGTAGTAGCGCCCATGATAGTCGAAACATGCACCGCCTCAAACTGCTGTTTGTCCATCTCTCAGTATTTATTATCTTCTAACATGCACTGCCTCAGACCGCTGTTTGTCCATATCTTGATATTTGTTATCTTCTAACATGCACCGGCTCAAACTGCTGTTTGTCCATCTCTCGGTATCTGTTAGATTCTAACATGCACTGCCTCAGACCGCTGTTTGTACATCTCTTGGTATTTGTTATCTTCTAACATGCACAACCTCAAACTGCTGTTTGTCCATCTGTTGGTGTTTTGTTATCTTCTAACATGCACCGCCTCAAACTGCTGTTCGTCCATCTCTCGGTATTTGTTATCTTCTAACATGCACCGCCTCAAACCGCTGTTTGTCCATCTCTTGATATTTGTTATCTTATAACAAGCACCGCCTAAAACTGCTGTTTGTCCATCTTTCGGTATTTGTTAACTTCTAACATGCACCGTCTCAGACCGCTGTTTGTCCATCTCTTGATATTTGTTATCTTCTAACACGCACCTCCTCAAACTGCTGTTTGTCCATCTCTTGGTATTTGTCATCTTCTAACATGCACCGTCTCAAACTACTGTTTGTCAATCTCTTAGTATTTGTTATCTTCTAACATGCACCGCCTCAAACTGCTGTTTGTCCATCTCTTGGTATTTGTTCTCTTCCAGCATGCACTGTCTCAGACCGCTGTTTGTCCATCTCTTGGTATTTGTTATCTTCTAACATGCACCGCCTCAGACTGCTTTTTGTCCATCTCTCGGTATTTGTTATCTTCTAACATGCACCGCCTCAGACAGCTATTTGTCCATCTCTTGGTATTTGTTATCTTCTAGCATGCACCGCCTCAGGCCGCTATTTGTCCATCTCTTGGTATTTGTTATCTTCTAGCATGCACTGCTTCAAACCGCTGTTTGTCTATTTCTTAGTATTTGTTATGTTCTAACATGCACCACCTCAAACTGCTGTTTGTCCATCTCTTGGTGTTTGTTATCTTCTAACATGCACCGTCTCAGACCGCTTTTTGTCCATCTGTTGGTATTTGTTACCTTCTAATATGCACCGCCTCAAACTGCTGTTAGTTTATCTCTTGGTATTTGTTATCTTCTAACATGCACTGTCTCAAACTGCTGTTTGTTCATCTCTTGGTATTTGTTATCTTCTAACATGCACCGCCTCAAACTGCTGTTAGTTTATCTCTTGGTATTTGTTATCTTCTAACATGCACTGTCTCAAACTGCTGTTTGTTCATCTCTTGGTATTTGTTATCTTCTAACATGCACCGCCTCAAACTGCTGTTTGTCCATCTCTTGGTATTTTGTATCTTCTAACATGCATCACCGTCTGTCTCTTGCTCGCATGTCTTAAACGTTTTTTTTTTTTTTTTCAGTAAAATCTCATTAGAGCCTTTGCATTTGATTGTGTTTTGTTTCCATGAAATGCTACGTATACGTCTGTACATCCATAGCTCCACAGACAGCACGATTCCTTGCTTGTTCTTTGCTTAGGTTGATGAATCATCGAGCACCGCTGGATACACATAACGTTTGACAATTTTCATTTTCAACAGTCAGATGTCACACTAAGCAGTGGTTGGCCAGGATAAACACAACCCCAGTACATTTGACAGTCACTCGGCTATTTTATGACAGTATCTTATCTTACCTCACCAATGCATTCCTAAAAAATCAACCTACAATATAACTTTTTATCCGAGCGCCTTTATTGAGACTTAACTGCGATATAGTAAAGTGTTGGAAGACGGGTTGAATAATCTTTGCCTTTTTTACATTTATAAGATGTCGAAAAGAACTCGAAACTCTATTTACTTTCATTATATAGAGCTGTTCAACTTCACGGCTGACGAGTCACTCTATAATAGCTGCGTTCCTGTGCTAGTGATTTTTTTTTTAAAAAGCATTATCCCCTTTACTGTCCCATTGGAAAACTATCGAAACATGTAATTCCCGGCTAAATCCGAAAGCTCGAACACGTATTCAGTGCAGCGTTCTGATTGGCTACACTAGCAGTTTGTTGCTATGCATGGAGTTCATTGTTGATACTAGCTAAATTCACGACAAACTAGCTGTTAAACACACAGTAATTCGTAACACAAACAGTTAGTTTAGATGCACTCTGGCTACACATATGTTGTTTTTTTTTCTCCAAATATATAGTTAGTAAAAGAAAACCTTTGCGGGCACAGAAGAAAATCCGTCCAATGGTAACCTACAGCTTACAGTGTTTCACCAAACACTCAACTCAGAAGCTGTTCAACAGAACCAGGTTCTTCTTCTTCTTCTTCTTCTTCTTCTTCTTCTTCTTCTTCTTCTTCTTCTTCTTCTTCTTTTTTTTTTCTTCTTCTCCTTCTTCTCCTTCTGCTTCTTTCTTCTTCTTCTTCTTCTTCTTCTTCTTCTTCTTCTTCTTCTTCTTCTTCTTCTTCTTCTTCTTCTTCTTCTTCTTCTTCTTCTTCTTCTTCTTCTTCTTCTTCTTCTTCTTCTTCTTCTTCTTCTTCTTCTTCTTCTCCTTTTTCTTCTTCTTCTTCTTCTCCTTCTGCTTCTTTTTTCTTCTTCTTCTTCTTCTTCTTCTTCTTCTTCTTCTTCTTCTTCTTCTTCTTCTTCTTCTTCTTCTTCTTCTGCAACGTTGTCGTCATCCTCATCTTCTGTATTTCCCTCTAAATGGTACTTATGGTTTACAGCTAGGCTGCGCTATATCTGTACTTTCCCAAATTAATTAATTTCATTCAGACAAACTATAATTTTCAGTATTCATTTTTTAATCGATTTTTTCTATTAGGTATTTTATTATGTTTTATTTATTTCATTTTGACTGACACGTCCTTGTCCTCTCTTTCAAATTCCTGTATTGATGTTTCGCCTCGGCAATATACCTCCCTCCATGAGTCGAGTTTTCGCATGTTTGTTTTGTGAGCTACTCCTTGATGTGTATTCATTTAAATCTGGTCTTAATGTTATTGTCAATGAAGATCTTTTTACCAGAAGCACTTGAGCATAGCTCATCTGGCTCAGTGTCGTGAGCATCGAAGCCCTTCAGCCTCGGTGCCATGTGCACTGTTAACCTGGGGAGTTTGCGGTTTTTCTGCCATCCTCCGGCTGGAACCCGAGATAGGACACTCAGGGGGATTGTCACACGACGTCCAACTCGCTCTGGCTGTATATGTATGAATCTTGGCCCTCCAGTTCGATGAACTTCCTCGTCATAGTCTCAGGCAAACAATTGACTGACTGACACCAGGATATCACATAAGCGATAAACACCCGATGACACAAAGTGCCACCATGTGGATGAGGATCGCCGTGGAGAGGTCCCAGAAACCGCGTTCAGACATTTGGCCATAATGATGACCTGCCTATATTGCGGCCCCTGGCAAAAGCCAGAGTGGGGCTTCAAATAACAAAAAATTACGTCCTAAGAAGGACGTAAACGATTAATATGCAAACAATGGCTGTGGCGTGGCTTTTTACCCCACCAGGACATCACACAAGCGATAAACACCCGATGACACAAAGTGCCACCATGCGGATGAGGATCACCGTGGAGAGGTCCCAGAAACCGCGTTCAGACATTTGGCCATAATGATGACCTGCCTATATTGCGGCCCCTGGCAAAAGCCAGAGTGGGGCTTCAAATAACAAAAAAAAACGTCCTAAGAAGGACGTAACATGCAAACAATTGGTAAATCAAACAAGCAATGAATCACGTGACTTCATAATCACTGTTGGTTGCAAATTAGGCTTGGCTTTTTTACCCCACCAGGACATCACACAAGCGATAAACACTCGATGACACAAAGTGCCACCATGCGGATGAGGATCACCGTGGAGAGGTCCCAGAAACCGCGTTCAGACATTTGGCCATAATGATGACCTGCCTATATTGCGGCCCCTGGCAAAAGCCAGAGTGGGGCTTCAAATAACAAAAAATTACGTCCTAAGAAGGACGTAAACGATTAATATGCAAACAATGGCTGTGGCGTGGCTTTTTACCCCACCAGGACATCACACAAGCGATAAACACCCGATGACACAAAGTGCCACCATGCGGATGAGGATCACCGTGGAGAGGTCCCAGAAACCGCGTTCAGACATTTGGCCATAATGATGACCTGCCTATATTGCGGCCCCTGGCAAAAGCCAGAGTGGGGCTTCAAATAACAAAAAATAACGTCCTAAGAAGGACGTAACATGCAAACAATTGGTAAATCAAACAAGCAATGAATCACGTGACTTCATAATCACTGTTGGTTGCAAATTAGGCTTGGCTTTTTTACCCCACCAGGACATCACACAAGCGATAAACACC
>CAJHNH020000267.1:145000-147500 GCA_905116865.2 Candidula unifasciata | reverse complement strand
CTTTCAACAGCAGGTTAAGATTTACTGGGCAATCTCTGTCTCTGTCTCTCTCTCTCTCTCTCTCTCTCTCTCTCTCTGTCTCTGTCTCTCTCTCTCTCTCTCTCTCTCTCTCTCTCTCTCTCTCCATCTCTCTTTCTTTCTCCCCCCTCTTTCTCTCTTTCTTTCTCCCCCCTCTTTCTCTCTCTCTTTCTCCACCCCCCCCCACCATTCTCTCTCTTTTTCTCCCCTCTCTTTCTTTCTCCCCCTCTCTCTCTCTCCCCCTCTCTCCCCACATCTCTCTCTTCCTCTCTCTCTCTCTCTCTCTCTCTCTCTCTCTCTCTCTCTCTCTCTGAGAGAGATTGCAGTTTTTTTAAGAGCAACCATGAGAATTTGTTCGAGCACGTAGACAAAAATTCACGACTCAATAATTCCAAGTAGTTGGAACGCAACAGACATAGTCTAAGCAGCTGAGAGAATGGTATATAATTTGTGCAAGAGAATTGGTGAGAGGATGTACAGAGAAGATATCAATAGGCACACGTAGTTAAGAAAGGAAAGTCGATGCCATCCTAGATGTTCGTGAAATTCAAGAAAGTAGTGGCAATCAAAGTAGTGTGATTAAAGTGCTGATAAAACTTTGGAACTGAGAGTTTTTTTCAGGACATTTCGGTTATACAAACGCTATTAACTAGTTACCTTCTGTAAACTCGAGGAGACGCCTGTATACGTAGCCCAGTCATGGTGTTCAAGATTAGCAATGCTATACACATAAAATACAAAATAATTTAGTAAATATAGTATAGAAAGTTATCTTACAAAAAAGTTATAAAAAGACCCACCAGTAAAAGATCAAGAGGTGTAACACTACACAAACAAGAACTAAAATAATAATTTACCTATTGAGGTAGTAAAGGCAGAAATAAATTATGAGGCGCGTTGGCAGCCTTTCAAAAGTATTTTTTTTTAAATGGATCGGAAGCTAAATGCATTCGAAAACAAATGGCCAGGAATATTGATGAGCATTAAATGGTATGAATTCAGGAGGTGTCAAAAGTAAGAGAAAGGTCTGATCAACCACTAGTATCAACAGCTATAAGACGGAGAAGACGGCGCTATATCGAACATATTCTGAGAAGAAACGATCAGAGAATCGCCAAACTGGTATTGAAATAGGGATACACGGACTGAGAAAATGAAGACCGCCAGAGAAACTTACAAACATTGTTGGAAGAAGCTAAAGGTGCGGGACTGGACTGCATCCGTAACATTGACGGGATTGCACACGGTAGAGCAGAATGGATAATTAGACCGCTATTCCTAAGTGACATATAAAAGACGTATGAGGTAGGTTATATACATATATATTTGTATTGTTTTGGGGGTAGCCAGTCGACATTCGTTAAGGGATTTCGTGAACATTACTTTAAAAAACATTTCTTAGTACTTCAAGATGGATGAAAAATATGATGACGAAGATGACTATGATTATGACAGTGATGATATCTATGATAATGATGATGTTGATGATAATGATGACGAAGAAGAGAAAGAAACAGAAGAAGGAGAAGGGAAAGCTATAAGAGGAGGGTACAAATATGAAGTAGACAAAGAAGAAGAAGTAGATAAAGAAAAAGGAGGAGGAGGGGGAGAAGAATCAAGAAGAAGAAGAAGAAGAAGAAGAAGAAGAAGAAGAAGAAGAAGAAGAAGAAGAAGAAGAAGAAGAAGAAGAAGAAGAAGAAGAAGAAGACGAAGAAGAAGAAGAAGAAGAAGAAGAAGAAGAAGAAGAAGAAGAAGAAGAAGAAGAAGAAGAAGAAGAAGAAAAGAAGAAGAAGATGATGATGATGATGATGAAGATGAAGAAGAAGAAGAAGAAGAAGAAGAAGAAGAAGAAGAAGAAGAAGAAGAAGAAGAAGAAGAAGAAGAAGAGAAGAAGAAGAAGAAGAAGAAGAAGAAGAAGAAGCAGAAGCAGAAGCAGAAGCAGAAGAAGAAGAAGAAGAAGAAGAAGAAGAAGAAGAAGAAGAAGAAGAAGAAGAAGAAGAAGAAGAAGAAGAAGAAGAAAAAGAAGAAGAAGAGCTATACACATATACTCCTTCACATAATATATACAATATCACAGGACTACTCACATATAGGAAGAGCCTATGTGAAGTCAACCAGACTGCTGTTAATTCCGTGAGATTTTCCCGGTTGAAGAAGTCTGTATAGTCAGCAGCCTGTCAGTGACACCAGATACATGTCTTTCCATCACGACAGAGGCAGACGGTCTGTACCCGCACCCCGGCTGTTGCAGCGGCCTCTACCAAGCACCACGGCTGTTGCAACTGTTAAACGCGGCGAAGAAAACCGGTTCTGAAAGAAAAAGTTGCTGGGTGTCTCAATCACAGCCCCAGGAATTCGGTTGTTCTTTTTGGAATTGTTTGCCCGACCTATCTAAAGGTTATTTCATTTCTGGTCCAACAGTTGGTAGCGCCTGCAGCGAAGTAATTAGTACACTTTCTTTTGGCCAAGTAGTCACGTGTTT
>CAJHNH020000267.1:122500-140000 GCA_905116865.2 Candidula unifasciata | reverse complement strand
ATTGAAATTACTCTCTCATCAACACAATGGTTGCTGTTGCCTACGTCTGTCGTAATGGGGGAAAATGTGACCCGGTTGCGTTGTACAGCAGCTGGCAAAGAATTTGCCTGCTGACTCGACCGAGGCATTACAGCAGAGGTTCTCAAACTGGGTACGTATGCCAGGGGTGCCGCGGCGAAAATCAAGAAAAGTCGGCTATAAATTGTGACATTGAGAAGGTATGCAGATACTTAAAAGTTAAAATTTACATTTTCTTTCCTCGCACTGTCGAAAAGAATTTTTTTCCTTGTTTCACACTCAAAGTGTACCATAAAATGCTAACCGCTGTGTGTTAAAAAGTGTCTTTGTATTTATCTCGAGGTGCGACTGATCCTCCATCTGTATTCGTGAAAGTGCAGCGGATAAGTAAGATGTGATTACATTTTGGCTGAAATTTTAAAGTGGAAAATGTGGTCTGAACAATAGTCACTGTTAGCCTCGTCAAGTAAGCACTTATATTTAAAGGCAATGCATTATGAGTCCTGGACAATCGGTAGGCAGGCCAAACAATTTCTTGAGGCCTCAGAGATATGGTTTTACAGAACAATGCTTAAAATTCCCTGGACAGCCCCCCCCCCCCCCCCCCCCCCCCCCCCCCAAAAAAAAAAAAAAAGCAATCAAGAGGTTTTGAAAGAGGCGGGAAGACAACTTATCACAGACATCAGAAGGCCATGTTATAAGAAGAGGGAAAATTGAGCATGTGGTGACCACTGGAAAGATCTGTGGAAGGAATTACAGAGGAAGACAACGAGAGAAGATGTTTGACAGTCTTGTTGCATGGCATGGAAGTGTGTCAGCACACGAACTGATACATGCTGCAGGAGGTCGCAGATTGTGACGAGGCATATTCGCCTATGCCAGTCAGCAAGGCACCTGATGATATATATATATATATATATATATATATATATATATATATATATATATATATATATATATATATATATATATATAGTGTTTTATCTGAACTCTTTTGATGTCAGTATTTTTAGTTTAAAGTATCACTATTTTTGTTTCGAACAATTAAGTGAAAACTGTCTGCCACTGAAAGAGTCCAAACGTCAGACTAGGATTGTACTCTATGGTATTCTAACTAACAGATTCGGGCAAACTAGACTGACTCCATTGACCAGGGGTATATAAAACTTCCTTAGAACTCGGAAATCTATGGAAGTCAAAGAAAATTAAGACCAGTACCAAGCTTGGAATATTTAGCTCTAATGTCAAATCAGTACTGAAGCATTTGGCAGAAACATGGAGATTATTAAATTAACCAAAACACCAATAAACTAGAAACATCCAAAAACCGGTGGTTGATTGGAATATAGGGAATTAAACGGTATGATATAGTCACTAATGTGGATCTTTGTGAGTGAAATAAACAAATTCTAGATGTGAAGAAAAGACACTGTCGTTGGATAGGACCCAAGCTGATAAAACATGAGAGCAATACACTGTAATCTATAATAACCGTAACCAACAGGAGTATAGAAATAAAGGCAGGCCAAATTTAAAAATAAAACTGAGAAGCTATGAATAGTAGAAGGCAAAAGCGTACAGCGGATACAGCCGAGAAGCTAGTACGAGGAATTAACACAGGGAAACACTGTACAACAGCCATAGATTAGAACACAGCATCTGGCACTAAAAGATGGGAGCACTGAGGGGGAGTAGATGTGGGGTGGCGCTGGGATTAGGTCAGGATTCCCTTTGTGATTGCTTCTGGTAACTCAGATCGCTCGGATGTAGTCAAGCTCAGCGGTGGTAGCAAATAACACTTGAAAACCTTGCCAGCTACAACATCAGAGGTCATTGAGACATAGAAGAGACGCCAATTTATTTTTGAGTGGCATGACAGTTAAAGCGCTAGAAACAGATTTAGAAAACTAGTCAGACAACACCCCTCAAGGTACAGGTAGAAGAAGCATATTAATCTTCCTGTTAGATGAAGCAGGACGAACTGATCACAGAGTCTACGAAGTTAAGAATGGCCAGGTTGACAGATAGCAGAGATGTTACAGTTTACCCACGCTTTCAGAGGAAAGGATGTAACAAGAAATGAGGCAGGCGGGGTGCCAAAAGAAAGCCCAGAACACAGGCTGAGAACCAGTGAGGGTCAGGCGTGTTTCAACTGAAAAGCATAGAAGAAGAACAGTGGCTTGTCAGTAATAGCCGGTCTACTATATGGCTGAAGATTTTAATGAAACAGAAAGCAAATATCAAACTTGTTAGTAGTAGCTGAGATGTACCTAAAAGAGAACACAGCACAAACTTCGTTAGAAGGAAAATATTTGTACTTGGTGTTAGAAGAGACTTTATAAACATTCGATAACAATCAATAACCTTTTGGAAGTACGTGTGTACGGCATACATATATAATTACTTCAACTGAAGTGTTCGTCATCAATTTCTTAATAAAATTATCGTCTTACTTGAATTGACATTGTGTTTTTATAATAAACAATCTTAATTTCACAGGATTTGTTGGATCATAGGCCTTGATTGTATAACACAATAGACATACTAAAACTGTCTTATCACCTGATGTCCCTTGCGGCATGCTTGAAGTAAATTGGGAAGCATGAAAGACCTGACAGTGTCACTAAAGTTTATAAGATGGGGGGGGGGGGGTTATGTGTGAGCTGCATGTGCTATCAAAATATATGATAGTCTGGCATTTGTTGTACAGCCCGCGGATGTGACGTGCTAGATCTTAGCATATTCTGGGCCTCGACAAATCAGGTAAGTAGCCAGTTCTCTTCCTCGCTACCTTTACTTCCTAGAGCATTATCAGACAATGTTGGAAGTTTTCAGTACTATATTTTTGAAGCTGTTTTGGCCTTGAAGTCTAACTGGTAAGGTTTGAACAAGGACCTATGTCTCCACAGGTGAGCACACCAACGACTATGCTGCTGCTGTATCATAGGATCACGTGTTCTGTAAACATTGATGCTTAAAGAATGTTAAGAGTGATTTATGGAACTTGTGATGTGATATGCAAGTGAGATAGGTGTATTCAGCAGAAGAGCTGCAATACCGTCCAGCAGCGGAGCTATGGGTTTTATAAGGAATGCAGTGAATTTCATGGAATGCTGGGAGAACCGGACAGTGCTCCTGGAGACAGGTGCCAGTCATAATCTGATTAGAGGCATTATATGTCAACATTTCATGTGTTGTTGTTGATGTTGTTGTGTCATGAGAAGGAACCGATTCGACAACTTGCTATCGACTGGCTAGATTGATGGAAAGAAAGAGAGCGGGAAAATGGGGGGGGGGGGGTAGAAGAGATAGATACCTGGACGACTTAGCAGCATGAATGGATCGCGACAAGAACACTGCCCTGATCCGTGAATCCGGTGATCATGTGGGATGGAGAAACATTTTAACCTTCGCCTCTCGCAATAATACATGGTGGTGGTGGTTGTGATAATGATATAAATAAGCACCAAGAGTTCAATGACTTGACAAGAACACCAGTCGGAACTAGAAATGCTTTAATTGTGATGGACCAGAGATAAAAAAGTTAACATAACACGAATAAATAACCGACGCCACGACCACACAAACATGAAATGCCAGCTCTGTGACAGCTCCACTGGTTATGCACAGACAAAGTACTGGCCTATTTAATCCAGGTGCTCTCTTTATTATTTCTGTATGTTGTGCACCTAGAAAGTTTAAGACTGTCCTTGAAACATAAGTGACACATAGTTATTCCTAATATTATTATTCACGTAAACAAGGCTTACACCTTAGAACATCACAAGAGAACTGAGCCGCTCCCGCTTTGTTATGTTTGTGTCAGCACCTCTAATATTTAATCTGTGTCATGGCCAATAAAAAAGGTGAGTAATTTGTCCAAACGTATCTGGTGCGGATGTGTTAATTACATTGTTCGTGAAAACACCTTCTCAAAAACAAGGGTACACAAATATACATATATTTACAACAACGATGTGTTATCCGAATACTGGCATTGGTGTATCATTCGTGTTAAAGGACAATTTGCATAACATTATATTAAAAATTATTTGGAGGGGTGAATAGGAGAAAGATAGAAAGAAATACAAAAAAAAAAAAGAGGAAAAAAAAAAGGGGGGGGGGGGGGGGTCAGAGAAAGAAAAAAGTACGGCGAGAGATGCAGTATTACATAGACAAATACTGAGAGAGAGAGACATAGAGATCGAGCGAGCGAGAGAGAGAGAGAGAGAGAGAGAGAGAGAGAGAGAGAGAGCGAGAGAGAGAGAGGGAGAGAGAGAGAGAGAGAGGGGTGAAGACAAGGGTAATCGTGTAGAACAAATTTGGGACGGCTTGTGTGTCAAAATGGTTAAACCATCTGCTAAGCCCTATGAATGTCGTTGGTTTGTTTCCAAACTTACTTTTTTGGTTCAAGAGTGAAACCCCCACCCCCACCCCCAGCGATCAGTGAGGATTATTTCCTAATCCACGGAGCTGAATCTATCTGCGAGCTTTCAATAAACAGCTGACTGCTTGTCTACGAAACAGCGATCCATGCAGGATTCAACCAGGTGCTCTCACTATTAAAACATTTAATAAGTAGAACCTTTTCACATGGGTGCCCTAGTGTAACTGTTCTACTTTTGAACGGCTTTTCTAGGATTTGTTCGAGTTTAATTCTCGTCCTCAAGATGTTAATCATATGGGCAGCAATTCATGGAGAGAAATAACGACCACTTTTGTATACCTCTTGTTAGGACAGTCTTGGTAGGCAAGTCTTCAGCCCGGGGATTTCCCGCAGCACGGCTAATGCAGTCATAACACAGTGTGCAATAATACGGGAAACAAACTGTAACGTACTGACTGGCAATTACATATTTAAAAGAGGGGGAAAAAAAACAAAACAGAGACAGCAAGTAAATCATGAATAGTTGGGCGATTAATGAAAAATTATTTGGAAGTAGCACAGATATGGTTTCAAAGACGAATGATGAGAATATCCTAAATAGATAAAACAAGTAATACAGAATTATTTTTTTTGGGGGGGGGGGGGGAGGAGGGGGGGGGGGGAATCACGAAGAGAACGGATAGCTGACATCAGAAAGAGACAATCTAAAATCACGAAGACAACTGATAGCTGACATCAGAAAGAGACAATCTAAAATCACGAAGACAACTGATAGCTGACATCAGAAAGAGACAATCTAAAATCACGAAGAGAACTGATAGCTGACATCAGAAAGAGACAATCTAAAATCACGAAGACAACTGATAGCTGACATCAGAAAGAGACAATCTAAAATCACGAAGACAACTGATAGCTGACATCAGAAAGAGACAATCTAAAATCACAAAGAGAATTGATAGCTGACATCAGAATGAGACAATCTAAAATCACGAAGAGAACTGATAGCTGACATCAGAAAGAGACAATCTAAAATCACGAAGAGAACTGATAGCTGATATCAGAAAGAGACAATCTAAAATCACGAAGAGAACTGATAGCTGACATCAGAAAGAGACAATCTAAAACCTGTGGTCATGTCATGAGACGGACAAATCTGGAATACATCAGGGAAGGGAAGGAGAGGCAGAGGGAGACTAAGATGCATACCCTATTCAACCTCCAAGGAAATTATAGTTCATGCCTGTGTCGACTGTAGTCCTGTGAGTCAGGAGGCTGAGATTTTCTAGATTTCTGTTTATCGCTACTCTGGTTATTGAAACTATAATTCTGGTCAAAAGCTACCGGACTATAAATGTTCGTTATAATTTTAGCAACAACTAGCGTTTTACTATTTTCCATTTGAGACTATTTTGGCCTTTCTGCCATAACCTCTCCTTACAGATCAAATAACAATTGTGATTTCTTGTAAACTTGTTACACATTGTTCTCTTATTTGCTTGTCTAGGGTGTGTTTAATATATGTTTTCGCTGTTTCCTTGTCACAGTTCATTGAACAATTTCAGTAATGTTCAAAAACATAGTTCTTTGTTCGCAGACTCCACGCTCTGTTACTGTTATCTTTTACAAGCCAGTTTTTGTCTTTCAGCGTTCTGCCTTCAGAATTATGAAGCTGACTCCAGTATTGTGTGCTCCTAGCCTCTAATAGTGCTCCTAGCCTCCAATACCGTGCGCTTCTAGCCTCCGATACTGTGCGCTCCTAGCCTCCGATACCGTGTACTCTTACCCTCCGATACCGTGTGCTCCTAGCCTCCGATACCGTGCGCTCCTAGCCTCCGATACCGTGCGCTCCTAGCCTCCGATACCGTGCGCTCCTAGCCTCCGATACCGTGCGCTTCTAGCCTCCTATACCGTGTGCTCCTAGCCTCCGATACCGTGCGCTCCTAGCCTCCGATACCGTGTGCTCCTTGCCTCCGATACCGTGTGCTCCTAGCCTCCGATACCGTGCGCTCCTAGCCTCCGATACCGTGTGCTCCTAGCCTCCGATACCGTGCGCTCTTAGCCTCCGATACCGTGTGCTCCTTGCCTCCAATACCGTGCGATCCTAGCCTCCGATACAGTGCGTTCTTAGCCTCCGATACCGTGTGCTAATAGCCTCCGATACCGTGCGCTCCTAGCCTTCGATACCATGCGCTCCTAGCCTCCGATACCGTGTGCTTTTAGCCTACAATGCCGTGCGCTCCCAGCCTCCGATACCGTGCGCTCCTAGCCTCCGATACCGTGTGCTCCTAGCCTCCAATACCGTGCGCTACTAGCCTCCGATACCGTGCGCTCCTAGCCTCCGATACCGTGTGCTCCTAGCTCATACACGCTACAAAATTCTTATCCAAATGACGATGTCTCCACTAAGAGCCCCGCTAAGAGTTGGAATTCAAATGCTAACTGTCAAAACTGAGTTTACAATTGTTTCGTGGCGTAGTTTGTATTCCTAAAAAATCCAGCAGCACATATATACATTAAATGCTTGAGGCAGCCACCGCATCGTCATCAGAAATATTCAAGCGCTAAAATTGCAATTCATGATTAAAGGAAGCCACAGACGGAACACACAGGACCATGTACTACAAGTCAAAATAAAAGGGAAATGCATCAACAAACTGAATGGAAACTTACAACACTCAAAAACTTTAATGGACTACTCGATTATAGACCATAATAGAACTGAAAGCCAACCGTTCATTACCAAGCAGTGAACTCACATGCCACAATGCTGCTCTTCGTAGCTCCCTAGTTATAGAAGTCATGCCCAGGAGAAGAGTTGAAGACGATCTTGCTCACGACTGTTATCATTTTTTTCATTTTCATGGGATTGGTACTTTTCCTCACCCTTCTTATTTGAGTAAAAGCAACTCTCACACGGCCTCTGACTCCACTGCCAGCAACTTCCTGGCTTGATTTGACTGCTTTGGCAGAACATCGATAACGTCTCCTGCCATGATGTTCATGGATTAGATGCAACGTCCCTACTTGACACGATGGATGGCTGCTCAAGCACAAGACAGAGGAAGTACCTCTTGTTATTGGCTAGGTTGTAGGAGACTATGCAGAACTAGATTATACTAGATTATGCAAATACAGACTGTCAGTTTCTCGCCTCTCAGGTGAGATGCACCCCGGCCCCTGAAGGAAACATTCCTAAATTGCTGACTTTTATTACAGGCTTGTTAGGGGGGCAGTGGGCCTGTTCTTTGTTCCCCCTAACCCCCCCCCCCCACCCCTTAAAAAAAGAGGCCCCAGAGCCCACACAGGGAACAGTAATAGTTCAAATGTAACCATCTGGAGCAACACATCTAATATACAAAAGTCTGCTAACTATTACGTTATGATCAAGTTATGAAGCGAGAAGTTTAATGCTTGAAGTAGAGTGGAACTTCGGTTCCCAAACGTGATTTGCTCTTAAAACATTTTAAGAAACCAAGCTATTGAAAAACCACAAAAATTTTACCCTTAAGAATTCATGTTAAAAGAATTATATCATTTTGCTCTAGATTATTGTTTATACACATAAACATTTACAACAATACTGCAAACATGTAACTGTATAGAAAAACAATGAAAATGCATACTCTTATTATAAAAAAGAATAAACACATTAAATTACTGATGAGAATTTAATCTTTCTTCACCTTTAAGTAAATATGGTTGATGCAACAAAGGTTGACAAGGAAGATTTTTCTATAACTTCTGAAAGTTCTACAGTTCTTGCTTGGTATGCTCATTCGTGTGATCCTTCACTAGCTTTCAGTTTCATACTTTTGTCTAGATATAGAAATTGTCATAGCAACAGACTCCACTGCTTTTTATGCTACACAGTCTGGATACACTTAGTCCTAGTCTGTAGCCTGCAGTCACCTGCACCCGAACTTTGTCAAGGATGTTTAAACAATCAAGGATATTGAAATAACATTTTTTGTAAAGAATTAACCAAGTCTTAACTGTGTGTCAGAGATCACAACAACAAACCATTGAAACAGTGCTTTGGTGTAGAGTTTCTTAATAGTGCACAATGACCATTGCTTGTATTAAAGGAGTTAAATAATGTTGGCAGGATATTGACTGGGATAAAATCACATTCCTCCATCAGGTTGTCCACCTAGCCTGCCGGTGAGCAGGACATTAATCAGAGAAAATCATGAAAAGTCAATGCATATCTAAACATAAATATGTACTGAGCAAGGGATGCTGTTTCGTCATAATCTAATTCCATGACATATCTGGTTTCAGGATTGGCAGTTCAGAGGCACAATTTTTTTTTTAAAATTAAACAAGATGTTTTTCTGCCAAAAATGTTTAGAAACTAAATGGTTCCATAAGGGAACAGATGTTGCACTATAATACTTAGAACCTAGTTGGACCAATTGTAAATAACATCCGATTGGAATTTAGGACCTGAAAGTAGCAACTAAAACACATAAAGTATCCACTAGGACATAACTGTGAACACCTGAAGTAACAACCAGCACATGAACATTAGAAGTAACAACCAGCACATGAACATTTGAAGTAACAACCAGCACATGAACACTTGAAGTAACGACCAGCACATGAACATTTGAAGTAACAACCAGCACATGAACATTAGAAGTAACAACCAGCACATGAACATTAGAAGTAACAACCAGCACATGAACATTATAATGTAACAACCAGCACATGAACATTTGAAGTAACAACCAGCACATGAACATTTGAAGTAACAACCAGCACATGAACATTAGAAGTAACAACCAGCACATGAACATTAGAAGTAACAACCAGCACATGAACATTAGAAGTAACAACCAGCACATGAACATTTGAAGTAACAACCAGCACATGAACATTTGAAGTAACAACCAGCACATGAACATTAGAAGTAACAACCAGCACATGAACACTTGAAGTAACAACCAGCACATGAACATTAGAAGTAACAACCAGCACATGAACACTTGAAGTAACAACCAGCACATGAACATTTGAAGTAACGACCAGCACATGAACACTTGAAGTAACAACCAGAACATGAACACTTGAAGTAACAACCAGCACATGAACATTAGAAGTAACAACCAGCACATGAACATTTGAAGTAACGACCAGCACATGAACACTTGAAGTAACAACCAGCACATGAACATTAGAAGTAACAACCAGCACATGAACATTAGAAGTAACAACCAGCACATGAACATTAGAAGTAACAACCAGCACATGAACATTAGAAGTAACAACCAGCACATGAACACTTGAAGTAACAACCAGCACATGAATATTTGAAGTAACGACCAGCACATGAACATTTGAAGTAACAACCAGCACATGAACATTTGAAGTAACGACCAGCACATGAACACTTGAAGTAACAACCAGCACATGAACACTTGAAGTAACAACCAGCACATGAACATTAGAAGTAACATCCAGCACATGAACACTTGAAGTAACAACCAGCACATGAACATTTGAAGTAACAACCAGCACATGAACATTTGAAGTAATGACCAGCACATGAACACTTGAAGTAACAACCAGCACATGAACATTTGAAGTAACAACCAGCACATGAACACTTGAAGTAACAACCAGCACATGAACATTTGAAGTAACAACCAGCACATGAACACTTGAAGTAACAACCAGCACATGAACACTTGAAGTAACAACCAGCACATGAACATTAGAAGTAACAACCAGCACATGAACACTTGAAGTAACAACCAGCACATGAACACTTGAAGTAACAACCAGCACATGGACATTTGAAGTAACGACCAGCACATGAACATTTGAAGTAACGACCAGCACATGAACACTTGAAGTAACAACCAGCACATGAACACTTGAAGTAACGACCAGCACATGAACATTTGAAGTAACAAGCAGAACATGGAAATTTGAAGTAATTTCTTATTCCTCTGCATTTGCCCTTTAAATGGCAGTTGGCAATTTGTGTTGTGGTTTACAGCTAGGCTGCAATATATTCAGATCAACACTTGTGATTTCAGGAAACACCCAATAGTCATATTTTATGACAAGCTCGTTAAGGGACAGTGGATCTGTCCCCCCCCTTCCCACCCCCCCCACCCCCCCCCCCCACCATGGGGCTATGAAACCCACACAGTGATTGAAATAACAGCCAGCAGGTTATTATTTAAATTAACAACTATGACAGAATGAATGTGCAAGTAACAAGAGGTTCATAAACATTTCATTTAACAGTCAGATTGTAGACATCTGAAGTAACAATGATTTTAAGTAATAACTATTTCACAAACATTTCCTGTAACAACTTGGAATGGAAAATTTCCAGTAACAATAAGGATAAAGTAGATACAAGAAATAACTCTCTGAGACCAAAATGATCAAGCGGCAACAAGAACAGTACAAGTCTGACAATCAGGTGCCATCTCCACATTCATGGTTGAATCTTCTAACAATTTATGATAAAATATACTGGCTATGCTATGAGACAATGTATGTGTACTGGCTATGCTATAAGACTTCATTCTTGACCTTTTTGTTCTAGATGATAACTGTCACTACTGTCTGTATTCACCACTTTTTAGAGTGGTGTAGCCAGAAGGGGGCGGGGGGTGCACAAGACTGAGGATTTAGGGGGGCATAGCTAGTGCTGTCACCATAGACTTCATTGCAGTGAGTCGAACCACTCGGCCAGCCGCTCCTCCTATATGATAATGTATCTGTTAAATCTATACTAAAGATAATTTATGATTTCTATCTATGCTGTAACATAACATGTGTTGTTCAAAGAAAACTGTAAGTTCAAATATTTATTCTGTATTATAAAATAACATCATTTTTCTATCTATTTTGGAAGATTACATATTTGATCTGACTAAGCTATAAGGTAAAATACATTTTCATCTTTGCTATATCATTTTATGTTACAAATAAAAAATTTAATTCAAGTGAAAGCAACTTGTGTGTGATATTTAGTTTATCACCAGAACATATGAGTATTTGTCAAACATTGTGATAATGTTATTGTGAAAAAGAAAAAACCCAGAAAAGTGAGACAAACTCAGCAAAGTTTTCACAATACTAAATGGGCAGAACAACTAAAGACAGGGAATACACTTAAATGCATTTTTAAAAATGCCTAAGGACACTGATGAACAATATATGGAATGAATGAAATAAAGTTTAAGAAATAAGATAAATGTTTGGATAACCGCTTGTATGAACAGCTGTATGACAAAGAAGATGGTGATACGGATATATTTGTCACATACTCAGGAGAAGTACACAGAACAATCACCAAATGATCACTGCAATGAGAGACAAATGGACTGAAGAGAGGATATTCCAAAGAAACCCTAAGAAATGGCAACGCTGCCAGGCTGAATTCCATTCATGACTTTGAAACAACTGTTAGGAACTGAATGGAAGAATAGATTATGAGCACCATGTGATGTATAACACCACATAAAGGTGATTATGATATATGGAGAAAAGTGGCTAATATATGAGGAGGGTTTTCACTGGATTCGTGTTCCAGTGGATACAATCAGTGATATAACAGTACACAATTGTTGTCATGGTAACGTGTACAAATAAAGATAGTTCTTTAGAAGCTACTACCATTGGGATGGGAAGTGCTAGGCTTTCACATCTCTTAGGTTATGACACACAAGGCTGGCTGACTGTTCCACATACAAGGCTGGCTGACTGTTCCCTTGCTCGGTAGACTGTTCCCTTGCTTGGTGGACTGTTACCTTGCTTGGTGGACTGTTACCTTGCTTGGGTGACTGTTCCCTTGCTTGGGTGACTGTTCCCTTGCTCGGTGCCTTTTTTTCCCCCAGACAATTACTAAACAATTCTAAGCAGCCAATAAATTAATAATGTGAAAATAGTGTAAAATATCTCCCGGTGCTATATGCAAATTCAAAAAACAAAAATAAATCTCACATATCACTCCATAAAAAATTCTTCATAAATGAGGGAGTGAGAGACAGCGACATGCAGACAAACGCAGAAATATAAAGGAGGACAGATTGTGTAATAGAAAGATAGTATGAAAAATAGATTGAGAGGCAGGCACAGGGGACTAGAACCTCCCAGGTTAGGCAGATTGAGCCATTCCCTTCACTCACATTTCCCTCCCCCCCCCCCCCCCCTTTTCCGCCCAATTGTGTAAGGAGAATACCCCCATCCACACAAACAGGTAAAGAAGTTCTTTGTTGAAATATCTATCTACACTTCTCATTACTGAATGTTAATACTGCCTTCTAAAATCACTAATGGGCCCCAGAAGTGCTAGGATTGGTTATGAAACATCCTGTAAAACAGGGCTGTTTAACTAAGCTGAAACTCTCTGATATTGTGATCTTCACTGGCCAGAGGCCTGGGCCCCAGCAAAGAAAGATATGGAAAATAAAACAACTGCCAGTGTTCTGCGAGCCACTTTCTTTCATGGGCCAGGTTTGGCCTGTGGACCTCCAGTTGAAAAGCCCTGATCTGCGAGCCACTTGCTTTCATGGGCCAGGTTTGTCCTGCGGACCTCCAGTTGAAAAGCCCTGATCTGCTGCCACTTGCTTTCATAGGCCAGGTTTGGCCTGCGGACCTCCAGTTGAATAGCACTGCTGTAAAATATGACAAGACTAACTTGTTTATACTTTTCACTTCTGCAAGTGTTTGTTTATACATTCCTTGCTTTTCACATATAACGAGAAGGAATTGACCAGAGAATGAGGTGTCCACATGATGACATCTATGGAACAACACTGTCCTGCTAGACTGTCTCTTGGTCTCCTGTCAAATCTACTACTACATCTAGCTGCTGGCAGATTCACTGCTGCAATCTATGGTTTATCACAGAGTCGGTGCATCGTTGATTTGTTTCGTTGTTCATTCTTCTAGACACATTTTAATGTTCTCACTAAGAAACTCAAAGGTGCAGTATATCCCTTGCAGCTACTTCCGTATGTGTATTTAGGCTTCTATGCACTTTGCAAACTTGTACACATTCATGTGCAGACATGCATACATACACAGACAAACACATATGCACACTTTGAAAAGTGTGTCTACATACATATTTAATGTTTCAATAATACATACACAGTACATACATGCTTATGTTTTGACGTACACTAATATGTAGACACTTGTCTCTTGACCCAAAAATCTTGGGTTTGAATCCACACTGAGACAGATTTGTCAGATTATCTTGGCACCCAGGTGGATCCAGCCTAAAATAGGTGCATGATGGGAGGTCAAGTGTTTTTATTTCCTGGGAGGTAAAAGCAGCCCTGATGATGTTAACAACAACAGATAGTGTATGCTCACTGTAAGTAAAATAAGTAAAGAATTCTTTTCATGCCAGTGAAGCCATATAGTGCTAGATCTATATCTTTAGAGCAATCAGCACTCAAAGGAGAATGTGTTCAACCTCATGTGGCCATCTTTACTTCCCAGGAAAATACCTAGTACTAAGTTTTGGCTTAGTCTACCTGGCAGCCAAGGTAAATTTTGAAAACAATATGACTCAATGCAGATTTGAACCCTAGAGCAATAAAGAATTTAGCCACTGGGCTACTGCAGCTCCCGAGTGCCCATAGGTCAGTCCCATTATCTTGGAAGTCTCCCCCCTCCCTTTCCAGTACCTCCCTCCCTCCCCCCCTCTCTCTTACTCTCCCCCCCCTTCCTCTTCTTTTCCTCTGTCTCTCTCTCTCTCTCTTTCTCTCTCTCATATAAATGCATACAGATAAACAAAGAGAAGCTGTGACCCCTCTATCATCTGCATCCGGCTCGATGTTGATTCCTAATAGAAAAAACAAACACCAGCAACTTTTTGTGTGTGTGGATGTATGAGCAACTACTCCAGAAACAAAATCTACACAGAAAATGACTGTAAGATAGTCAAAGATTATAAAAAATGTAATATAAGAAATTGTAAACAGCCACTATAAACATGTTTATCTTCCCCTGCTGTGTATATGCTATTATCTCTAATAATAATGTATTTATTTATTATCTTTCTTGCCATGACTTTGCTGTTTTCTCAGTTACTGTGTATTTATTACCGGTAGTGAAAACTGTATGGTAGTGGGGAAATACTATTATGGCTGCATGAAGTAAAATCCATATAATAGTTTGAACTATATGCTAGTGATGTTAGTGGAAATGTATGTTAGTGGGGATTGTATGTTAGTGGGGATTGTATGTTAATGAGGATTTTATTTTAGTAGGGATTGTATGTTAGCAAGGATTGTGTATTAATAGGTATTGTAAGCTAGTAAGAATTAAAAGTAAGTATGGACTGTATGTTAGACAGAAATTCATTTTAGTAAGGAGTGTATAATAGTAACGACTGATTATTGGTAAAGACTATGTTTACAGGCTCTGTATTTATGTGAAGACATTATAGTGGAATATTATTATTATTACGACTTTGGAATGTTACGATAGTGGAATCGTATATTAGTGGAATGTTTATCTAACTTGAAGGAAACTACCATTGATTCAATGTAGGCCTGTTTATGAAGGCATGTTGTATGTGACAGTGGGAATGGTGCATGTGCAACATACACCAGGTTAATATTTCCTCCTCAACAAAGAATTATCACCAGAAAGATACTAGCATAATCTATAAAAATTATTTTTAAAAATTAATATCAAGGAAATAATGCTAACTAATTATTACAGCCAAGTGAAGAAATTTGGCATGAAAAAGGCTGTGTTTCTAAAGCCGGTGACCGGATCACTGGTATACATGAACCAGCGTGTTGTCAGCAATGTTACTCTGTCTGTCAAACTTCTGAAACATTCTATAGAAGGCCATGAGGATGTTCTCATTGCGAACAACGACTAGCTCTGGGTATGCCTTGCGAAATGATTCTGTTGCTGCCTCTAAATGGTAGTGAGGGATCTTGGGAAACAAGTGGTGAATCTGATGTGTTCCAATGCTAGAAGAGAGAAATAATGTAAAAGTTAATACACAATTCTATTTATATTTCTTCTTAAGTAGTCATATGTCTAACCAATTACCAGGTTGATATACTGAATGCCTTAGGAGATTTAAAACGTTTGCGTAAACTAACTGAAAACTTAATCTGCAACCATCGTCAGACTGCAGGTATGGCAAATTTAACGGGGTGTCACCAGGCAAGAACAGTACGCAGGTAGCCAAAGAATAAAAATAAACCAACACAGAATTGATGTTGTCAGCCGCTCACGCTGTGGGATTTACTGGGGAGGAGATCCGAGCACTTTTGGACTGAGTGGTTCGACGTGCAATGAGGATAATCTGTTGACTAACTAACTAACTAACTAACTAACTAACTAACTAACTAACTAACTAACTAACTAACTAACTAACTAACTAACTAACTAACTAACTTGTTTAGTCACATTCATTCACTCTCACTCACCCACTTATTCAATCATGCACTCACTCACACTCATTTTCTGTATCTCCCTCACTTACCCATTCACTCACTCTCTTTCCCTTACTTTCTTGACTTCTCACTCACTCTCTCTTTCAGTCTCTCTGTCTCTCTCTCCTCTCACTCAGTCTCTCTCTCTGTATGTGTCGTGCGTGCATGCATGCATTTGTGTGAGTAAGCATGACTGGTATGTCCTTGGCTGACATTATGTGATTGACATCTGTAGTATAAGTGTGCTTGTCTTCTGTTCTATGTATTATTACCAGCCATAAGTGGATGAAATATGATTGTGAACTACAAATGCCATTAGTATCTCCATATATTTCTGCGTGGTTGAAATCAGGGTGTCATTTTGAGACAGGAAGATGGATGAGTTTGAGGTGTTTTTCTGTCCACCCGGGTATTAACCTTGCTGTTTACAACATTACCATCAAGTACATGGCTATTTAAATATGGATTTTGCACTGTGTGCTAGATGCATCTCATGGGGTGAAAGGAGGGTCTTGACTTTGTGAATATTTCCTTATAATTTTTCCCCTTCAGAATTGCATTCTGCAGTATTCACACCTCAAGGATGAGAATCAAGCAGCAGAAAATCCCAGATAATTCTTTCAACTATTTGACAGTCATTTTGCGGCACCCTGACAGTTATGAAAAAACCTGCTGTTCAGGATGGTGTAAATCTTTGACTGTTAGTACAGGAGATCAGCAATGAAAACTTACTTATGAATGAGGTAGTGACACCAGCCGTACGAACGGTCCACAGTGGACAGCTGACCACGTACATTGTTCCATACACTGTCCCCGTACCAGGGAACTCCCTCGCTGTGGTGGTGCAGGAATGTGATGATCACCAGGTATGTGCCAAAAATCAATTCAGGCAGCAAGTAGTGGTAGCAGAGGGCAGTCCAACCACATGATTCAGTGGCACGAGCTAGTAGCATCCACCAACATATTAGACATCCTAGTGAGATGGTGCAGTTGATAACATGGCTGTGGAACATTGGATCCAGGGGGTTAAAGTGCTGAACCTGGGTTGAAGGTAAGGGCCAGTGTTAGTGGTGGTGGAGGTAGCAAAGTAAAAGTTAACACATACAAGTTAAACTGTTAATTTCTAAAACTATACATTTCAGTGGAAGTAATTCACGTTGTGTGCTATGTAGTGTTGATGTTCTCAGCAGTAAAGCACTTGGTGAGATCAATTTTTAAAATTTTTAAAATTTAGGCTGGGAAATATTTTAAAATGAATATTAGGAAAAGTTTCCCAGGTCGACCCAGCCTTGAGTGGGTACCAAGTGTAGTGCCAGGAAGTAAAGGCAGCCAGCGTGATGCTGACCACATCACCCATCTTATGACGTTGGTCTGTAAAATAAGGCAAGGAAAAGGGTCCTTTACCTTTTTTACTTATTAGGAAAAGATTGGAAGCATCTGTGGTGTAAACATTGTGATGTAATTCGATGGTCAAATTGGCCTCTAAAAAAATCCTGGCCTTTGATAATCCTGTTCCTTTAGATTTTTAGCATGGAATTTATAGTGGACTTTTAAATTAAAATATAAGGATTCTTTTTAAAAACTGAAACTATAAGGAACTATTTTATTCATTTGAAGAAAACTTTCTGTAGAACTGATTCATTTAGTCGGTGACATT
>CAJHNH020000267.1:0-117500 GCA_905116865.2 Candidula unifasciata | reverse complement strand
TTAGGGGAGTTTTCATTGAAATCGGAGTACATCTGCCTGAAAGGTAAGGAACAAACTGTCTCAGAACAGATAAGCCAGATCTGTAAAAGTGATGGGCAGGCAAGACACAAATTCTGGAACAAGGCCAAAGTCCAGAAGCAGATGAACAGCTAAAGTCTACACCTGGTGAAAGCTAAAGTCTACTACTGGTGAAAGCTAAAGTCTACACCTGGTGAAAGCTAAAGTCTACACCTGGTGAAAGCTAAAGTCTACACCTGGTGAAAGCTAAAGTCTACACCTGGTGAAAGCTAAAGTCTACACCTGGTGAAAGCTAAAGTCTACACCTGGTGAAAGCTAAAGTCTACTCCTGGTGAAAGCTAAAGTCTACACCTGGTGAAAGCTAAAGTCTACACCTGGTGAAAGCTAAAGTCTACACCTGGTGAAAGCTAAAGTCTACTCCTGGTGAAAGCTAAAGTCTACACCTGGTGAAAGCTAAAGTCTACACCTGGTGAAAGCTAAAGTCTACTCCTGGTGAAAGCTAAAGTCTACTCCTGGTGAAAGCTAAAGTCTACACCTGGTGAAAGCTAAAGTCTACACCTGGTGAAAGCTAAAGTCTACACCTGGTGAAAGCTAAAGTCTACTCCTGGTGAAAGCTAAAGTCTACACCTGGTGAAAGCTAAAGTCTACACCTGGTGAAAGCTAAAGTCTACACCTGGTGAAAGCTAAAGTCTACACCTGGTGAAAGCTAAAGTCTACACCTGGTGAAAGCTAAAGTCTACACCTGGTGAAAGTTAAAGTCTACACCTGGTGAAAGCTAAAGTCTACACCTGGTGAAAGCTAAAGTCTACACCTGGTGAAAGCTAAAGTCTACACCTGGTGAAAGCTGAAGTCTACACCTGGTGAAAGCTAAAGTCTACACCTGGTGAAAGCTAAAGTCTACACCTGGTGAAAGCTAAAGTCTACTCCTGGTGAAAGCTAAAGTCTACACCTGGTGAAAGCTGAAGTCTACACCTGGTGAAAGCTAAAGAAAAGAATGAAAAGCTAGCCAGTTTCATTCAGATGTTTGTTGAAGTCTCCACTGTTGTCAGTTATGGAAGCAATCAATATGAAAGTTTGTGACATTTTACATTTTTTTTTTCACTGTAATGTTTGGTGGGCATGTAGTTTTGTCTGTGAACAATATAATGTTTTAGATTTAAACCCAGAAACAGATTTTGATTTTCCCTGTGTCCTCTAAGAAAAAACATTAACTGTTATAATCCCTATGCACTGAATGTGATCATGGCCTTGTCAATTTGCACATGTGAGCTTTGAAATTGGATTTCCAACAATTATGAGTGGATCTAAACTGTCACAGGGCCTACTTTCTGATATTTCTGCATAATGTTGAACATGTATGGAGAGCGAATGTAGCATTATGTAACTCCACTTTGCATTTCAAACATGTTTAATATTTCAGATACTTTAACAGCTGCCAGTTGCTGATGATGTGACCTCCAAATTAAGTGAATGGAATGTACTGGAAACTATATCTCTCATAATGTTACTGAATTTCTGTCTGATGTAAAACACAGTTCAGTGGCTTCACTTCAGTAAACAAGCAGGAAAATTTACATCATACTCTCTGCATTTGTGGATGTAGTTCTCATACAAGACATAAGGTTGGCTCGGATTACACATGGCAAATATGGTGATTGGGTTAGTGCCTGATACCTTTGCCAAAGCCTGGTAAAGACCATTCAACATTTCATGGCTACAGTGTAATCACAATGCAGAATACAATTGGCAAGCTGATTGACAAGATAATTGCCAAGAAAATATTCTGCTATCTTGAGCAGTTAGGCCTCCTTTCACCTACCCTGGGAGAATATCACCCAAACATTAATTGGATCTCATCGGCTCTCTTCAAGCGGTTGTGTTAAAATGCTGTAGTTGGGCATCTGAACCAGTAACCATACACCTACATCTGCCGCAAGGTTCACCTTTATCTCAGATACTTTTCAACATTTTCACCATGAGATTCACTGGCCAGCAGATCGTGGAAGCGGGAAGGACATTGTCATAAGCTGATGATGTTTTGGAGAACTGTCAATGTAGAGACCATGAGCAGGTTGCCAAAGGCCTACAGACAGAACTTGATCACATAAGCAGGTGGTGCGATGAAGCCGGAGCAGTCGTCAATGTGTCAGAGTAAACTATGATATGGTTTTTTGCTGAATAACCATATTACAAACACACCAACACCTAGTGTGAGTCTGTATTCGGAGATCATTGAGAGAAGTCAGTCAATAAAGTATTTAGGAGTGTGTTTTGACTGTAGTCTTGCTTTTTATGAGCATATGAACCACGTGATAATCAAGGCAAAGGAAAGTTTGACGGCGCTAAGGATTATGGCTGCGATAAACTGTGACTAACGTCACCTATTTTTCTTACACCAAGGTCTGATCCTTTCTGTAACTGAGTACACTTTGCCGATTCTGACGGACTAAATCAGATACAGAATGAGGCCATGCACATCATATTTAGAGGCACAACAAATACAGCATTCAGTGTGTTACCTCCTTGATCTTTCAACCATGAAAGTGAGAACAGTAATCTGCCAAGCAGTGCATATCTACGTATCAGTGATGATACACACCATCCATTGCCCAGTGAGATTCACAGGAAGAAGGGTAGCAGGTTGAAAAGAGGAAAATCCTGGGTGTGTCAGGCTGAAGATATTATTCGACAAGTTTGTTCAATTGAGGACATGGAACTTGGTGAGGAATGGATACAAGTGCCCGCAGATTTGGGTATATTTTTTTTTTCAGTCTGCATAAAGCTGGGTAGAGATTGCAGAAAACAAGGCCCATTGGTGGTTGAGGCAGAAGTGCAAGCCTTAATTCTTGCAAATTCCGCTGACAGAGGTACAGTTATCTACCCTGGCAGCTCCGTCTTTCGACACGTACAAAATTCATGGGCTTTCATGGTTCTGATTCAAGAGAAAACTGCAAAAGACCAAAGGGGGCGTTTGCCTCAACTACAAGTAGTTTGACTATGGAGGTGATGGCATTAACAAAAGCTATTATGTCTCTAGAGAAACAGCAGTTTTCCCTGCATGCCTTCTAAGTGATTCCATGAGCATGCTTAAGAAGATAGAGACAGGATGGATTCGAAGAAAATGGTTGGAGTCGCTGATGAAATCTCATCTGAAAGAAATTAGTTTCATTTTTTGTGCTAGGACACTCTGGGGTAGGAGAGAATGAATGAGCAGACTGGCTTGCTGGGAGGGCCACGGTTGGTGCAGGAAAATCAATGGACCAAGCCAACGTTGTCAATGCTCTCAAGGAGGCAGGACGATAAGATGATTCAGGAGCTGACCTTGAATCAGGAACATTCAAGACTACAAGAACTTCAGGTCAAAAGAGGTGTCGCCAAACATGAACACTATACAGGTAGCCAAAGAAGAATAGTAAACCAACAAAGAACTGGTGATATCAGTCACCACATGCTGGATCTGAGCACTTATGGACTTGTCCGATGTACAACAAGGATAATTTTTTATTTGAGTTGAGTCAAGAACTGAAATCACAGCACTTGGGGCATTGCCATTTGCACTCTGTCCCCATCCTCAGCAGCCAGTGCAGAGTTCCAATACTAATAGTACCGGTCGTAGTCTGGTTGCATGTCCGTCTTGCCTTTCCTCTGAGCGTAGTGTGCCGACCGAACCCTATGGTCACACTCAGGTGCATCATTCTTTCCAGCCCATAAAAATCTAGTTTTTTTTCTGACTTCCATACTTGTTCCCAAAGGGCTCTCACCACATCTGCCTTGTCATGTATCAGTTTACCACATGGTGGTGCTGATCTATCAGTCTGTCTGCCTGTTAATACCCCACCACACAGGCATAGCCTAGAGGAAAGATTCAAAGTATGATCACTACCCGTAACCTTGCAAGTGACGCTTGCCACTCTGCTCAAAGCAATCCTGTCTTCACCTTTTTTGGCATGTCCGTTACAATTACGACATGTGTATGCATCTTGTGTTCTAGCCACCGGCAAGGTGCAGTGACCGCCTCCAACTCCATTCTCATGCTAGATGTTGTGGTATCATATGCCAGGCTGTCTTGCGCTAAAAATTTTTCATTAGCTTTCACAGCCTGTGGTATTTCTGACAGATGCAAGAGTGGTGCTTCAGGCACTCCAAGGCACTCCAATCTGGAAAACTACCTGGTATACGAACACTACTCTCCAAACTAGGCAGCCGGTGTAAGGTAACTATGCAATGGATACCATCCCACTGTGGAGATCTTGGAAATGAAAGAGCTGATAAACTAGATATGAAGAGGATTGAAAGGAAATTACAATATGAGCTGCGTGAAGCACAAGTGGGTTTCAGACAGGATAGAGGAACTAGTGATCACATCTTTAATATGAGAATAATTTTTGAAAAATGCAGAGAATACAACATAGATCTTCACGCTTGTTTTATAGATTATAGCAAGGCATTTGATTGTATCCAACATCAGAAACTGTGGACTATTATGAGAAGTATGGGGTTTCCAGCGCATTTAGTGTATTTAGTTGAAATTCCTTATCATGAACAACAAGCAGCCATCAGAGCAGCTGGTGAAACATTGGATTGGTTAGAGGTTGCAAAAGAGGGGGTGAGGCAGGGGTGCATTCTGTCACCATAACTATCCAAAATATAAGCAGAAAATATAATGAGAATTGTCAAAAATGACCAGAATTGTGACAGTTATGATCCGCTCAAAATTGGTTGCAACCCTCTTCCGGAACTCCGCTACGCAGATGACACAGTCCTCGTTTCGAACAGCGTAAAAGGAATATAAAATTTAATATTGTCTGTCCAAAAGCACAGTGAAGATCAAAGTCTGTTCTTGAATTTAAAGAGAACAAAAATAATGTCCACAGATAAAACTGGCTGGCACCCAAAAATATTGAAAATGTCACAAACTATGAATATCTAGGCTCTTTAATAAACAGCAATGATGACTGTTCGACAGAAATTAAAAGGAGGATGGCCATAGCAATACAAAGATTGAACAGCCTTAAATGTCTATGGTTAAGCACCAGAAAAGAGATCAAAATAATAATTTTGAGAGCATGCATCTTCCCTGTGGCTACATACGGATGTGAGTCATGGACTATCTCTCAGTCCTTAAGAAAGAGAATAGGGGCTTTTGAGCTGAAGTGCTATAGAAAGATAATCAGAATCTCTTGGACAAAGAAGAGGAGAAATACTGACATCTTGAAAGATCTGAACATCAATGAAGATTGGCTAATAAACAGCATCCTGTCTCGAAAGCTGAAATATTTTGGTTATATCAAGCGCCACGCCGAATTGGAAAAAATTATAGCAGAAGGCATGGTACCAGGAAGGAGAGGCAGGGACCGACCGACACAAAGATGGGCACAGGATATAAGTGACTCCTTGAGTATGAAAGTACATGAAGCGGGAGAACTGGCAAGAGACTGATTTTCTTTCAGGCAGTCTGTGATGAGAGCGACGTTCTGCAAAGGACCTGCTACATGATGATGATGATAAACTAGATAAGGAAAGTGAAAATGAAGAACAACCTGATGTACGAGTCTCTTATCAACAAAAGAAGAGAATAATTAAATCAATCAGAAAGCCACCAAAACCGGCTCAAGACTATTTCCATTTTATGGACAGACCAGAGCAAGTTTTTATTCTACGCCTTAGAACAGGACACAATAGACTTCGCAGCCACATATGCACAAAAATTAAAATCTGCAAATCAGCCATGTGCACTTGTGGACTGGCACCTGAGACAACAGATCATGTCCTCCAAGACTGTCCCATATACAAGATATCAAGGCAAAACTTTTGGCCATAAGAAATATCGGTGCAAGTCAAACTTTACAGGTCGCTGAGTGAATTACAAAAGACAGTGAAATTCATACTAGAGACAACATTACAGATATAGATAATCTATTTCAAGCAAATGAAAGATGAAGAAGAAGAAGAAGCTTTCACTATGAAATTCCAGGCACTTCTCTTCCCTCTCAATACAGAACCATCTGTGTAGATAATCAGATCTTAAGGACGAGAATTTTCGTGAATCAACTGTTGGACTTCCACCTCTGTAGCTCCAGCTGGCCACTCTCTGCACTCCCAGCCTAATGTGATCATGACCCTACATAGGTGAGACTTTTCCTCTGGTACCCTGGCCCACTCCTTTCCTCGCCCAATGTTCTTCAGCGTGCACACTTGTCTTATTGTGTCTTCTGCTTGAGCCATCCATGATTTTCCTCTTTTCAGCCTCTGATGCTTAACTGTATCCAAAGCTTCGAACAGAGGGTGAACTTTATCTGCAGCTACTCTGAGATATTACTTAGCCTGCAGCACCTTTAGCCTATCTTTCAAATACCTATTAACTATTTGATTTTGATGTTTATGAAGGATTCCAGAATAGACAGGAGACGGTTGTGGCAGCACTTGGTCTTGAGGATGCCTAGAACAGAGTCAGACATGATATTTTCATATGTGCACTTATGGAGAAGGGTTCTGTAATTTCACCAATGCTCTTTAATATGTATAGAAGCAAGACTGCAGAACATGAAGCACCAGGTTTTGGAAGGAAATTGACATTCGCTGATGATGTTCTTACATTTAGGCAGGGGAGTAATAATAGATAATGGATAGCCCAAGAGCTACAGGCAACTGAAGACAAAGTGACTGACTGGTGTGCAGAGATGGGTGCTGTCATAAACTCAAAAAGGCGGCTGTTTTGTGTTGCTCTCTTGACAACAGAATTGTAAAAGCATATGTTTCAAGCCTTAAAATTAATAACAGTAACATCAAAAGAGAAAGCAAACTGAAGTACCTGGGTATCACTTTTGATAGAAGCCTGTCCTATAGGGATCACGTGGAGGCAGTTGGGGCGAAATGCCAAAAATGACTCAATGCTGTCAAGATTATGGCAGCAATAGACATGGAACAATGTGGTAGTGATAGATTATGGACTTGGTATGCTTACCATATCAAAGAGTCAACTGATAAAACTCAAACGCATACAGAATGAAGCCATTTGGGTAATTCTGGGATGTACAAGAGATACCCGGTAGTATGTAAATGATATATACTTGCACTGCCTACCATTGCAGATAGGCAGAAAGTTCTGCAGGCAAGGTCATATCTCAGAGCAGTGGCAGACAAGAAGCACCTCCTGCATGAAGCCCTGGGTAGAGCTAAGGATCACAGACTGAAAAGAGGAAGGTCTTGGATGGTGCAAGCCGAAGACACA
The DNA here is from genome assembly GCA_905116865.2 of Candidula unifasciata. Taxonomy (NCBI): domain Eukaryota; kingdom Metazoa; phylum Mollusca; class Gastropoda; order Stylommatophora; family Geomitridae; genus Candidula; species Candidula unifasciata. The sequence continues at coordinate 110,251 of CAJHNH020000267.1, read as the reverse complement.
ACTGGACATGTGTGCAGGCTTTATAAATTTGAGCGAGGAGAGGAGTGGGTCAAGGTGTCCGAACAAGTTTCAGACTTGTGTAGGGTTATAATCACTTAAGGAGGTGAATGCAGAGACTGGCCAGCAGGTGCTGCAGAATCAGAAGTTCAACAAATGATTCATGACAATTCCCGCCCAAGTGATGTGATTATCTACACAGATGACTCTGTGTTTAGGGGCAGACGAAGTGCATGGGGGTTCATAGCAAAGGCGAAACCTTGTATATTATAAAACAACGTCTAGTTTGAGAATGGACGTCGAGGTAGTCTCTGCTGCCATCCGCTGGTTTGAGAATCAACTGTACACACATGCCGTGATTGTAACTGACTCACAGAGCATGTTAAGAAAGATGGAGACGGGCATGCTTCGTGCAGAGTGGTATCACTTCAGAGGTCCTGGGTAGTTAGCATACTTTGGATATTTTCTCCAGGTAATGACGGTGTGTTGGGAAATGAGCAGGCAGATAGACTGGCTGGCTCTGCACCACTTGGTGGTGAACTGACCTAGGACAAGCTATTTATTGTGAGGGCCCTTTGGGAACGAGTGAACAGTGCAGAGGCACAGATGGTTTATTACGGTCTGAGGAGAATGGTGCTGGGAGGAGTTACCAGGGGATTTAACAGATGATCAACACTCAGGGGCAGGATGAGATGAATAAACAATTAGATGGTTGCTGGTGGCATGGGAATTGGAACTCTTCGCTTACTGCTGAAGATGGGGATGGAGCAATTATGGGAGTGTACTGAGTGCTGTGATGTCGATTCTTAATTCAAAATTCAATGCAACTATTTAATATTGAGGGTTTGTGCAAACCAGGGTGTCAGTGAGGTTTAGCCATATTTAATAATATGCCTGGTACCATCCTAACTGGAATTATGTGTATACGAACAGTGCATTCATGGGAATGTCTTGAGTTCTGTGACATTGGTTCTTAATTCAGCTCAGCAATATGACAGTATGACAGTGTTAGTGTGAGCGGAGCTGGTTTAATTAGTGTTGTGACATTGTCAGTGACAGTAAAGTAGTAAAAACCCATGTTACACCAGTGTTATACCAGGCAAATGATGCTGGACTCATACTTCTATAGACTGGTCGGCACTTGACAGCGATGATAAAGCCATGAAACTAGAAAGTTAGCTGTTTATTCTTTACAGGACATCGAGGAACCAACCCCAGCATTTTTTTGCATGTTTAATTGTACCAGGCAATTGCACAATCAATAGGTTGCCATTGCTCTTGGTGCGTTAGGCCCTCATTACCACTGTCAAAATCAATGCAAAGCAGTCTGCTGTCAAATCACCAGCAGTTAGATTCAAACTGGGTATCTCAGAATTACAACAGTGTTTGCAATGCCCAAACCACAGATGCTGGCATAAAACCAATAATTAACTACTCTTATACAAACCTTCTCTCTTGTCCTTCTGTTTCACTACAGCTTTCTCTGAATACCAAACAGTATGCATTTATTTGTTTATTGTATAAACTACTGACACATCCAACATGAAGACTCACCTTCCACATGTAGTACGGACAGCAGACGATCGTGTGACAAATGTTGCCACAAATGGTGTTGACCATCTCCGAGGTGGAGAATGACCCATGCCCGGCATCGTGACCGACCACAAACACAGCCATCAACATGGTCCCCTGCAGCAGCCAGTATGCCGGTGTCACCAACAGCTGGAAAGTGTACATGTACACTACTGAATTCAAATATTATATGTGTGAGTGTGTAAGTATAATCGTTGTGTGCTATTTAACGTTACAGTGGGCTAAGGGTCTATTCCTCCATCCCTATTTATATATATTAGGGCTGTACCAAATATTCGCTTCGTATTCGCTTCGGGGCCGAATAGTGGACTATTGACTATTCGGTATTGGGACGAATAGTTGCGGTCTGGCCGAATACGAATAGTAGTTACCTTACACCCACTTCTGCATACACGGCCTTAATAAAAACACAGAACGATTAGTTTTGTTGAAAGCTAATGCAGCGTTCATGCATTAACTAAGCTGTCAGTGACAATTTCCAAGTTTAGTTACTTGTTGTAATACTTAGGATTCTTTCATTCCTAGTTATTAGTTACCACAGACTGACTGAAGGATGCAAAACATAAAATCTTTTTCATGTTTACTATTCTGTACTAATACTAATTAGACATGGAAAGAATATACACTCTAACCACATCCAAGTCGATAATACTTGGGCGCAAACTTCAACAGCTCCAACATGCTGAGAGGAGAAATACAATCTAGAATACAATCTAGAAATAAATTATACTATGCCCTTCAACATCTGCTAAAGTCAAAGTGTCTGTCTCGCAACACCAAGATCAAAATTTATAAAACATTGATAAGACCAGTTGTTTTATATGACTCTGAAACTTGAAGCAGATATAAAAAAGATGAGACCTTATTACAGGTTTTCAAAAACTTAGGACAAATCTTTGGACCCAGCAAAGATGCTAACAGCAGAGAATGGAGAGTTAGAAGCAACAACGTGACACATAATCTGTTTAAATCACCAATCATCATGAGAGCTAACAGACTAAAATGGTTGGGGCACATTGAAATAATGTCAGAAGACAGAGAAGTAAAACTGTATACACCTGAGAGAGGAATGGGCGTAGACCATGAGGCAGACACAAAAGAAGATCGAGAGAGAATGTCCAGACAGACCTACAAACAACTGGTGTCACAAATTTTGAAGAGAAGGCCAGTCAGAGAGATGAATGGAGACGAGTGATATCTGCAGCAGTAAACCTCAAGGGCTCAGAATGCTAAAGAAGATGACTATTCTGTGCTACTTTATGTAAAGTAAAAGCTCAGCGTACATTTGACATTATAAATGTGTATGTGCATGTGTGTTTTTTCTTTAGATATATTTCATACACTATTCATATTCGTATTCGGCAAAATAGTTGGTCCCATTATTCGTATTTGGCCGAATAGTGAAAATCACTATTCGGTACAGCCCTAATATATATATATATAATATACATAAAACATACAAACACATATATGTTTCATTTATCTTCTATACTGAAAGCATTTTATTGCTGAATGGCTACTGGAGATCCAGAGATCAAAACTTGAGTCACATGACTTGGACTAAAGTGCAAATTAAGTCACATAATTAATGAGCTGTGACTCAACTTGAGGTTTTGCCCAGCGACTCATGACTCCACTTATGACTTGTAGCTTTGATGACTTGGTGTGATTTGTTCTTTGTGGCTAACCACTGCAGGATTTAGTGATCAAATCTGATTAATTAAAATACAATAAATAATGTGACAACTTTTCAGTTTTCTGCAAATTTATTAAAATAAAAATTCCTTCAATATATAAATGTATGCATTCACTTCAGCTTTTTACATTCAAAATCTAACAATAGTTGGCTTTATTTTTGGTATTACAACAGCCAAACTAGTTTGACTAATAAGCAATATCCCATGCATGACTTGCAAATGACTTGGTACATGTGGTGACTTGACTCGGGACTCAGCTTGAAAGTATTCTTGGTGACTTAAGACTTGATTGAGACTTTGGTCTTGACTTGGACTTGAAGAGAGAGGACTAAGTACAACTTGTGCGGAGATTCTGCCATTTACACACCTTGAAGCAAACTCCAGAGCACTTTCTACATTGCCCAGAATCTTTCAGGCAGAAAAAAACCTAGAACCACATGGGGGCAGTAGCCCAGGTTCAGTCCTCAGAAGTATTCTTGGCTGGGAAAACGGGGTGGGGAGAGAAACCAGATCTAGCACAATTTAATGCACCCTGGATCTGTGACAAACACATTCCCAATCCCAATATACAGAAATGGGAAACCAGACAGAATGTAAGAGGAACAAAGGAGATTAATTCATTAATCAATAAGGATTTGCTGCCATCGATACATATTTTAATTAAAGCAATGCTTCCTGGTTGTAAAGAAGACACAGACAGTAGACTGCACAATTTATTGCCTGGCAAATTTCGTTGTATCTAGTCAGGTGCATACTACAATAAATATTGATTAACATGAAGCTAGTAAATGAATCCTTCAAACTGAAACACAAAATCGACTACATTCACAAACTGTCTGTTTCACCAGGGTAACAGCAAGGCGAATGGCATGTCTTTCTGTCTGCATAAATCTGAATTCATCCAGTTGATAGCCAAAGGTTCCGCAAACTTCAATAATCTACGGTTAGTGAAAGTGTAAATAAATCAAAATGCATAATCCTTGTTTACAATGTGCCCAGAATTTAGAATGTGGCACGCAAATGCAATTGTTTATTGTTTCGACCAGTCACCTGATCTGCTGTTGTTGGTGTTTTTATCACCAACAGTGGAATAAGTTCAGCAACCTGTTTCTCCAGTCATTGATCAATTCTGCCCACATATGCAGCATTACAGGTGCAATTAAATTGGTAAATACAATTAGATTTCGTGTACGTCGACACTGATTCTTTCACTGGTGGTTTTAAATCTGATAACAGACATGTCTGCGTAGAAGGTTTTGCCGACTGCTGTTCTGACTGGTCATATAAACGTTGAATAACATCATCTCCCCGAAAAGTTATTTGGATATACACTTGTTTCTTTGGCACCAACATATCTATGGTAACTAGTTTGGGCAGCTTGCAATGGCACTTTAAAAAACCACCTGGATATCCATTAGAAAGAAGTGTTTGTTTGAACATATCCAATTCTGTTTGTTTGCGTGTTGCTGGAACAAATCTTTCTAGTGCAGTTGAATAATGTCCGCACTAGGCCACACTTGCATCGCATGGGTGCAAAACTGTGAAAATGGATATATTGGCCTGTCAAAGTGTCTTTACAAAAACTAATCTTCCAGTAGTGCCATTCTCTTATCAACAGAAGAAGAGAATGATCAAATCAATCAGAATGCCACCGAAACTGGCACAAGATGATTACCATATTATGGACAGACCAGAGCAAGTCATTATCCTTCGCCTTAGAACAGGGCACAATCGACTTCGCTCCCACATGTACAACAAATTTAAGATTGGCCAATCAGCCATGTGTACTTGTGGACTGGCACCCGAAACAACAGAACACATCCTTCAAGACTGTCCCAGATTCAACGCTTTCAGGCAAAACCTTTGGCCAAAAGAGACACTTGTGGAAGTCAAACTTTACGGGCCGCTTAGTGAATTACAAAAGACAGTGAAATTCATACTAGAGACGGCTTTGCAGATATAGACAATTTATTTCATGCGAACGAAAGAAGAAGAAGAAGTAGTGCCATTATCTCTACGTCTAATTAAAATGACTAAAAAGGCCAAGTCGTTGCTACTTTCATGTTGTTGGGACACTGCGATGTTTTTGTGTATTTGGTTCATTTTGGTGTGAAATGATTCTGAAAGTTGTTTGTTAGTAGGGACAATAAGAATGTCATCCACATAGCTTTGGTAAAATACCAAACTGTGGATATCAAAGTGCGTGCCAATGGCCACGCCTTCAATATGGCAGTAAGACTGCTTCAGAAAATTGAAACTGATATTAGATGTGCACAGCAGTCAAAGTTGCTCACATTTTGAAGTGGGTAAAGCCACCTGCAGGTTTTTGGTCTTCTGTAGGTCACATAGAATTGTTAGTTTCGTTCAAGGGGAGCGGCTTTGTAAGACTGATGGAAAGAGAATAAAGGAAAGATCAGTGATACTGCACTGGATGGCTTGACTGTATGAGACGAGACAGGTGCACTGATCGGATCCATGATTTTGCTGATCGTATGAGATGCAAAACATGACCACCTATACTTATCGGCAAAGCACATGATGATGATGTTTTTCGTACATTTCAGAAAGAAGTGGCTAAATAATGAATGTAGGGCTGTTTACTATTAACAAACAACATTGAGGATATGTGGTAGTGAAATATTTCAACCATATAAAAAGATAAAACACTTGTATGTGCAGAATACAGGATCATGAGCATGGCTGCTGTCGCCCCTCTGAGCACTGATCTACTTAATGACAACATGCACTTTGTGAAGCCTCCCTGATATAACAGAAAATTGTGTGCAGTAAAACAGTACCTTCAAGTCCCACATGGCTCATTTGAAAATGAGACAGACCACTTGTGGAAATGTCCCTAGTGCAGTGATATCTCTTCTTGATTGTTCAATTCATTTCTTTATTTATTATACACAGAACATCAAGTTAAATTTAGGAACACTTAGAATGGATAAAGAAATTAAGGAACAGTACAATGTCACTGGACAAAACCGGTAAAATGCAATGGAAATTATACAGACCATTGATGAACAGTGGGATATGTTGCGTGAGTCAATTCATCAGACATCAAAAGAGACTTCCCATAACCCATAGAGTTGCAAAAAAGAAATAGATGTCAACCGAAATTCTGCAGTTGATGGATGAAAGAAGGAAGAAAAAGAATGATAAAGAAGAATACTCTAGAATATAAAAAAGAAATAAGAAGAATACTCTAGAATATAAAAAAGAAATAATGAACAAATGCAAAGTGGCTAAAGAAGCCTGGCTGAATCATATGTGTACAGAGGTAGGGGAAAATTACAGGAAAGGCTCACATTCCATGTACCAACAGTAAAATATGTTAACAGGAAAGATGACACGTAACAGCACTGGATTTTTAAAATCAAAAGATGGTGACTTATTAATGGGACATAGTAATATAATTAACAGATGGACAGAGTATACAGGGGAATTGTATGATGATAATAGACAATGATGGTCCACAATAATGACTGCAGAAGTTGAAGATGCATTGCATCATATAAAGAAAGGAAAAGCACCCGTGCCAGACAACATTTCACTGGAAGAAATCGAAGCACTGGGAGATTTTGGAATTGAAATAATAACTAAACTTTTATATAATATTTATAATAGTGGGTACATTCAAAATAACCTTTTAATTTCCATTTTTATAGCTCTGCCAAAAAAACAAAGCACTTTAAAATGTGATGACCATAGCACAATAAGTCTTATGAGTCACATGACTAGGATATTTTTTTAGAAGAATTATGAGAAGAATAAGAAACAAAATTAAACCAGAAATTAGTGATGAACAATGTGGATTTGTAGAAGGGAAAAGGACAAACAATATCATATACATCCTAAGGATATTGTCAGAAAGAGCGATAGAAGTTAAGACTGATTTGTACTTATTCTTCATAGACTATACAAAAGCATTTGACTGTGTCAAACATGAAGAAGTAATCAAACTGTTAGAAAAATTAAACATTGATGGAAAAGATCTACGAATAATAAAGAATATGTATTGGCAGCAAACAGCAGCTATAAGAATTAACAACTGTTTAGGTACATCTCAGAGAATAAAGAGGGACGTACAAGGATGTGTACTGTCAACTATTTATTTTTACTATATACAAGTTAGTTGCGTATCCTTTACAGGATGTTGCAGAGCCAACCCCAACACCCACTGGCTGTTTATGGTTTTTCTAGGGCAAATTTACGTCCAGTAGTTTGCCACTGCTTTCTGGATGGTCGGCTTTCTTGATATCACTGTCGAAACCAATGTAAGTCGCATGGCCCGCAGATGGGATCAAACCTGGCATCCCGGCATTACAAAGCGTTCGCATCGACTTAGCCACAGAACCGACCATTTTCACTATACAGTGAATATATAATGAGATCTTTAATTTATATGCCCGGAATTGTGGTTGGTGGGCACAATATAAACAATTTACGTTATTCTGATGACACAGTCTTGATAGCAACAAGTCAGAAACAACTACAGGAAATGATAGACATTGTGGTGTTAGAAAGTGGAAGAATGGGCCTCTGTTTGAATAATAGGAAGACAGAAGTAATGGTAGTATCAGAGAAAAGAATTATTCCTAAATGTGTAAAAAAAGTCAGTAGTGTTATTTTAGAAGTACAGAAATTTAAGTATCTGGCCACATAGATAATATCAGATGGAAGATGCATTACTGAGATAAGAAACAGAATACGACAGACAAAAACTGCATTTGATCAAATGAAGAAAATCTTATGCAATATACCTTTGTCATTGAGGGTGAGAAAAGGAATTCTTGCTTGCTACATAAATCCAGTTTTAACATATGGCTGTGAATCCTGGACAATCAGTAGGCAGGCCAAACAATTTCTTGAGACCTCAGAGATGTGGTTTTACAGAAGAATGCTTGAAATGCCTTGGACAGCCAGAGAGACAGTCATCATTTTTCGGCCATGTTGTGAAAAGGGAGAAAATGGAACATATTGTGACCACTGCAGGAATCTGTGGAAGGAGGGATAGAAGAAGACAGCGAGAGAGGATTCTTGACAGTCTTGTTGCATGGCACAGAGGTGTGTCAGCTTACAAACTGATACATTCTGCAGGAGATCGCAGATTGTGGAGAGGCATGATCCCCCATGCCAGTCAGCAAGGCACCTGATGATGATGATTTATTTGTTTTTAATCCCTAATTTTGACTTTGTTGTAGCCTAGTTTCTGTAACTTTGATTATAGTGTCGCACAGTACTTTGCTGTACTTACCCAAGCATGCAAAGAGATGTCATGTGTCTTTCAGTTAGATATGCTTTATACATAAGCCTGTGCAGGGCTCTCTCCCTTAGACTTTAGAGGTTAGTGAAATCATTTCACAATGCAGTCCTCAATGTCAACTGGGGTTCCCATAATGAGCAGTTTAGAAAAAGACCATACCTGTGGCTTTCAAAGAGTGGTACGAAACTCCCACAATGCAAAGAGACTGAGGCCCCACCTTGTAATATTTCCATAATCAGCAGCGGCTAGATCGCAGCCTACCTCCATTGTGAAGCCAGTTGTTATTTATTCAATTATACGTAGGCAGTTACCTGTCTCTGTCGACTTACCTGCACAGCGTAAGGTAGGTGTTGCCATGTCATCTCTATGAGAATGTAGAGGAAGACGATGATGAGGAAATCTCTGATCATGTAGTAGACAGACAGTGGGGTGCTTGACTTGAAACAACTTGGTGGTATACACTGTGGGAAGGTGAGTAAGCAACAGCTAGTTAATATACACACAGTCATGGGAGATAGGTTCAAGTTATCAAATAGTAATGAGAGGTAGGTTCAGGGTATAGTATAGTAGTGTGAGATATGATCAGGCTATAGTGTAGTCATTCAAGGTATATAACACAGTAATGAGAGATAGGTCCAGGTTAGTGTATACTAATGGTAGATATGTTCAGTGTACAGCACAGTAAGAAGAGATGGATTTATGGTAGTGAATAGTAATGAGAGATAGGTTAGAGATAGGTTCTGGTAGAGTATAGAAATGAGATATAAGTTCATGATATAATAAACTAATGGCACATAAATTCAGTGTACAGTATACTATTAAGAAATAGGTTCAGGGTATAGTATAGAAAGGAGAGATAAGTTCAGGATATAGTATATCCATGAAAGATAGGTTCCATGTATATAACAACCATTTAAGAAAGGTTTAGGGTGTACTATAGTGATGAGACAAATTGAAGATAAAGTACAGTCAAGACACATACGTTTAATAAAGAGTTTAATGAGCAGGTGGATAGACTGGATGGCTCTGCACTGCTTGATGGTGAAGTGATGTATGACAAGTTAGATGTTGTGAATGCCCTTTGGAAGCGAGTGAACCGTTCGGAGACACTAGAGTCATGACAAATCAGTACAAGGTAGAATATATGGCTTGAAGACAAGGCCAGATTTTCCTGGTGTAGAATATAACACAGAGACAGAGAAAAGTAGAAAAAGGAGGAGGGGGTAGAAGAAGGCGGAAAAGAAGATTAAGAGGAGGAAGAAGGTAAAGAAGGAGATGGTGGTAAAAAAAAAGGAGGATGAGGAAGAAAAAAGAAGAAGAAGAAACAAAAAAGAAAAAGTAATATGACGATGTTTAATGTGAAAATATGTTTTTGTAATATTTACCACTTAGAGAATAAATCCTAAAGGCACAATATGCTCATAAATATAACATAATATAACAAAATAAAACAGACAGAATCAGTAAAGTGCATTGTTATAGATGAATTATTAGCTGCTGATTAGAAACCAGTGTCAGGATAACATACATTTATTTCTTGTTAGATGTAATATAATTTGGTTTACTGCACATCTGTGCAGATTTACAGACCAGGTGCGTGCCCACGTCAGCTTCTCCAGCTCTCTTGCCAGGTTACACTGACATGTGTTTTGGAATGTAGATTTGAAAGTTATCCTGATGACATTTCTCAACGTTGGTAAATGGATTCGAACAGAGAAGTTTAATGCTATATTTGTAGTTTGCCGATTCCCAAAATTAAATTGTCGGGTATTTTCCACACACAAAACATATACTGTGGTAGGGTGGTAAGTACGATATTAAGATGTCAACGAGTGGGACATGAATGATATAGGTACTGGCGTGGATTTGTCGAAACAGGATGCGTTGGAGACTGTTGTATGAAGGGGGACATTATGAAAGAATGTGGATATAGGATACAATTACTGCACGCAGACTAAGAGAAAGAAACCTCTGAAAAGAATGACGTTAAATACATATGGTGACGACACTGATCCCTAAATCACACGCTCTGATTGTGGAAGGCAAAGGGGCCGTGCTAGACTCACTCGCCATGGTCATGGGATTTGATTCCCGTGCCTCCATATTGCAAAATATAACGCTCACGTCTGGACAGATCGAAAGTGCCAACGACAGTTCTAGGCTCGATACAGTCGAAGGCAAACATGTACCACAGTTGACAGATTCGTCTGGGAAGAAGGGCAACAAACAAGGAAACTGACTCTCCATCGTATTATGCCATGATGCTGTGAAGGTACATGGCTTCACGCACTGAACACGGTGTCTTGCTAGTATGTTTACACTAGTATTGTCACGCTTTTAGTATTCAAGCTGTTTCCGTGTGGAAGTGGCTTACTCGAATGTCAGGTCTGCTTTCGGTTTCCAAGTTCCGTTTGTCAAGTGTCGATTTTTCAGATGTCCCTTTTGATCGTCGCTCAAGTTAGATATATCGTGCCATGTGTGAGGCTCAAAGCAATGATAAAGTAGATCTTGTGCTTGCAAATACTAACCCTTTGTGAATTTTACTGTTAAAACCTTATTGTAAAGAATTCAAAAGGACCGAAACATCAAGAGTTCGTGATAGTAAATTGGTGCTAACCAGGGACTATTAATAATACATTGTTGCTGGGACCACTATTGTGTTCATGTTAACCGAACGTTTTTATCGATTTAATTCGTGTAAGCTATGTTTTACAATACTCAGAAGTCAAGAGATAGTATCTGCCCTTTAACGCCACTGGCGAAAGTCAAGGCAGCCTGGCGGCTAGGCACTCGCCTGTCGGCCCGATGGTCTTAGGTTCCAATCCTCATCGAGTCGGATTTTATTTTAAAATTGACTTTGGCTCCCAGCTAGCCGAAAATATGTAACAGGAAATAAACTAAGAAGTAAAGACGACCGGCGTGATGCACCGACAGAGTGGTGATTGGTGAATAAAAATATGAGTCTAACATCATATGCCCAGTGCACAGTGCCAGTGGCACATCCGGGCAACACGCAGATAGGCACTGCCAAACTGTAGCATCCAATATTTTCCACTCGACATTTTAGCCTAAGTTGCCACTGTATGGCAGACTCATATTTTTGGATACCAGCAGCGGCACGGCTTTCTATGTGGGTTGCCACCTGTGTCTAGTGAAAGACAACATATAATCTGGCTTTCTGTGTGAGTTGCCAATTCTATCCAGTGGAAGAAGTCATATGATCGGGGTTTCTGTACTGGTACATTTTTGCTCATCAGAAGACATGTTGTCTAGCCTTTGATGTGGGTGCTCGTTCTGCTCAAGGAAAGACAATGTGTCATCATGACGTCTGTGTGGGTGACAATTCTGCCCAGCGGAAGGCTCTGGGTAGTCCGACTGTCTGTATGGGTGCTTTGGGTTATCTTCACGGCACTCCGGACATGTCCGTAGGTGCTCAGATTCTCCGTTCAACATGTACATCAGCGTCCCGCGGTTGATAGTCCCAGTATTATGTTGGCTGACAAGACTTCTCATGCCTGGCTGTACAGATCTTTACTCCCAATTCTTGCACTCTTAGCAAAGATGTAAATGTGCAGCTCCCAAAATACTCCAATCGTCCTACCTCTCTAATGGCATTAATGTCTGCATGATTCATGGGCCGGCCCTCTGTATCTAAGGCAGAGCCGGCTAAACTGTCAACTCTTTCATTGCCAACAACACCCGCATAGCCTGGGACAAAGATGAAGCTAACTCTACGCACAGTGACGTTTTGCAATGACTTGATTCACAGTCTGTGTACAAAGCCCGCCTCGACCCACCGGATCATGCTCATGGAATCACTCAGCACACACACACACACACACACACACACACACACACACACACACACACACACACACACGTGAGAATAGCCTTGCCATGTTAGTCATATGAAAGCTGTGTTACCGCCATCTAGTGGTCATACAGAAGGCACCGCTGGCCTCTTGGGCTGTTCTGCCTGCAGTGCACGCAGTATGGGTGCCAATTCTGCCCAGCGGAAGGCTCCCATCTGTGTAGTCTTACTGCCTGTATGGATGCCAATTCTGCCCAGTTGAAGGCTTTGTGTAGCCGATTCTGCCAGTTTAATTCAGAATTATGCCCACATAAGGAAATAATCTTCACTGTGCGGTTACCTTGGTGAAACAGACAGTGTGTTAATGTAGTCGATTTTGTGTTTCAATTATTTGCTTCATTTTAATCAATTGTTACTGTAGTATGCACCTGACGAGAGACAGCGAAATATGCCAGGCAATAAATTGCGCAATCTATTGTTTGTGTCTACGTGGTTCAAATGCATTTGTTTTGAAGGAAACTGTTGTGTGCAATATATGGGTATATGAAAGGGAAGCTCATTATTGAACGTAACCACTTGGTGCGGTGCAGGACACGTTGAACGCAATGTGAAGAGAGAGAAAAACGGTTGGCTCCAAGTCCCCGGAGAGGAAGGATGCGGTGATGTAGGTTCTAGTCTGGGTGTTGCCAGACTAGTCCTGCACACCCGTATGTTACGCTGGCGTTAGGCATACAGGCTATCGGCGAGAGATGCCGCAGAGGCCGGGCCAGCGTGACAGAAGCTCGTGTGGTGAGATGGGAGATCTCAAGTACGTGTCAGGGCAGTCAGGCCGCAGACGGAAGGTCTGGATAATCTTCACAAGGTATTGTGCATTGGCCTGTATGATCTTTCTAGTGACAGTGTACCCAAGGGATGGGTGTCATAGAGACAGACACGTACTCGCGAGCAGTGGGTTTGCACGAGCAGGTAATGTTTGCTCGTTTTTAACCACGGAACAGGGTGGCAGTAGAAGTAGCCCAGAGCGTCCGGAGTGTGTGTTGCCTTGCCAATAGGAATGACTGTGGCAGTATAGAAATTCCTGTGGATTCATTGTCTTGGTTTTGAAATACATTAATTATATTTTGACGTTCAACGTGTATCCAGCGTCCTATATTGCGGTTGGGCGGGAGTGGTGACTTTGATCTGTAACACTATTAAGCATACCTGGATACTTGGCAAATGTGCAGTGCATCAAGCGAGCATTTCGCACGCGTCAGAAACACAAGGACTGTCCCATCTGCTATAGCAGTGGTCTCCAACTTGGGGAAGGGGTGAGGAAGTTCCAAGGAGAGCGTCAAGTAATTTTGAAATGCCTGCATGTGCGCTTGTGATAATCCGTTTTCTAAGCTTTTCCCCAGTTTAATAAAAAATAATGTGTTTTAAACTATTTATAAAACAAAAAGCCACGAAGTTGTTGTTTTCATGAGCATTTTTTACATTTACATTAAAAATCTAATTAATATGATAACATGTGCATTTAATTATAGACTAACAATATATTCCTCCTCCTTTTTTTTTTGATCACATTTTGTCAGGGAGTGATGGGGGGAGGGGGTAGGGAGACTGTCCTCCCATACACTCAATGGGGTTCTACCGGAAACATATTGCAGACCACCAACCTTGAGTATCTATGAGTTGCGTTGTAAGAAAAGGTTATCGAATAGGGCTACGGCACCAGTTGTGAGAAGATGCATCATGCAGATGATACACAAGCAATAAGATAAACTACACATATCTAAGTTACCTTCTTGATGTCAACAATCGATGGTAACTTTCTCCGCAGCGACATTTTCTCTACGGCCTGGTCGGCACGTGGGCTGGAAATCGTGTCGACAGCATTGGCCTGCTCATCCTCGGTTTGATAGGACTCCTCCCCGCCACTGCTGATCAGCATAGGCCACAATATAGGCCACTTTCTGAAGCAGCTGTTGCTGGGTTTTGTACTGGTATAAGCTGGCTCCATGCTGTCTGTATCTGAAAGACACAGTGAACATTATCAGCAGGACTCTCTGATCAAAACGTGAGGGTATTCAGGTCAGTTTTTTGTTACCTGGACTGATGACCCGCTGACTATTGCCTGTCTTCGGGATCATCACCGGTGCTACAGAGCATGTGCACTGTGCTAAGGTTTTTCGGACTCAGACTTGAGTTAGAAGACGAAGGCAGCACATATGGGTTACTACCTGTGTGCAGTGATGTTGATCTATTGTTCAAACTTCAAACTCCATTTAATCTCCTAGCGATACTAATGGTACAGTGGTCTTCCGAAACACTATGAAAACTTGCTTATGGGCATAGAAATAAAGGCAGGCCAAAAACATATAAAGAAGGTAGAAAGAGATAGGTTAACCAGATTTAGGGGACACTGGGTGAGCTGCATGCTCACAGGACTACTTGGCGTGAGTTGGTTGATAGCCTATGCTCCATTACGAGATAAAGTGCACATGAAAAGATAGCCTTAAGACTACTAATACAGTTATCTAATCATACGTTTCACTGCCTCCTGCGTGCACGCCTACAGTAATATGCTGTCGTTGACCATTTGCAAAAGTGTTTGTTTTTCAAAGTACATGACCCTTTCTATTCCTGAAGACGTTTCATGTCAATGATGTTGAAGTCATATTCTTTATAGATCAATAGACACTACACTGTTGATTTGGACAACATCTCGCTGCTGTTTTTACCTCCCGTGATATTTCCTTCTTTTGACTTTGGGTAGGTTCGAGGTGAGAATTCAGGTTACTGCCGAATCTAATCTATGCCTAAAAAGCTATAGACAAGTTGTGAGTTACTGGTTATCTTCACGGCACTCCGGACACGTCTAGGTGCTCAGATTCCCTCTTTAACATAATCAACGTCCCTCGGCGGTTGATAGTCTTAGCAGAAGCAGTCTCTGCTAGATGTTGACAATGGCCGGGACCCTCATTGCTGATAAGCCCTTGTGGGCCTTCGTTATAACATGGTCGATGTGGTCTTTGAAGGACAGACTGCGATCAAACTTCACATCTAGATATTTCATTCGGTGAGTGCTCGTTAAAGCATCGCCGCTAATTTGCACAACTGGTAGGTCTGCCTTAAACAGATGCGTGTTCAAGTAGATCCATGTGACTGAGGCTTTCGAAAGGTTGACATGTGCACTAGAGTCCACACACCAGGAGGAGATGCGATCAAGTTCACTCTACATTGCACTGGCAATCTCAGGACGTTTTCTTCCATGTCGATAGACCAAAATGTCATCAAGAAATGACAGTCCTGCCACACCCATTCAATTGCTGATCGATTATTCTCAACATATACACATTAAAGAGGACTCGTGTGCAACCCATAGCGTAGCCAAGATTTCTCGAAAACGATGACATTACTAATCCATATCATTACTAATTTATGTTTTCGGCTACATTTCAATTTATGGTTGGTAATAGTAACTCCTTTCCTACGTTCACCCTAAAAATCTGGTTGGCACTCTGTGATGTGGTTTAAAAAGTCTTTCGACCCCAAACATCCGATTTAAGCTAGTTCCTAATTAGTCGCCTTTTATGACATACTTATTAAAGAGCAGAGGGTCTATCCCCCTCCCCTCCCCACACCCCCCCCCCCCCACATCCCCCTCCCCTCCCCCACATCCCCCTCCCCACAATAAGTCCGTGAAACCAACACTTGGACACAGAGTTACATAGACAGTATAGGTAACGCGTAAAGCAGTCGCATTTTGGAGGATGAAGATATAACCACTTATCTATATATATCCTTGTGCCAAAGGGAAAACTAAAATATTCCGGCAAAAGGGACTTTGGAGGGGACTGGAAGTAAAGGAAACCAGACAGGGATATAGTCTGACCTCAAGGCATGGAGCCGTTTTGAAATGATTGACGGGAAAACGAGACAGAAGCGGTATGAAAGAAGCATATATGAAAGCTGTGATGGCCATAATTCGTGTATGTTGGACAGATAGATAGATAGAGAGAGAGAGAGAGAGAGAGAGAGAGAGAGAGAGAGAGAGAGAGAGACAGACAGACAGACAGACAGACAGACAGACAGACAGACAGACAGACAGACAGACAGACAGACAGACAGACAGACAGACAGACAGACAGACAGACAGACAGACAGACAGACTGCGGCAGTAGGTGTGCTGTCTATGACATAGGAAACGTTGGCGAGTAGGTGGATGTGGATTTGTCTGCAGATTTCCGGTTATGAGAGATTTGTCTGTCCCTGGTTATAGCCAGTTAAAGAAGTCGCAGGCAGATATAAGAAATCACGACCTGCACTATGTGTGGTGACCCTCTCAAGCAAGACTTGCCCTGCCCTACACCCCCCGCCCTGAAAGGGGCAAATACGGGAAGTCAAGACGGCATGTCTATGACATTACCGGTAGACACGACGTTTGACAGTCTCGGTACGCGTGCTTTTGACAGCAGTTATTGGTGTTACAGAACTAGACTTAAAAGCAAAACTACTCTTGTGTGTGTGAGTGCGTGCGCGCGTGTGTGTGAATGTGTGGGTGGGTGGGTAGGTAGGTAGGTATGTATGTATGTGGGTTGGTTTTGTAAGGTAGGTCGGTCAGTAGGTAGGTAGGTAGGTGGGTGGGTGGGTAGGTAGGTAGGTAGGTAGGTAGGTAGGTAGGTAGGTAGGTAGGTAGGTAGGTAGGTATGTATGTATGTATGTATGTATGTATGTATGTATGTATGTATGTATGTATGTATGTATGTATGTATGTATGTATGTATGTATGTATGTATGTATGTATGTATGTATGTATGTATGTATGTATGTATGTATGTATGTATGTATGTATGTATGTATGTATGTATGTATGTATGTATGTATGTATGTATGTATGTATGTATGTATGTATGTATGTATGTATGTATGTATGTATGTATGTATGTATGTATGTATGTATGTATGTATGTATGTATGTATGTATGTATGTATGTATGTATGTATGTATGTATGTATGTATGTATGTATGTATGTATGTATGTATGTATGTATGTATGTATGTATGTATGTATGTATGTATGTATGTATGTATGTATGTATGTATGTATGTATGTATGTATGTATGTATGTATGTATGTATGTATGTATGTATGTATGTATGTATGTATGTATGTATGTATGTATGTATGTATGTATGTATGTGTGTGTGTGTGTGTGTGTGTATGTATGTATGTATGTATGTATGTATGTATGTATGTATGTATGTATGTATGTATGTATGTATGTATGTATGTATTTATGCATCCATGAATATATGCCTAGATGGATCAAGGCATTCTCCAGCTACGGGCAATGGAGCACTCCCAACTCAGCCGTGCACTGCAGGCTAACCAGTAGGCGAACAAAGTCGACCTTAGGCAGACGCAAAAAAGCTACAACATTTTTTTCATATCTGTTGGATTTTATTTTTGTCGTCATTGAAAAACAATAATAAGTCATTGTTACCTTCACTCTTGATACACTTAGAGGTGATATTTTCTTGGAATAGATTTAATGTTCTTCATGTGATTTTCTTTGGATTTATGTTCAATATGTTGTATTTTCGCGGAGCAGTATCGAAAAGTTAAGAAGGAAAAAAAATGCTACACTGTATGTCCTATGATCTCTTCATTTGCTAGTATAGTATATCTTATAACATACATGATGTTAATATTCTAGGATCTGCGTTTGAAACAACTCCATTGTATCTACTTTGTAAAGGAGTGTGGCTTCACAGTAATTGTTGTATTTGCTGATAACAGCGCCTCCAATCATAGAGTTACCAGTGATCTGGCGAAACCAAGCCTAACGTTTGTTGAGAACCCAGATGTTGCTGATTTAAAAAAAAAAAAAACTATTGCATGATTCTGTAAATTTGCTAAAATGCCAATGGAGGAACTGGATCAACCAGAGGGACGCAGACATTTACTTATCCTTTAATGACTGGACAAATGCTAAATGTTTGTGATACTGATAGAGCTTCAGAAGCTTATTGTTATCATTTAAATAAACTTTTCTACAACGCCATCTATCGCTCCAGCATGGACGGACAGAACTTCCTCTTGCTCTGGCAATTTTTAGTAAATCTTAGTAATCTTAGTTTTAGCTCCATGGCAAACGGGTCACCCCATAGTTTCTCTGCACCTGTGCCAGCGACAAACACACAGAATATTCATCATAATCCCTTGTGGAAAGATTGACAGACTGCTGTCTCAGCATATGCACTAGCATACACACGCATTAAAAGCATAGTGTAGCTATCAGAAGTGCTAACACAAACAGTCCTACATTAGGAATGCAGTTCTTCATCGACGGTAGCAAAAGTTACCTACAGATCCACAGTTGCACACGCCATCAATTTTAATCATATAAGGGCCCCAGTCGAAAAACATTCCAAATAAAATCAGCAGCTCACAGTGACGCGCCATGCACTGCACTTAGTAGCTGGACGACATAAATCCTGTTCCACAAATCCCCTCAATACTTGTGCCATTCATGTCTCGTTATTTATCTTGATTCTCTAACCTTCCATTTTGCCCCATTTAGTCAATGTTTATATTTGCGATACGTCACTTAAATGTCTTTGTTACTGGTGAATGGCTTTGTTGATCTCACACTTGCAGCTCTCATTTCCTCAGATTTTTTTTTCTTTTCTACCCACATTATTATCAACATTCTTCTCATAAACCACGTCTACACTGTCTTCAGTTTCATCGTTGGCGTCGTAATCATCATTATCTTTATCAACTTCCACATTGGCAGTTATTCATAGTTTGGAAGAACAGATTATGGCCCAGAGCTCGATGGGTAAAAATGGCCACTGTCATTATGTGTGGAACTACAATACGGCTTATTCTTCTTTGCTGAAACAGTTAACGCTTCGCTTGTCCAGGCAGACGAAAGGTTCTGTTTCTTACTCTTCTGGCCACAGTACAGTTATATGGTTTCTTTTGTGTTATATTAACAAGATACAGATGTCAAAGGTGCCAGTAGTATGCTCAAGAAAGTGGAAAGCAAGCAGCTTGTGGGAAGTTCGATATGGATGAGAAAAGTGTGCGAAGATGGATGAGAATGAAAGTTGATCTTGAATAAACATTCCAAAGTCGAAAATCTTTTCGTAGCAAGAAGGCCAAACAAATATGTTGGAAAATGTCAAGAAAATACGGGCAGATGGCACGAAATGACCTGGTGGTTCAGCGGCCAGCACTAATGGTACAGCGACTTTCCGACACCTACCCCAATATTTAGTTTGCGTTTCTGTATCAAAGATTTATTTATGCACCCGGTCTACTATAAGTAGAGTCAGTAAGTGATGTTATCAATACCATGCGCTGCACTTACCGCAACGAGAAGCTCGCCAAAGGACATGACTCCATATCCCTGTCTAGACAGATGGACATGGGGATGCAGCCTGGAGCTGCAAGAAATGAACATTTCACTAAGGGGACAAGATGTTTCATTAACCAACACAGAACAGGCGTCATCAGTAGTTTTACCCTTGAGGAGCTTCTGAGGTGGAGATCGGAGCACTTATGGATCTGTAGGGAGTGCTGTAATGATAATCCTTTCTAATCACTAATCATTAATCGCTAATCTACTATGTTCGATGAATGTTGTTGCCAGATATTTAAAATCTGTAGATTGTTTAATGCCTTTTCACTCTACTGCTTGTTATTATATATATAAACTCTACTACTTTGTTTCTACACTGAGATACGAATATATTTCATAATAATAAGAATAATAATACTATTCATATATCTCCCCCCCCCCCCCCCCCCCCTCTTTTTGCATGCGCCTTTTTTCTATATTTCGTAATATAACCCTTCAAATTCACCCCCCCCCCTCTCCTCCCGCCCATTATGTACTTCTCGTTTCATGTTAACCTTGGGTTTTTTGTAACTGGCTCTGTTGTCTTGTCCATTGAGTTTTTCGGTCACAGTTTGTGCTTTATTTAGTGTAGCACTTTGGTAGAAACGTTCGGCTGTGTGTGTTGGCGTCTTTTCCATTCCCTTCATTGAGATTTATAGTCAAATGTTATGTTATATGTAGCTTTTGCTGCAATCAGCTCGACAGTAGTCACTCCTATTTACGCCATCTTTTGATTAATGAAAATCTCCAAATTGTTTTAACATGTTTTCTGCGTTTAAGTTAAAAATGCCTAGGGATATCACACGCCCCTGTCAAACTTGTCTTGATATCTCTATCTGTTCTCAGTAGATGTCGTCGTGTCTAACTGTTGCTATTTGCTCCCAGCGCAGGTTACTAGTATGTTCGATATCCTTTCCATCTAATCCCATATCTGCATGCAATTAGCGTACAACAGCGGCGCAAACAGGCAAGAAATCAATGGCGAAAGCGGGGCAGGTTGAGC
Source organism: Candidula unifasciata (assembly GCA_905116865.2). Lineage (NCBI taxonomy): Eukaryota > Metazoa > Mollusca > Gastropoda > Stylommatophora > Geomitridae > Candidula > Candidula unifasciata. Next base: position 89,486 of record CAJHNH020000267.1, on the reverse strand, counting down.
ACTAGCAGTCGTGCCGTGAACGCTGAAATCTTGCAGCACACACCTTCACAACACGGCTGCTTCTGACACCCATATAATTACTTCAGCAACACAGTCGACATTCAATATAACTCGATAGACCCGAGGTGGTTGGCTACGTTGTCGCCAGTACAGCGCGTCACATTAATAATGTACTTAAGACAAGCGTACCAGCCGAACACCGGTCTTCATTCTGCATCAGTACGAGGGCCAAAATCAATCGACACAGACGGCATCCGGTTTATAGATCACATGATTTCATAGAAAATAATGTCCATGACGTCAACGATCTGCGTGAGCTAGGACATTTTCTTGGCAAGTATAACACAGAGTAAATATAGTTCACTGCACACGTGGCACCAAATTAGGGGCCGTGTCTCCTTCAACAGATGCTAACATTCCGCAAACTATGTTGAATTAGCCGTTCCTTTGGCGTCATTTGAGTAAGAGACTAGGACAGTTTTGTTTATTGTGATCGATTTTGTAAAGCTAACATAAACTTAAATTACGTTCTTTCTTACCCCCTTTTTCTCTCCCCTATAATTTCCTACCCCTTTAAAATAATTGCCCTCTATGCAACAGTTTTTGACATTCAACCCTTCTTGTCAAGCAATGGCAGGTCACGTATGTGCTCTACATATCAGAGCCACTGTAAGCCAGGGGTTATATGTTTTCCTGCCGGCCTGTAGGCAGTAACATCGAAGCAGATTTTTGTATTTTAAATAATGTTTTGAGCAATTAGAACAACCTAACCTTAAGAGGGTACCACGAATTATCGTGGAAGTAACTACTGCCACCGTGATGTTGGCCACAGCACTCTTCCCGCCTTGTGGTCTTTAAACATATGGGTCTAGCCCCATATGTCCGATCTATGTTAATACCTGCAGTACGCGATGGGAGCCGTGCAGCTGGGAGTCGAGCAGCACGGCGTCTGGCCGGCTTACATGTTAGGGCATTTTCCCGGTTACCAGGATTACTGTTACCCAGCTTTAAATGTTAAAAGATGCAAACAGTGAAGAATGGAGAGTGGACAGCGGCCATGAGATTCATCGTCTGTTTAAATGATCACTGATTACTGGAATCACGGGGGCTAATGGGCGGCAGAGGGTGGGACACAGAGAGCATGGCGGACAACAGGCTTCGTATACAAAGCAGTTTAATGGGAGTAAACCATGACGCAGAACAGGGTGACACTTGAAAGATAATATCTAGTCAGACCTACACATATAGAGTCCCATATAGAGTCTTATATTGAGTCACTTATAGAGTCACATATAGAGTCTTATATTGAGTCACATATAGAGTCCCATATAGAGTCTTATATTGAGTCACATATAGAGTCTTATATTGAGTCACATATAGAGTCCCATATAGGGTCTTATATTGAGTCACATATAGAGTCACCAGCGCGAAAGATAAGGCCAATCCCGGAAAATTAGGGCAAGCGAAGCAATGAACTTCAAGAACTAGGGGTTCTGTAGAAGAAAAAGATTGGGTAATAGTCAACCTCGTCACAGGGACACTGTACAGCTTTGAGAATATTATGTCAATTGTTTTGCATGGGGAAATAAGAGTGAAAGAGAACTTGTCACCTCAACCCAGTATGCGCTGACCTGAAATGTGTGAATACAAAAGGCAAGAGGACTTTTCACAGTACAAAGGATATTTGTGGAAGTTGGGAAATTATAACTATGACTATATTTGAAATATTGATCTATAAAGTCAATGTTTGCTCTTATCGGCATGGCACAAAGCGATGATAATAATGACTAATAGGCATTCATAAACATGGATTGCAGTTTCTAATATCACCCACGTTCCTGTAATTTCTTATTACTTAAATGAAACAAAATATGTAATGGAATTACTAATGTTAAGCTGTGAGAGAGAACTAAACACATTCCTGAGAATCAAGAGGACAAGAATCACTAATGTTAAGCTGTGAGAGAGAACTAAACACATTCCTGAGAAATCAAGAGGACAATCAAGAGAAACCCTGAGAACATTATAACTAAAAGGGTTTTCAGTGGAAACTCAGGGGAAGAGATATTAATGCAAACCAAAAACTCACAACAGGAGAAGGAAACGAGAGACTGAACTTAGACAGAAAGGGAGGTCATCCAGTGGGCGGCATTTGTTAGCAGAATACAGGTTAAAAGGCTGTTTCAAGCCAAGAATGTCGACTTCGATGTGTCGTTTTATCTATTATAGCTTGTTTGAGCGGCTAGTCGCACAGGAGAGCACTGAACAAATCACGAACTCCGTAGCTCCAATAACAAACCCATGGATCCATGAAACACTTGTAAATGTGAACTGGAGAACGGAGACTGAAATCAAAACCACGACTTACATAGCGCGGCTAACTTCACTACTTTTCGTCCTTCTTAGGACGTTATTTTTTGTTATTTGAAGCCCCACTCTGGCTTTTGCCAGGGGCCGCAATATAGGCAGGTCATCATTATGGCCAAATGTCTGAACGCGGTTTCTGGGACCTCTCCACGGTGATCCTCATCCGCATGGTGGCACTTTGTGTCATCGGGTGTTTATCGCTTGTGTGATGTCCTGGTGGGGTAAAAAATCCAGTCCATCCAGCGCGGCTAACGGAGTAACCATTTAGCCACATAATACAATTTCTTATTCAAACGTTAATCACTTAAATTACGTTGATAACATGTATGTCTAACAATAACAGTAAGAACTGTAATATATATTATTGTATTAACGAACGGCGGCTACACGCTTGTCTGTCGGTCCAAAGTATCATGTTCCAGTGCCCACCGGGGGGGGGGGGGGGGGGGGGGAAAAAGGGGGGGTTTAACACATGACCTTCGCTCAAAAGTCGATACAGTCTAAAATAAGTACCAGATAATATCATGAGAAATAAGGCGACCTGAGTGACTTTCAGCATATCACCAATCAAAGGTCAACCGGTCTATAAAAAACGGAATCTGGCATCGTGTGCCTAATGCGCCACTGGGGTGGAATAGGGCTTCTTATAACTGTTCCTTTCTTTGTAATAATAGGTTTATAATTGGGGGGAGGGGGTATCTTTTATTTCACCCCATCTCGAGGACTCTGATATGTCGTGGGGATTTGCCTGCAAAGTCCAATAGTATAGGGGTGTTAAGGTTTGAAATGAACACGACTAACACTAAGCTTACCCCTTTCCCCATAATACTGTAGTCTCGGAGTCGCCGAGATAAGGTGACAAAAAAATAAAAGAATTGAGAAAAGCAAATTACTACCAGTTTCACAATATAAAACGTTACATGAAAGATCTGTATTAGAACTTGGCCACAACTGGCCAGGGAAGAGAGCAAAAAGATGTTTATCTGGATAGCTTGGCCACTTGGACGGATCAAGACAATACCACTGACCTGATCTGTGATTCTGGTGATCGCAGGAGATGGCGAATCATGGTCGCCTACTCTTTTGGACAGGGCACTTTATGATGATGATAATGATTAATTTTTAAAAATATTACTTTTCTTGTTTACGAAAATGAAGTTTTTAAAAAAAAAAAATAAACAAGGGGTGATATAATAAATATCTGTATCTTCAAACCTTAAAGCAACCTTTATAGACTGTATGTACTTCACAGCAAATTCACAGAATATAATTCACAGCAAACCTGACAGAATACAGTTCACAGGAACACTGGAAGCAAACATCACAGAACAGTTCACAGCCGATCCGAGAGGAAGCCTCACAGTAAATAGTTCAAGGCAAACTTCACAGAATATTGTAATGGCAAAACCTCACGAATGCTATTCTTCACAGCAACTTCTCACAGAAAAATCGTCACAGTAAATTTCACAGAATTTACAGTTCACAGCAACCTCACAGACTATTCTTCTTTCACACAGAAGCCATGCTTGAAAGGAAATTTTAGTCAGCAAGACAGAAGATCCTGCGAAACAACGCTTCGCCGGCAATCTTTAACGACAAACCCTAGTTGTTGCATAGACAAGCGTGGTTTGTAGCGACCGGTCATTCGACGTGTCTAAAGCATCCAATAGCATATTCATAAAAGAGAAACAAGCCCGGCAGAATTCATGCAGTTCAGCAGGTCACTCCAGAGAAACACTCGTATGTAGTCAGTGACGACTGAAGAAATCGATGGCAAAGCACATTTGTTTGATGCTACTGATTTGCGTGTTGGGAGAAATAGATTCACACACTCCAATGCCGACCGGTGTCCTTTCTGTGTCGACGCGAGAGCTCCAGTCTTTCCATGTGTCGAGGCGGGGAACGAGCGGCAGTGAGTGAGAGGTCGTCGCTGGGTGCTGCTCACTTCGCTATGCTGACGCAGGGTCTGTACATAGTGAACGTGATGGATTCAGTGATCAACCGCTGTGCCGGCTGATGCGCTTATGTCTGTCGGTGTGCCTGTTTATTGACTGCCTCTAAGTTTCTTTGTTTGATGTGTGTCTGTCTATGTTCTATTTTTAAATATTTTTGTGGGGGTTTCTGTAAGGCTGGGCCGACTCTCTGTTGATTGGCCGTCATTTTGTTTGCATCGTATGCATCCTCATCATCATCATATCTTCACCACTTCTACCATCGTCATGGGGCCTAGCAGACTGATGTGGGCAATCGGCAATAGTCTGTGCTGACACTTTTATGTAAATTGATGCAGGGATACTGTCTCTGTCTGCCGCTCTCTCTCTCTCTCTCTCTCTCTCTCTCTCTCTCTCTCTCTCTCTCTCCCTCTCTCTCTCTCTCTCTCTCTCTCTCTCTCTCTCTCTCTCTTCCATCTTTATCTTTATTATCTTTATCTCTTTTATCTTTTTCGAATGTGTTCTCTTTATTTCTTTCTTTTTCTTTTAAGCTTTCCAGTTGTCACAATAGGTAACAGTTGTTCTCTCCTAAAGATATGCACAAACTACGACTGCCTCTTTGCACTCTCTTTCTCTATGTCTCTCATTCTGAGTCTATATGTGTGCGTGTGAGTGTGTGTGTGTATAAATATATATGTGTGTGTGTAAATATATATATATATATATATATATATATGTGTGTGTGTGTGTGTGTGTGTGTGTGTGGATAAAAAGTGCGAAAGACAGAGATACAGAGATTTTCCTAGCCCTCAAGAAATGTTTCAGCTTGTTTATTAATTGTCCAGGCTTCACAGCTGTATGTTAAAACTGGCTCTATTTAGCATGCGAGAATTCTTTTCCTGACCTGCAATGACATGGATTTACTACACAAAATGTTCTTTATCTTTGGAAAGGCTGTTTTGGCCTGTCGTATTTTGTTCATTACCTCTGTGATACATCTCCCACTGGATGTTATCTATTTGCCAAGATACTTAAATTTATTAACTTGTTCTAGAAAAACGCCTTTTACTTTTATTATATAATTAGGCACTATTCTTTTCTTGGAAATCACCATTACTCCTGTCTTCCTATTATTCAAAGTGAGGCCCATTTTGTCACATTCTACCACTGCCGTTTCCATCAATTCCTGCAGTTCTTTCTGGCTTTTCGCAATCTTTTCCATCACAATTTAGCTTTTCCAGTAGTTTGATTGTCTCCATGTTTCACACAATCAAATGCTTTCCTATAGTAAATGAAACATAAGTAAAGATCGTTGTTACTTCCATGGCTCTTTCTGAACAGTCCTGAGCATGTATATGACATTGTTTGCACCTTTTCCTTCTAAACAGCCGCACTGTCCTTCAGTAATTTCTGGTTCAGTTGCTTACACCAAGCATTACACACTACTTTATTGCATAGTGACTACACACACATGAATGCTGTGTTGCTTCACATAACATTCTTCTTCTTTTGCCTTTCTAAACCCCCAGTGGAGCATGGGCCCTCAGCCAACTCACACTAAGTCTTTTTACCCTTCGCTATCACATGCAGCTCTCCCCTGTCCTCCTCATCTTGTTTGCTTCGCCTTCCAGCTCCTTTCTCCGTGTGGTTTTTTTTTTTTTGTCTTCTTTTATTATCACGCCCCTTGTGGGTTCCAGTGCAAAGACATTCTAGTTATATTGTTCTCATGTTTTCTTAAAGTGTGTCCTATCCAACGCCAGCGTCTTTTCTTTACCTCTTGGTCCCTGGAATTTTTAAAGTTCTTTTTAAAGCTCTACATTAGTGATTCTATGCTACCATTTAATTCCCTCTAGGGACAGGCTCCAGTTAATGAATGTTTATAGTTTACTTGTATTTGCCTTAGTTGTTCTCCATGTTTCCGCTCCATACAACAGTGCTGACTCCGCTCCATACAACAGTGCTGACTCCGCTCCATACAACAGTGCTGACTCCGCTCCATACAACAGTGCTGACTCCGCTCCATACAACAGTGCTGACTCCGCTCCATACAACAGTGCTGACTTGACATTTTATTATTTAGCGAGCTACACACACACACACACACACACACACACACACAAATGATGTACTACACATTACTTTATTAATTAGCGAGCTATACGCTAGCGACTGCTATGTAGCTTATAACTACCAATACATACTACTTTAGGTTTCAAAAATGTATAAAAGACCTTTTCCACGTCTTGAAGCATATTTGGGCATTTACTGCTAGATTTATAGACCAAGCGGCACTCCTTGGTCGATGTTGTCAACATCATGTCGTCCGCATTTACTTCCCATGACTTTACCTGGTACCCATTTAAGGTTGGGTAGACCTGTCAGCTAGGGTCAGTGTTTCTTTTAAGTCTAGGTCTATTCGGATTTGAACCCACGACATTCTGATCTACAGTCGAGCGTCTAACCGCTACACCACAGCGCACATACTACAGCACTGCCCTAACCTCTCCCAGCAAAGACTGGATCTGGCCCAAGGGAGCCACATTGAAAGAGAAGCTATGGGGGACCGTTGGCGACCTTAAACGCACAATCCTATTTGTGGCCCAGTTCGGAATCAATGTTTAGCATGACTGATGTCGAACGCAGAAGAAGAAGAAGAAGAAGAAGAAGAAGAAGAAGAAGAAGAAGAAGAAGAAGAAGAAGAAGAAGAAGAGAAGAAGAAGAAGAAGAAGAAGAAGAAGAAGAAGAAGAAGAAGAAGAAGAAGAAGAAGAAGAAGAAGAAGAAGAAGAAGCTACACCACATCAGCTCCCTTCACAAATAGACGGGTTTACAGATGGAAAGGTGAGAGTTGTCAAGCAACACGCAGAAAAGCTTTCAAGAGTTAGTTTCGAACACCGCAAGGAAAATCATTTCGCAACATTGTAAAATTAATAAATTATAAATATTGATCGATTGCTGGTGAAGACAAAGGTAGCGGGCGATGCCAGGAAACATGCAAGTTGTATGCTCAGTGACTTCGATCGCATGCCAGCACCGGGACAGCTCGTCACAGGAACTAAACAAGTGAACTTCCAGTTTCGACCAACTAAACACTTTGTGGGAGTCAACAACGACTAGGCTGTCTAGTACAAAAAGGTGACGACAGTGTTGTAAGAGAAGGATAAGAAGAGACGGTGAGAACTGGCGTGACAAATAGAAACTGATAACGAATGGAGCAAGAGACCGAGATAAAATAAGGAGAAAGAAACAGAGACAAACAAACAGACGGACAGAACATGAATAAGGAAGAGAGACAGAAAGAGGGGAAGTAGATAAAGAGACTGTTTAAAACGTGTGTGTGTTGTGTGTGTGTGCGCGCGCGCGAGTGTGTGTATGTGTGACATGTAGAGACTTAATAAGTATGACATAAAAAGAGAGAGAGAGGGAAGAGGGAGAGACAGGCAGATTTAAAAAAAAGGAAGACAGATAGCTCTAGGGGAGAAAACATAACAGACAAATATAGAGAGACAGTGTACCGAAGGGATAACGAAAAGAGAGTGTGTGTGTGTGTGTGTGTGTGTGTGTGTGTGTGTGTGTGTGTGTGTGTTAGAGAGGTGTGTGTGCGTGTGTGAATGTGAGGAAGCAGAAGGGGAGAAAGCATTCACACTACATACGCGGGCAATGACAGCCGGTAAGTGTAGCCTCGTTGTGGTTCGATTGGCCTGATTCTAGGGGACAAATGTGAACACATGACACCGCTAATCGATGCGTGCGCGCCCATGTTACATCATATCGATACGGCTAACGTGCAGTCACAGATCGTTGCTCATTTACCTAACAGGGCTCCGCGGGACTGCGTGTTGGCAGACAGCTCGGCGCAAATTTCGTCATCGGTGGTTAAACCACAGCCTTATTAGTCATATGATGGAAAAGGCTGTGGTTAAACGGTCGTGTAGTGTCTGTATCACTTACAGGCCGTCAGTCGGTAGCAGTATTTGAAAAGGTAGAAGTCTACCAAAGATTACCGATAGATTCAGTTACAAGACTTGTACACAGAAAATACTGAGGATAGAAAGAGTGTCCACAAAGCCTTTGTGTTATTTATAATCAATAATAATAATAATGTTTCTTGTTTATTTGCGTTCACACGGCAGCAAGACCTGTTTTGTCTACTTCTGGACTTCGGTTTTGTTCCAGGTCCTGAGTTTAGTAAGTGCATCCGTTTACAGACCTTTGCAGACTGTATGCAAACTGTTGATTCCTTGCCTCTCGGGCAGATGCATTCCGACTGTGAAGGAAGCCCCCAGTTAGTCGTCTCTTTCGACATGCTTGTTGGGGAGGCCGAGGGTATCTTGTTGTTTTTCCTGGAATAAGACTCCGGAACCAACACTGGGAAATATTAATAAATAATATAATAACAAAAATTCAACAGAACCTCTATAAGTTAACTAACCAAGCTACTGTGACAAACCTATCAACTTACGCAAGTAGTCAATATGCGACATGAGGTCTACTGAACCATAACATCAAATCAACAGTATCGGGGAAGGAAAAGAAAGTCAGTCAGTCTTGGTCTGTTACTTGCTCTTATTATAAAAATGTGTACCTGGACTAAGTATTTTACACCCCCCCCCCCTTTTTTTTTTACACACACACACACACACACACACACACACACACACACACACACACACACACATAAATCAATTACAGAAGCAGGGGCCCTAGAATTTGGGGGCTTTAACAACGTGAGCACCACCTTTTTGTAAGACTGCATAGTTGAGCCAGTGTATGGGAATTCGCAGCGAGAGTTTGAAATCGAAAACGAAGTGGCCAAAAATTGTAAGCGTCTAGTAAGTGTACGTGTCATTTCTGCAACCAACAAAAAGCCAAGTGACACAGTTAATCAGCAAGCAAGTGGAGCAGTTAATCGGTGTCTGCGGTTTGATTGGTGGTTACTCGGGATGTGTGTATCATCAATGAGAGTCCCGCAGATAATCCACACTTAGCTAACCTCAACGAAACATTCTTTAGTACATACACTCTTATCTGGAGCTTCCCTAAGATGTCATCTTCAACACTATTCATTATCACCAGTCATCAACCCCACCACCACTTCAAGAGTCACCATCATGTCGTCCTCGTCCTATTGTGCCACTTATGCGTTACATAGGGTTATTCATCAAGTCAATTCCTTCATTCAATTCTATCTTGTCGATATCACTGATGTTATCCAGTCCAGCACCTTTGACCTCTCTCATCAACGTTGTTTTAGGACTTCTCTTGGATGTCCTCTTTCCCTCAAACCCTTTGTTTCCTATTCCAGCACACAAACGTGTATGTATGTGTGTGTGCCTATGTGTATGTAGGCAATAGATACAGGGGTCAATTTTATGCTGGTCTACCCATTTAAACACCGCTACACACTAGCTGGCTTCTGATTGGACGACCTACTGACCACCTTACCTCTGATAGGTCGGCCTCGAGCGATCCGACTTTCACACAAGGTCACGGGGATATTCTGCACAAGCGCTCATACCGCGTGTTGTATATTTCACCATGCCAGAGCTTTTAACACTTCTAAAACATTTAGATACTCGGTCTAGCAACCCCCCCCCCCCCCCCCTCCTCCCAGAGAGTGACAAAACCTATGTCACTGGCCGTCTCTTTCTCGGAAATAAAAACGTAAATACCAGACAACAACGGACTGCGACACCCATAACCTCGACCACGGTAGACTAGTCCACTGCCTTCTTTAATAATGCTTAATATCTGAATCACGATACATTTTGGCTGAGTCCCCTCGAAAATAGGTTACTTGAAGCTTTTCCATGCTGCATTGTGTGACAATATAATATGCTTACAAACTTCTGTGTTCTGATTGTATTCGTATTACAAATCGACAAGCGGATATTGTAAAGTGGATATACAAGATTTTCATACTTTGTTGTTAGATTACAGCAATTTTAATTTTAATTCACGGGAGACAGTCGTGTTGTGATGTGTGTGTCACTGTTTCTAGTCAGTAGTTCGGAGTTTGGGGAACTGGCTGTTTATTACTTTTCCACTTAAAATGAAGAAATCTTACTTTTAGGGTAAATACAAACAGGTAATTTAGAAGCCATATCTGAAGAATATCGACAGTTGTCAGGTGCAAACTATCGCGAACACTGGCTGTAAACTCTTGCAGAAACTTCTGGTTGTTCATCCACTTGTTATGCATATTTGTTACCAAAAAATTCGCAATGATAAGGAATTGATTTCATCCAACGAGATGAAACTGGACAAATTTGTTTGTGCTGTTTGTACCTTGAGGATACATATTTAGTAGTGCTATAAGTACTGTTAAGAAAACTACTTTGGGTGAAAAAAGTATTGCACATATCAATTTCATACTGATTGTGCTTGTTTACTAATTATTAAATAACAGTATAATTATATGTTGTAGTAGTCTACTAATATTAATAATAACCATCAATCATTTATATTTATGTTATGTATGACATGTGTATGTTTCATAGCAGTGTTTTTAGCGCTAAATTTGATAAAGTACAAATGTCACCCCTTCCCCCCCCCTCCCCCACACTCCCCAGCTCCTCTGATGCAACAATACCCTCTCAGAATCAAAGAGTTAGCACTGATATTTCTTTACTTTTGCTGGAACAACTTTTAGTTTATATCTAAACGTTATTGATGTTTATGTTCATGTTGACTGTAGCAAACGCATTTTTGCTTGTCTGTAAGAGCCTTTATTGTTATATTTAATTGCCACACTTATTTACCTTAAAAATGATTTATAGTTGTATAAAATGTGTCGAAAATTAATTAAACTAATTTAATTTGTGTATACATCTTCTCGATAAAAACTGTGGACGCAGAGGGACTCAATTCTTGCACAAGAACGGGAATTCCCGTTGACCTGTTAGGCCTATAAATAGAGAAGGCCGTGACTAGTCCAACCAACTTATCAATGAAGTTGACATACCACCGGTGGTGTGTAAATGTGGAGACCATCGTATAAAAAACCGATGGGGGAATTTGAGGGCGGGGGAGGGGAAAGGGGGAGGGGGGTCAGAAAGGTTGATTCTCCCTAATCATTAATGTTTTTAAACTCTCTACACATTTCATATTATTTTCAATATATTATTATATAGTAATAGTGATAATGAATAGTATTGATGATGACATCTTAGGGAAGTTTCAGATAAGACTGTACTAAATAATGTTTTGTTGAGGTTAGCTAAGTGTGGAGAAAGGGGCCGTGTTAGCAAAGTCGATAGGAGACTCGCTTTTAAATCCAGCTACCACACCCTGCAGCCCACCGCCGGTGTTCGAAACCGGGCCGTTCCTGGGGTTCACCCAGCCTCTTAGAAATGGGTACCAGAGTTAATACTTTAAGGTAAATCGTCGCTGTAGGTACGGAGTTGCGAGCAGACGGCGACACAGAGGCACAGTTTTTTTATCAGCTGTCCGTACTGGTGGCAGAGCCCTTTTGGTTTATAACCTTGTGCAATGACGCTGGTTCACATCTCCCGACTTCACCTTTTTGTACACGGTAAACTGGTTTAGCCGTTTGTCTCCAGCCCTACAGAAGGTAAGACGGGCTTGGACTAGCTTATTTTGCTAACGAATGCAATTGTCTGGAAGACTTTTTGCGGATCGTTGTTAGAGCCACTAAGTTCAGATTGCGCACCATGCTGTAGAAATGCAGCCAGATACTCCGTGAAGAGAAATCCAGTCAAACAGGAGAACATCGGACCCAATAGTGTTGTCTTTGAACCATGTCACACACACAAAACACACACACACACACACACACACACACACACACACACACACACCACACACATACATATATATATATATATATATATATATATATATATATATATATATATATATATATATATACATACATCCACACACACATACATGCACACACTACATTTTTGATGTTAATTAAATTAGATGATTTCAAGAAATATGAAGAACTAAGAGATTTGAAACAACCACTGGTATCAACAGTTATAACACAAAGAAGATAACGAAAGTTTTAAACATCCTGAAAGAAGCGAACAGTGAATCATTACTAAACAGGTACTAAAATGTGAAATAAAGATACTGAGGAAACGTTAACGTCTGGTATATATATATATATATATATATATATATATATATATATATATATATATATATATATATATATATATATATATATATATATATATATGCGTACAGTTATTTTTATATGTGTACACGCATATATTTTTGTGTCGACTTAATTATATGTGTAGATTGTTCACGACAGGAGTAATTTGACTGGTTTAACAATTGTCAGATTGTTCACGACAGGAGTAATTTGACTGGTTTAACAATTGTCAGATTGTTCACGACAGGAGTAATTTGACTGGTTTAACAATTGTCAGATTGTTCACGACAGGAGTAATTTGACTGGTTTAACAATTGTCAGATTGTTCACAACAGGAGTAATTTGACTGGTTTAACAATTGTCAGATTGTTCACGACAGGAGTAATTTGACTGGTTTAACAATTGTCAGATTGTTCACGACAGGAGTAATTTGACTGGTTTAACAATTGTCAGATTGTTCACAACAGGAGTAATTTGACTGGTTTAACAATTGTCAGATTGTTCACAACAGGAGTAATTTGTCTGGTTTAACATTTGTCAGATTGTTTACAACAGGAGTAATTTGACTGGTTTAACATTTGTCAGATTGTTTACAACAGGAGTAATTTGACTGGTTTAACAATTGTCAGATTGTTCACAACAGGAGTAATTTGACTGGTTTAACATTTGTCAGATTGTTCACAACAGGAGTAATTTGACTGGTTTAACATGTGTCAGATTGTTCACAACAGGAGTAATTTGACAATTTTAACATTTGTCAGATTGTTCACAACAGGAGTAATTTGACTGGTTTAACATTTGTCGGGGAAAAAAAGGTGAAAGTTGGAGAGCCACTAAAGACATGTCACGAAAATTAAATGCATTCGAAAACAAACGCATGGGGAAATTTATGAAGATAAAATATTACGTATTTAAAGGGGGTAAAGAAATAGGAGAATTTTCTGGGCAGCCACTAGAAACAAGAGAGTATGACAAAGAAAACTGCGCTACATTAGACACATCCTGAAAAGAAACCAGCATAGAATCACCAAACAGGCATAGAACGGGAAATAACGTGATTAAGGAGACAGGACTCCCAAAATAAACCTTAAGATGTTGATGAGAGAGGCCAAGGCTGCCGGACTGGGTTCCATCCATGAAATCGAAAGGATTGCAAGGGATAAAAAAAAAGGGGGGGGGGGGAAGGCTGCTAGTCTTATGTGACAAATAATGGCACAACAGGATTATGAAAATCTGCATTCTTGTCCGTGCATCTGACCGTTTCTATCTGTCTGGCTTTTAGAACGCGTTACTTACGAGCCTATCGGAAATTGAATTTGCATGATTACACAACACAATCCTGTCAATTATCGCAATAAGGCCGAAAGAATCAATGGCAGCTGTAAGGCAGATTTTGTCCGGCATCCTCTTTTATACGTCAGATTTGAATACTTGCGCCACATGTATTTCCCTTTGACGTCACGCCGCGGCCCAGCTCGGTCTATTGTAGGGTTGCCATGTTGGCTTGGTTGGGGTTTTCCTGGCTTTTCTACACAAGATGTGTTCAAATTTTCTTACCGGTTCCCTTTATGAGAAACATGCTAATTTACTAACAGCAACTTAGGCCTACAATTAACATTTTCAATTCAGTTTGTCTGGGTAGTGATGTCCTGGCACGACTCGTAAACGGAATCGCGGAAATTCGCTCCATCTCCTAATGCCTGAGCCGCCAGTGTATGTGAATTTTGTCTTCCCAAACGGATGATAACTGCGATAAGACAAAGCCCTCTGTAATTCAACTATAATAAAGCAGGTCAAGGATAAATCATCACATTTCACACTTCATGCAGTTTGGAGTCACGTAGCCTGCAAGACTTATCTGTGCTGGTGGTGGGAGTTTATTTAGAGAAAATCTTAATTTACTAGAATAAATGAAGGATATAATACCAAAACCAACTAGTGATACTAAGTAATTTAGACTGTCCAGAAACTAATTACGGATAGAAAGTAGAGATGATAAAGACCTACTTCTAACTGTGATAGATTTTATTACCTTTACCAATGGCAGCGCCAGCCAAAAAATGGACAGCAATCGCAAGTATAATAGTAATTGGGAGAAAACATACCCATTGCTCACAAGGTCTTTAGACAGATCAGAGGCTGCATATTGTAAACTGTGTCAGTGCACTGTTACGCCAAGAATTAGTAACAAATCAAATCATGAAAAAAAAAAAATCAGAAAACACAGCATGAAAACTCTATCACAGCTTATTACAACCATGCTGCTAGGCAAAGTAAAGATAAAAGTTAAGGCAACAGAGTTGCAATTTGCTGTAAGCACGACCTGCCATTGTGCAATAAGCACAACTGATCATCTGAGTAAAATCCTGAAAGCGTATGGTCGGGGGGAGCACACTGGAATACACACATTTGCATAGAACTAAAATGTTGAATGTTGAATTGGGTATCTACATGATAGCACTCGGAACACCCCCATAAGCGCTCTTTCCCCATCTTCATCAGCAAACGAAGAGTTCAAATTCCGATGGCACCAGTAACTGAGTATCCGTATCGCCCTTCCATTGAGGGTTGAGCGTCAGCCAGATCCCCCTGGTAACTCTTCCCAGCGCCATTCTCCTCACATAGTAATCATCTATTTGCGCTTCCGTATTGTTCACATGCTCCTAGAGGACCCTCACAACGTCTAGCTTGTCTGTCATACATCAATTTACCACCAAGTGGTGCAGAGCTTGCCAGTCTATCTGCCTACTCATTCCCCTCCTCGTCATAAAACTAAATGTTCATGCATAATACCAAAAAATATGATATCGCCAGCACTGAAGGCTGAAAATGTTTAGGCTGTATCTTCCATTCGTACTAGTGAGGATGACAGTCAGGAATTCAATCTAGAGCTTTTGATGTGAAGTCAGTAGTTACATTTAATTTATTCTTTTTTTTTTTTTTTTTTGGCTTTATTTTAGTAGTAGTTTGGCTTAAAATAGTTTTTATCTGGCAACCCTGGTCTGTTGCCTACTAGGGTACGGCTGCCCAGTATGGCGTAGAAAGCAAGAAACATCTAACGCTTGAACAGAAATTTGGCTCTTAAAAATGTGTAATCGTCGTGCTGCCGATTTTTGGCTCTTTTGACTAATGAGTTTGCCGACCACCTGAATAGGTGAACAGATAAGAAGACACGGAGTGAGCTGCACAAACGATGGATGACTTGTACTTTACAACTTTACAAGCTCATAATTAGAAGAAGAAGAATAAGACGTGGGGGGGGGGGGGGGGGGGGGGGGGGGGGGGGGGGGGGGGGGGGGTTAGATTGGGTAGGTGGGGTTAAGAAAGGTCAATAAATATTTTTTCTTATAACCGGGACACTGGGACACCCATTTGTCTCTATCATCATCAACTTCATCATCGTCATCACCCCACTTTACCTCCCATAATTATGGGGAAGGGGGTCGAGTCTACTTTCTCCCATGAAATAGGTAAAGAAGCTACGTGGCTTCCCTAGCCGTGTATATGTTCTCTGTTGAAGTGTTTGTTTCTACATATCCCATTATTTATAATATATTGCTATATTTTTGCCGTTCAGAAGATTATTATTATTTTTAGGGCTGTACCGAATAGTGATTATCACTATTCGGCCGAATACGAATAGCTGGACTAACTATTCGGCCGAATACGAATAGTGAATCATCATCATCAGGTGCTTTGCCGACTGGCATGGGCGATTGCCTCTTTACAATCTGCAATCTCCTGCAACATGTATTAGTTCGTGTGCTGACACACCTCCATGCCATGCAACAAGACTGTCAAGAATCTTCTCTCGTTGTCTTCCTCTATCCCTCCTTTCAAATATCTTTCCAGTGGTCACCACATGTTCCATTTCCCTCATCATATAATATGGCTGGAAAATGATGACTGTCTCCTTCTGATGTCTGTGAGTAGTTGTCTTCGGGCTCCCGCCTCTATCAAAACCTCTTGGTTGCCTTTTTGTTGTTGTTGTTGTTGTTTGTTGTTGTTGTTGTTGTTGTTGTTGTTGCTGTTCAAGGTATTTTAAGCATTGTTATGTAAAACCACATCTATGAGGCCTCAAGAAATTCTTAGGCCAGCAGGGGATTGTCCAGGACTTACAGTCATATGCTACAACTGGATGTGTGTAGAAAGCGAGAATTCTTTTTCTAACCTTCAATGGCAAAGTTATATTGCATAAGATGTTCTTCATTTTATAAAATGCAGTTTTTACCTGTTCCATCCTGTTTCTTATTTCAGTAATGCATCTTCTATCTGATGTTATCCATGTGCCCAGATACTTAAATTTCTGTACTATTCTTCCCCCCCCCCCCCCCCCCCCCAAAAAAAAAACCCAGTACAGAATAATAAACATTTAAAAACATTTCATGTTTTGCATCCTTCACTCAGTCGGTCTGTGGTAACTAATACATAGGAATGAAAGTATTCTTAGTTTTATAACAAGTAGCTAAACTTATAAATTGTCACTGACAGCTTAGTTAATCCATAAAGTGGTATTAGCTTTCAAAAAAAAAAAAAAAAAACAGTCGTTCCATGTTGTCAGCATTAAGGCAGCTTCTTGTCTCACTGAAGATATTTCCAGCTGTACTAAACAGACGTTCACTTGGTACGCTCGTAGGTGGTGCACAAAGATAACGCTTGACAGTATGAACCAAGGTTCATTTCCACTAGTCTAGAAACGGGTGTAAGGTAACCACTATTCGTATTCGGCCCGACCGCAACTATTCGGCCGAATACCGAATAGTTATTAGGTCCACTATTCGGCCCCGAAGCGAATACGAAGCGAAAATTCGGTACAGCCCTAATTATTATTATTATTATTATTATTATTATTATTGCAAACTAAAGCAAGGCTAAAGCGCCTTGAGATCCCAACCACTAGAACATTGTAAAGAGCTTCCGATTTATTTCTTTGTGGCATAGCTCCTGGCGCCAGAACACCCGCGGGGAACCACGTACTGTCAAATATAGTCTCTTGAACAGACGATTGCTTAAGAGTACGAACAAATGAACGAAACAGAGAAGACAAAATCACTCTATCGTTTTCGAGAAGAAATCATTTAAAGCCAGAAATGAGAAAATGTGTATATGGTATGAGGTTAAGAATTATTTTAATTACATTACCATCCTACCTCAAGAATTGTGAAATGATTACTTGTATGCGAATGTCACTCACGTACGCGCATTCTATCTGCAGTCCATCTCGGGTGATCAGGTTATAACTAAGCTACATACCACGTCACTGTTGCATCCACTGTGAGTTTCCCCAAGTTCCTGTCACACATGTCTGTGTGTGTGTGTGTGTGGTTGTGGGAAGGTGCCTGACAAAGATGGAGGGGGTCATACGACCATGTCAGGCCACCAAGGTACATGGCATGGTGTGGCAGCGCTGGAGGGCTACAGTCAGCGTCTATGTGTTAATGACAGGTCCTGCACGAAAGTTGGTTGGTTGGTAGCCGGGACGACAACACACAGGAATCATTTGGTGTACCCTGAGGGACGAGCGAGTAGAGCCCTCTTACAATTGTTCTTAACTGGCCAGTGAGCGCCAGGGGGCCTAGGCCTCTCTTATCTGCCTAATAATAAATATACCGGTACCCGTAGTGTAGTGGCTACTAGCTCGCCTGTAGATGGGAAGGTCGGTGGTTCAAATCTGAACGTAGTTGGACTTTTATTTCTTCAGAAATAACATTGACTTCCAGGTCGACCCAGCGTTTAAAGGGTACTAGGGTAAAATGATTGAACAATTATCACCTGGTGAAATTATTAAAATAGAAATATTTAAGAAATGAGAACTTTAAAATAATGTATCAAGCTCTCTCAGCTAACTGTTTCTGGCATAACCCCCCCCCCCCCCCCCCCCCTCCCCACCAATCATATCTCCCTCTCCGAAGGATTGAAAAATCATTACCTGGTGAAATTATTAAAATAGAAATTGTTAGGAAATGAGAACTTTAAAATAATGTTTTAAGCTCTCTCAGCTAACCGTGTCTGACATAACCCCCCCCCCCCCTTCCTCCCCCAATCATATCATCCTCTCCGAAGGATGGGAAAGTCACTGTGTGACGAAATATTGTAACTAAATTGAGCTTAGCGTCCCTGTTCACCCAGACTTAAATAGGTAGCATTAGCTTGTACAGAGAAGTAAATGTAGCCAGTGTAACAGCTACCACATCACCCATCCAGTACCAGTACAACTGCAACTACTACCACCACCACCATCACAACAACAACAGCAACAACAACAACAACTGTCACTACAGTCTGTGTGGGTCGGTGTATAAAAGAGGATTTAGCGCCGCATTCTGTCGCCAAGGACACCGTGGCAACCACCCTTTTAAGGGAAAAAAAACAATTATCACACATCGGGAAATCGAACACCGGTCACCCGCGTGAAGGACGGTTTATTTAAAACTATACCACCGAAGACTGAAGAGTTTAGGTCAGATATCGCAGCCTAGTTGTAAACCACAACACAACGTGCCAACGGCCCTCTCGAGGGCGAACGAAGAATACCCATGACATGACCATTGAGCATCACGTCGCCGCTGTCGCAGGCTAGCTGTAAACCCCAAAATCGAAAAAGTCTGGATATCGCAGTCTAGCCATAAACCACAACACAACGTGGCAGCCGCCCAGTTAGGGGCTAAAAAATATTACATCACCTTCCAGGGAATCGAACGCGGGTCACCCGCATGATAAGCAGAATAGTTATCAACTACGCTATCAAACACTCAATTTGGTGGAAATGTGATTATATAATAATGCAAAGTTCAATGAGAGCTCGGCAGCCAAGAATAGCCAGTCAGCTAAAACAAATCCGGGCCGGCAACGAAACAAATATTGATTTGACCGTTGCTGGAGCTACGTCGTTCGTGGTTTGTGCGATTTTCTGGCCCCAAAAAATCACTCTTTGAGTCAGAGGCAACGTTGTGTGAAAATGTGCAAGCAATCGGTTCAGTAGTTTCAAATTTTTATCTAACGACATCAGAAAATTAGGATTTTTATTAATATAAATAGGTCTAGCCCTATATTCCAAATAGACCTGAAGATGTGGAAAAGTATTCTTTACTTTATAATAATGATGATAATAATAATAATAATAATAATAATAATAATAATAATAATAATAATAATAATAATAATGATAATAATAATAAAAATGATAATAATGTTTGTTATTGTTTGCGCTCACCGTCTGTAAACCCCGGTGAAAAGACCTGGTTGTTATAGTAGTTATAGAGTCCTATAGAGTTAAAGGACGTCAGGTCAAAATGGACGCTAGGCACGGCCACTGTTTTGAGTCGTCGCAACGTTTTTGCTTCTGCCAGACGGCAGCTTTTGCATTTTTGCTCTATTTGTAGACTGAAAGGATATAGTTTCGTCGCCCAGCTACTGAGTTGAGTGCATGGTGCCACCGTGTAAGCTGTGGATTTCATTTGGAATGTTTTTCCACTGCAACCAACGTGGTGTTGTGAATTGTAGATTCAGAAAATGGCGCTTGGCCTGTCGTCACAATATTGGTGGTGCCCTTATATGATTAAAATTGATCGCGTGTGCAACTGCTGATTTTTGGTTACCTCTGCTACCGTCGATGAGGAACTGCATTTCTAATGTCGGACTGTTTGTGTTAGCACTTCTGATGGCTTCCTTTTAATGCATGTGTAGGCTAGCGCATATGCTGAGACAGCAGTCTGTCAATCTCTCCACAAGGGACTGTGATAAACATTCTGTGTGTTTTTCGTTGGCACAGGAGCGGAGCAACTATGGGGTGACCTGTTTGCTATGAAGCTGAAACTAACATTACATTGTTCGCACATATCTGGACCTAGGTTTTGCGTGTGCATCCTAGGTCTTGCTAAATTGTATGCAGACTGTTGGTTCCTTGCCTCTTAGGCAGTTGCACTCCGACTTCAAAGCAAGCCTCCAATTAGTGGCCTCTTACGACATAATAATAATAATGTCCTGAACGGCAAATACGGCACAAATAGATTTGACATAATATTAAAGGTTTAAATAAATACTTAAAAATATAATTCCTATGATGTGCTTATAAAAATAGAGAGACAGGATGGGGAGGGGGGGGGGGGGTAATTAAACCACTAAAAGTTCTTAAAGGGGCTCAGCCCCGCCTAAAATTGTGAGGAGGGGCTCAAGGTGAATGGGGCGCCACCGCCACCCCACCCGCAGCCTAGAGCATGCCTGGTTGGAATGCGATTTCTCCAAAGCAAGATACAGGGAAAAACGTCGAAGCTGTATTGTGACTTTTTTAGTAAGTGAATAAATGTGAAATTGCAGTGAGTGAATGGTACTTGAAGTAGGCACAGAATGTGATAGTGTAGTCACATATCGCATTGTTGTTTGTACGCGTGTCTGTGTAGTGTATGCAGTAGATATTAGGTGTAATCGTTGTTGACTTAAATTTGGTAGATGTAATTATGTTGGCATAGGTAATACTATTGCTAATAGGGTAACGCGGGTGCTGGAAGGGGGAGGGGCACAATGTATGATTTAGGAAATAGGTGTGTGTGTGTGTGTGTGCGTCCTGGGGAGGGAGGGGGAGCTCTAGACTGGAGAAGACAAGGTGTGGTAGATGCAGACAAGTACGATCAGTCTAAGGAGTAGACAGGGTGTGGTAGATTCGGTCATACATAGCTCATGCATGTGTTGAGTAGACAAGGTGTGGTAGATGAAGTCATGTATTGCCAATGAGTGTGAAGTAGACAGGGTGTGGTAGATTTGGTCATACATAGCTCATGCATGTGTTGAGTAGACAAGGTGTGGTAGATGAAGTCATGTATTGCCAATGAGTGTGAAGTAGACAGGGTGTGGTAGATAGACATGCAAGCCAATGTGTGTGGAGTAAACAATGTGTGGTAGATGCGGTCACGTATTGCCAATGAGTGGGAAGTAGACAGTTTGTGGTAGATAGACATGTAAGCCAATGTGTGTGAAGTAGACAGGGTGTCGTAGATAGACATGTATAGTCAGTGTGGGTAGACTAGACAAGATGTGGTAGATACAGTCATGTATAGCCAATGTGTGTGGAGTAGATACAGTCATGTATAGCCAATGTGTGTGGAGTAGATACAGTCATGTATAGCCAATGTGTGTGGAGTAGATATAGTCATGTATAGCCAATGTGTGTGGAGTAGATACAGTCATGTATAGCCAATGTGTGTGGAGTAGAAAAAGTGTGGTAGATGCAGTTATGGATAGCCATTGTGTGTGGAGTAAACACGGCGTGGTAGATAGACATGTATGGTTAATGTGTGTGGAGTAGACAAAATGTGGTAGATGTAGTCATGTATAGCCAATGTGTGGGGAGTAGACAAGGTGTGGTAGATAAAGACATATATGGCAAGTGTGCGTTGATTAGACCTGGTGTGGTAGATGAAGGCATGTATGATTAGTTTATGGAGTAGGTAAGGTGTGGTAAATGAAGGCATGTATTGCCAATGAGTGTGAAGTAGACAGGGTGTGGTAGATTTGGTCATACATAGCTCATGCATGTGTTGAGTAGACAAGGTGTGGTAGATGAAGTCATGTATTGCCAATGAGTGTGAAGTAGACAGGGTGTGGTAGATAGACATGCAAGCCAATGTGTGTGGAGTAAACAATGTGTGGTAGATGCGGTCACGTATTGCCAATGAGTGGGAAGTAGACAGTTTGTGGTAGATAGACATGTAAGCCAATGTGTGTGAAGTAGACAGGGTGTCGTAGATAGACATGTATAGTCAGTGTGGGTAGACTAGACAAGATGTGGTAGATACAGTCATGTATAGCCAATGTGTGTGGAGTAGATACAGTCATGTATAGCCAATGTGTGTGGAGTAGATACAGTCATGTATAGCCAATGTGTGTGGAGTAGATATAGTCATGTATAGCCAATGTGTGTGGAGTAGATACAGTCATGTATAGCCAATGTGTGTGGAGTAGAAAAAGTGTGGTAGATGCAGTTATGGATAGCCATTGTGTGTGGAGTAAACACGGCGTGGTAGATAGACATGTATGGTTAATGTGTGTGGAGTAGACAAAATGTGGTAGATGTAGTCATGTATAGCCAATGTGTGGGGAGTAGACAAGGTGTGGTAGATAAAGACATATATGGCAAGTGTGCGTTGATTAGACCTGGTGTGGTAGATGAAGGCATGTATGATTAGTTTATGGAGTAGGTAAGGTGTGGTAAATGAAGGCATGTATGATTAGTTTATGGAGTCGGTTTGTTTCTTTGTTTTAGTATCCAGAAGCCATGAGTTGTTAACCCTTAGACTCGGTATTATGGACATCGCAACCTTTCGGCCTTGATTCCATTATAAATACCGTAAATCTGGGAGAAAATGTGGCTTTCCTGCCTACCCCCGGGATTGAACCCGGACCACAAGGAATTCGTCACCTGGGCCCAGCGCAATCCGGTTTAGCTAACTACGCTAGAAAGCCAGGCGATGGAGTCGGTAAGGTATGGTAAATGAAGGCATGTATGATTAGTTTTTGGAGTAGGCAAGATGTGATAGATGAAGGCGTGTATGATTAGTTCGTGGATTGGCAGGGTGTGATAGATAAAGGCGTGTATGACCATCTCGTGGAGTAGACAATATATGGCCAATGTGTGTAGAGTAGACCTAGTGTGATAGATAAAGGCGTGTATGACCAGCTCGTGGAGTAGACAATATATGGCCAATGTGTGTGAAGTAGACCTAGTGTGATAGATAAAGGCGTGTATGACAATCTCATGGAGTAGACAATGTATGGCCATTGTGTGTGGAGTAGACCTGGTGTGATAGATGAAGGCGTGTATGACCATCTCGTGGAGTAGACAATGTATGACCAGCTCGTGGAGTAGACAATATACGGCCATTGTGTGTGGAGTAGACCTGGTGTGGTAGATGAAGGCGTGTATGACCAGCTTGTGGAGTAGACAATGTACGGCCATTGTGTGTAGAGTAGACCTGGTGTGGTAGATGAAGGCGTGTATGACCAGCTTGTGGAGTAGACAATGTACGGCCATTGTGTGTGGAGTAGACCTGGTGTGGTAGATGAAGGCGTATATGACCAGCTCGTGGAGTAGACAATGTATGGCCATTGTGTGTAGAGTAGACCTGGTGTGGTAGATGAAGGCGTGTATGACCAGATCTTGACGTAAGCAAGGTGTGGTAGATACAGATAATATATACATATAAGTGTGACAGTTTTAGAAAAAGCAGACAGATAAAAAACACATAATGATATTCAAACAGACATATATATATATATATATATATATATATATATATATATATATATATATATATATATATATATATGTGTGTGTGTGTGTGTGTGTGTGTGTGTGTGTTTAAAATCCTAAAGATTCACACACACACACACACACACACACACACTGCATGCCTCGGTGGATATGAAACGTATCGTCCACTTAGTGAAGACTGGAATGCTGGAATATGGTGATAATGTAACATTAGCTTAATTCAGTGAGACATAAAACCAGTATGAAGTAAAACTTGAAAAAGTGAGTGAATAATTGAATATGCGTTTAGTGTGTTTTTTGGCGCTAGAAAATCAAGTTAGGAATTTGCTGACTATCTGTAATTTATTCGACCATACATGACTTATTTACATGGTGATGGCAAGTGAATGGTGTTGTGTTATTCCATACATACATTTTCAATATGCCAGAACTGTAAAGACAGTAAATGTACGAGACTTGTAAACGTGGGCAGGTGAGCAGACGGGCATGTCTACATAGCTAAGACTCACATAGGAAGATGGCATCATAGGTAGCCGGACAAACATATAAATAATTAGCAAGCTCATTATTAGTTTTCTCATTTCATTATTACTCGACCTATCCAATTTCTTATAGTTGTCCCATTACAATTATAATTACTCATCTTATTTTTTACATTATTATTAGTCACCTCATTCATTATCCAGTCTAATTTATCGCATCTTAATATATCAACTCATCTCATGTATCACCTCATTATTAGTCACTACCATATTAAATATCTTATTTTAAGTTATCTGATTATTAATATCTTCTAAGCAACCTTATATTCGTATTACTGTAGCTATATCTGTTATTACTATTATTCTCTTATTCCTTACTAGTCCCATAATTATTTATTTTCTCCCTATCATCACATTATTAATTATCTCCTTTTTCGCAATCTCCCTTTTGCCTCATCTGTTATCTCATCCAAGACCCGTCCCCAAATTTCAGTTTCCTGTTGACTAAATGTTTTAGCGATGTCCACCAGCAGTTACATATTTACTTATTAACTTGTTTCTGAAAACTTATGAAACAGTGAATTAAACCTGCTTAGATTCTTATTTTGAATACCACTTTCCGAGGGTTTCGTTTTTATTGTTTAATTTTACAATAACTACGAGGTTGAGTATTCGTCATCCAGCTGGAGAATTTGGGAAGGATAAATAGATTAAAAGTGCACAGTCTTTGCTTGGTTAGAAGACACACAAACCCTTAGATTATCGGCTGGTGATTAACGAACACCGCTGGTATGATGGTCACTTAACCGTGTTCTCAAACAATATTATTACACATGCTTGTCTTGACAAACTTGGCTCAAGTTATCACGTAATCGGGAGATTGGCTTTTACTGATCGTGCAACTGTAGACAACTATCAACAGATATAAAGGGAATTAGTCAGGTTCAGGGGTTAACTAAATCACCAGATCTAAAACAGGTGACTGAACATGTGATGGGGACAGGTCATCTAATACACTGGTTAATAATGCCAGCGGAAAAACACGAGGAGAGAGAATGACGGCTACTAGGAGGCGCAAGTAGCGATGACGGGACATAGGTACATCCCAAGACTACAATACTAGACAGCAATACTTTGAGCTCACATGTTCTTGACTGACCATTCATACTAAGGGAACAAAGACTAAGCCACAGAGGCTAAGAATGTACAACACTGACGTCACATGTCATCAAGTGTAACACTGTCAAGTAAAGGACCCTTTTCCACGCCTTTAGGCGTAAAGGGCATATAGGACTAGACCTATATTTTATAGACCAATCGGCACAACATGGGTGATGTGGTCAGCATCACGCCGGCTGCCTTGACTTCCCGAGACAGCACTCGGTACCCACTCAATGCTGGGTCGACCTTGGAGCCAAGCTCATTTCTGAAAAAAAGTCCGGCTCCAAAACTGTCAAGAGTGGAAATTAAATCAACAGAAGATCAGCTAACCATACATTCATATTTGCTGAGAGACGAAGACTAATGGAACCAGGGCAATCTGTCAGACAACTGTCACACTATTTGTGGCATTATAGCAAGAGTGGGAGTGAATACATGTCATATAAGTTATTTATGTGCGTTGACTGGGACTGTCTTATGCACTCAGACAACTTTGGGATACATTTTATTGTGCAGCACAATACTAGAATTTAGTTTTATAAGCTAAAATTAGGAAACCCAATAGAACCACTTAATATTACATTATTACAACAAACACATTGGGAAACATTTCTGCTTTGGATGCTGCGCCCCCTCCCACTTTTCCATTAAAAGGTCGGTTGGCTCTTTGTGGTTTACAGATAGGCTGCGATGCCTGCGCTTTTCGGCCCACCGTATATGATGTAAGCTAATCCTTAATTAGTCGGATTATGATACATGCTTGGTAGGGAGCGATGGCGCACTAAGCTGCCCTCTGAGCAAAACGGATGCTTGGTTCGAATTATTTCTCGGGGACAGGGTAGACACAATCTCTGAGGGCTTTCGAGGTTTCAAATGAGGATAATATCACAACGTCTAGTTTGAGAATGGAGGTGGAGGCAGCCACTGCTTCCTTCCGCTGGCTTGAGAATCAGCTGTACACACATGTCGTCATTGTAACTGACTCACAGAGCATGTTGAGAAAGGTGGAGGCAGGTATGCTCCCTGGAGAGTGGCAAGCATCACTTCAAAGGTCCCGGGTGGTTAGCGTCCTTTAGATATTTTCTCCAGGTCATGTCGGTGTGTTTGGAAATGAGCAGGCAGATAGATTGGCCGGTTCTGCACCACTTGGTGGTGAACTGATGTATGACAAGCTAGACACTGTGAGGGCCCTTAGTTAGGGAGCGAGTGAACAGTGCGGAGGCACAAACAGTTCATTACGAATAGGATACAGATTCTCACTGAAGTGGGGACAGTCACTCTGTCTCTAAGGGGGGGAGGGGGGGGGGTTAGGGACTTTGTAGTCGGGGAGAAGGGAGAACTGGGGGTGGGGCTGCTTGTGAGTGCAGAATGCGGACTTTCTCCGAAATGTGGGAGAGGGGGAGGGAGGTCTGAGAAGATACACAGGTACTCTTGAGGTGGGGAAACAAGAGGAAAAAGGGGGGGGGGGGAGTAGAATGTCTGGCTCTAAGATACATAATCGTCGTATACACTGCTGTGTTACGTGGGTGATCTAGAGTCTACACATCGTGTCAGCATCAATAAGCATGCATTCATTCGCCCGCTGACAACTATATACGATAAGACAGGCTACTCTAGAATATTCTCAGCGTCTTCCCCTAGCCTCCGTTTCAAAGCATTTGATGAGGTCAGGCACACCGCCAGAAAGTTAACACGGGGAAGGGTCCTCAAACAAGCCTCTTTTTCCGTAAAACTTTATAGTTACAAATTTGAGGTAGGGAGGAGGTCAAACCCCCATAACACATTTGAGGGAAGCTGGCAGAGGCTCAGCCCACCCCCGACCACAATTATGTAGGGGCTCAAACCTCTTGAGGCTCAGCCCACAATTATGTAGGGGCTCAAACCTCTTGAGGCTCAGCCCCCCCACAAATTGGGTAAGAAACACTTGGGGACTCCTCAGACGATGCTCTGCCCACCCCATTACGAATGTTCTAGGCAAACCATTGGGTCGAGGAGGGGGCACTCGGGTTTTTAAGTAGATGCTCAGCTCCTCTCCCCACACCCTCACATAATTGTGTACACAAATAATCTGTTAACGCAAGTGTTTATACATTTCATATTACATACATCAAGTATACCATTATATTTATTTGCCACTGAACACATTATTATTTTAATGTTATAAATTATTGTGCTGCATTGCAACTAAATATAACAATACACTTGAAACAATGAAATGTATAAGTAATTATTTTTAAAGAAAGTGAAAAAGTATGAAATCTATAAGTAATTACTTTAATAAATAATTTCTATGCATGGTTATAGAGATCTCTTATTCTTCTTAAACAATTATTTGGCAGGCGGGGGCTAACCCATTAACCTTCAAATTTGACACCTATGTGAAAAACAACCTACATTTTCTCCAAAAATCAAGATAGTTGTTGTTTTATTAAACACATGTTGTTTTTCCTAGTGAAGACAAACATGATTTCTCCCATGATAACACATACATGTCACAGTGGTGACTGTTATTTCAAGACAGGACACCAAGTCCCCCAGATGCCTGGGCCTGGGAAATTCTCCATGCTCTGTGCATATATCTCAGACTGCTACTGCTGGTCCTAAACCTGGATGGGAAAGGGGGAGTGTGTGTGTGTGTGTGGGAAATGAGAGCCCATCAAAACAATTATGCTATAGAAACTCAAAGAATAGGGAGCTGTTTATGCTAACCAACTTGCAAAGTAGTGTGCTGTATGTGGGTGTTTATATGTGGGTGTAAGTGTGATTGTTGGTGTGTGTATACTATGTATGCAAGTATGTATGTATCTATATGTGTATGTATGCATGTTACTGGATGTATGTATGCATATGTAGCTGTGTAAGTATGTGGGTGAATGTGTGTGTATTTAGGTAAGTATGGATGTGTGTATGTATGTTTGTGTATGATTGTATGCGAGTTATTGTGGGTGTCTGTATATGTGATTGTATGTGTGTGTTTGCATGCATGCATGTATATGTATGGAATGTTTGTGTGATGCATGTCTATGCATGTATGTATGTGTGTGTGTTTTCTGTCTGTGTATGTATGTAGGTGCATATATGTGTGTAGTACGTATGAATGTATATGAGTGTGTATGTATGCGAAAGTAAGAATATGTGTAGTGTGTCTTTGAGTGTGTAAGATTGTGTATGCATTATTCTATAATGTATATTTATTTATTATATATATAACATGCATTATTGATAACAGGCGTTGGTACTCTGAAAGATGAGTGCTTAGAAGGGCCGAATGTCAGATGGGCCTGCGTGCCCAATTTGTAACCCATTGAAAATAAAGTTTGTTCGTTCGTTCGCTGTACGTTACATTTATTTTATATGTGGCCTGAGGAGCTGGAATGGATTCCAACTTCAGCAATGTAGCCTTGTTATGTATTACCATAGTAAAATAAGAAATATGCTTAGGTAGAGATTAGAGTACTTACAGGTATGCCAGATGTGCAATGAAGATGATAGTGAAATGAACAAGGTACTACACTAAAACAAATTATCAGAAATCAAGCAGTGCACCCAAACCTCAGTAGCTGTTTAATGAAATGAGTTTACAAGTGAATACAACACACTCAGGAACATACAGGATTCAACTGCATACTGCTATTTATACTTCTTTACTTCCAAATCACATTTTTTCTAAAGCTACACACAAATGCCACATGTTTTCTTAATTACTTGCTGACCTCTCATTTCTGTTATCTGAACTACACAAGATGAATTTCCTAGCTGAGAAAGAGTGGAGTGCTTTATTTTCCTCTCATAAGACCAGTGGTGAACAACTGTTTAGGTTTGAAGGCTGTTTTTGATTTCTAGATTACAGACCAAGGCTATTCAACGGGCTGCCCGCAAATAAGAGCAAGTGGCTCTCGGATTATGCCACTTGTATTGTATTAATGATCATTCTGTATGCTGGGAATTGGGCCTTTGGCTCCTGATGATCCTTATTTTCAAAATGTTGGTTCCTGAGCTAACTTAGTTGAAAAGCCCTGTTACAGACTATGTAGACAGACTAGATAGACTATAAAGAAGACCACCTTAACAAGAAAAAACACTAGAACAGACCACTGTGGGCTGAATACCAACTTGCACAGTCACAACAGTGGCCACAGCACAAGCCATGCAACCCTAAATCCTCAGGCTTTACCCTCCCCTAAATACAGGCAATAACTGGAAGGGGTTATTAGGACAGGGAAAACATGTACACCTTTAACTCTCTAAAGACGTATCGCCAGTATACTGGCGAATAAATTTTATTCTTAACGGACGTATCTCCAATATATAGAGACACTCTAATTTTGATCCGTTTGTGGGGAAAACGAACTTTTATGAACAAGTTTTTGAACAATTAGGATTAACAACAGGAAGTCCTTTTCTTTGCGAAGTTCAAAGTGGTCGGTGAATTATTTTCTGATTTTTTAAAAATTATTTAGATGGGATACAATTTTTACGTAATTTTTCTATACTAAATGATAAAGGAAAAGGTCTATAACTGTTCATACTGCTTTGTCGTTGATGAATCTCTGCCAAATGGTGAAAACAGTCTTGATATTATGATTGATATCTAAGATAAAAACCTATTGGTGATAATTTTGTTTAGGATATGAAAACCGAACAAAATATTTCAATCGGATCAAGGTTTCAATCAGCTGTTTTACCGATTTTCGGTTGCTGTGAAATCTGACGTCATACAAAAATGATCATAAAATCCAAAGAATTTAAATTAATTGTTTCAAATCAAGACTAGCTGATACATAATTGAACAGAGAAGGCATGTGCATTCTTAAAATTGGATGGCAGTGTTGATGAACAAGTAAAAAAGTAAGGTAAGCACAACAATTTTTATGTCAATAACCTTCATATATGTCTAACATCCTTGAATGCTGTGAGATTTTTAAGATTTTTTTTTATATTTACATTTAAATAGTTTAGATTTATTCTGCACTCGTTTATCTTTAATTTGATATATTATATGTCCCGATACAGCCAATACTTTTTCTTCAGAAAGATTTTAGCTTTGTCGTGATGCAGTAAAAAAAATTCCACCAAAATTAATGCTGTCCAAACCCTAGAAAAAATGTGGTCCTGAAAGAGTTAATCAGACTGCAGCTGGCTCCGTCAGTATGGGAACTCTTCACTGGCTTTTAACAAAAGATATGAATGAGAATGTCCTGAGTGCCAGGATGTCAGTTCTGGATTCATTCATTCACACATGGGTGCATTCTTAGTGATTCAATGAATATGCTCAAGAAAATTCAGGCTGGCTTCATCAGATATAAATGGATTCTCCCATTAAATAACGCTTCGTAATGCAGGGTTCGATCCCAGCTGCGGGTCATACGTCTTGAGTTGGTTTCGACAGTGATATGAAGAAAGCCGACCGTCCAGTAAGCAATGGAAAACTACTGGACGTCAATTTACCTAGAAAAATCACACAACAGCCAAGGGCTGTTGGGGATGGTTCTGCAACGTCCTGTAAAGGACACACAACTAACCTCATTAAATGCATCATAAATAACTTGCCTAACCTTTATCTTTGTGTTCAAGGCAATGTGCATGCACATTATCTGGCAGAGAAGGCGGCTACCACGACTGGTGCAGCGCTGGACAGGAATGATGACATTAATGCCATACGAGCTGCAGATAGCAAAGACTACAATAACAAGCAGGACTCAGAATGGGTGTGATCAGCTGTTGTACTCCTGTGGAGCTGCTGAGAAGCGGATCGAGCACATAAGGATCTGTCCAGAGTGCTGTGATGACAGTCCTGACAAATCAACCAGGAACCATGCCTTCTGTTCCCTCTCAGCCACTGTGGTGTCTAATGTCAATGAAGTGTGCCATGCTGTTGTTTATCAGTGTTGTTTTTTGGAGCTCATATCTTGAAGAATGTCCGCATTTTTCTTCTTTCTTCTGATTATTGGTCGTCAGGTGAAATCTACATTTTCTAATCACACTGGCACAATGCTTCATCTTCTTCCTCAGTCGTCATACTGTTACTGGGCTGTAGCTCAGTTCTGTGGTTTTCTGTATTTGTATTTCACTTTTCAAGTGGTTTGAGTGATAGATTTGTTCAATATCTTTTTGCAGGATTCAGCTACATAATTTAACCATTTGGTCTTTCCCTCACTCTCCACCCAGATATTCTGCTGTACAAAGTCTCATACACAGTTTGTTCTGGCTGCATTTTCACTAGATTGCCAAAACAGTTCATTTTGTCTTTACATGTAACAGGCACAACGTAGAATTGTAGTGGCCAGATACAAGAGGAATGGCTCCATAGTTATTTGTTTCCACTACCAAAGCCTAATAAAGACCACTCAAAGATCTGCGGCTACAGAATCATCTCGATGCAGAATACTGTTGGCAAACTTTTGGAAAAAATTGTCGCACAAAGATTGACCACCTACTTGGAACTACATGATAAGTTCCCATCAACACTTGGAGGGTACAGATTGAAGAAAGAGACATGGTCCAATGCTGCTGTTTTCGCCTACGATGTGTACGAGGGATTTCAGATTAAAGAAGAGACATGTGCGGCAGTGTTGGACTTAGAAGATGCCTACAATAAAGTACCATATGATTATTTAATGCAATTACTGCTTAAACTAGAAGTCAATCCTATTCTGATCCGCTGGATTGCTGCGGTCCTGTTCCAGAGAAAGATTGTACTAAGATGTGGTAGCTGGTCCTCAGAACCGCAAACGATATGTCCAGGCTTGCCACAGGGATCACCGCTATCACCAGTCTTATTCAATGTTTATACGGTGATAATCACTGAGCAGCAGTTGAATGGAAAGGGAAGGACTTTGTCATTTGCTGATGACATTTTGATTTATCGACGAGGGCGTGATAGACAGGAGATCGCCAGCACAATGCACAAAGAACTCGATCGAATTGCCGCCTGGTGTGATGGTTCCAATGCCTATGTCAATCCCTCGAAGGCATCAGTGTCATGGTTCTCTTTGAACAATCACATTGTCAAGTCGGACTTACCAGAAGTGAAAATGCGTGATAATGTATTGATCAGAACCAACGTTATGACGTTTCTCGGGGTGAGGTTCGATCGCAGCTTGTCATTCAGGGAACACGTTGACCATGCGATAACAAAAGCACGCAAAGGTCTATCTGCAATGAGGATTATGGCTGCTTCCAATATCGAGCAAAGACTGCTGGTGCTTCTATTCTATGGTCTGGTCCTTTCCCCCATTGAATACGCTCTGGCCATCCTCACTGTCAGTGCTACCCAGATTGAACGACTCGAGAAGGTGCAAAATGAAGCCATGCGTATTATTTTGGGATGTACAAGAGACACATCTTGTGGAGCAATGAGGTATCTACTTGACTTTCCAACAATGAACCAAAGGATCAGGATGTGGAGGGCTCGTGCATACCTCAAAATATGTGCTGATAAGAAACACCCACTGCATCAAGCGCTTTTTAGTGAAAAGGGCGACAGACTGAAGAGGGGAAAATCGTGGCTAGGTCGGGCAGAAGATGTTATTAGGCAAATATGCAGCCTAACCGACATCATACCTGGTGCAGAATGGATACCTGTGCCTCAGGCGTTTATTTGTACATTTTCCTGTATTGTCACACTCAACAGGCGATGTAGAGAAGATAATCCAGTTGCTGTTAATGCAGAGGTCAACGCTCTCATCGGTGAAAATTCAGACGAAGCAGATGCACTAATCTATACAGACGGATCAGTTATACGCCAAAAAAGGAGCGCATGGGCATTTACAGCACGCTCAGCGGGCAGAACAGTCAAAGAAGCCAACGGCGCCTTCTCCATGACAACCAGCAGCATGACGATGGAGGTGATGGCAGTGACGCAAGCGTTTGCCTGGCTTGAAACACAAAAATACACCCGCATATGTATACTCAGTGATTCAATGAGTATGATCCGGAGGGTTCAGGCAGGTTCAGTGCGAAGACAATGGCTTGAATCAATTCAGAAGTCCACTGTGCGAGGAGTCACCTTTATTTTTGTTCCGGGACACGCAGGCGTCGATGGAAATGAAAGAGCTGACAGGTTGGCTGGATCCGCTATCACTACCGACGGTCGGCCTATGGATCATGCTGATATTATCAATGCCCTCAGAGAAATGGGAAGGATAGAGGACTTTGGTGGCAGTGAATCCACATCACTCGCCAGAATGGCAGACTTGGGAATTAAGATCGGCACAGCAAAAAACGAGACGCACACCGGACACGTCAGAAGACTTGTTAATCAACATAGAACTGGTACTATTAGCCATCGGACGTTGGGATTCATACTGAGGGGAGGATCTGAGCACCTATGGACATGTCCGGAGTGCAATGATGATAACCCAACTAACTAACTAACTAACAACGTAGAATTATTCAATGCCTTCTATTCTGGCCGGAGCCATGGTAGCCAAGTGTCTGTGCATCCTTGCCTGTCAGCTCAGTGACATATTTTTTTTAAAAACAAATTTACAGGACTCTCAGGATGACGGTCGTAAACAATGTTTGGGAACTAAAGGCAGATTGCATGGTTTTGCCCAATGTCCTATACAGATCTGGACTGTGTACGCAATAATGGGAGACTGATGACAATAAATGGCTTTTACTGTAATCCAATTAATATCTGAGAATCATTCTATGTCAAATTATTTAAGATACGATTTGGATATTCTATAATCAGAAAGAGAATTTAAATGATATCTATGATGCTGTTTTCAGCTGATTTTTAAGTGTGGGAGTATGTCAAGGCTTTGATTAGGACCAGCATGCTACAGTGAGCATAATAACATTCAAAATAAGTAGGGAAAACTTGAGTATGTCATTATGGCAGGAAAGTTGGAGGGGAAGAGAAGAAACTAGGACAGAAGATGCTGGATAGTTTAGCTTCTTCTTCTCCTTTCGTTCGCTTGAAATAGATTATCTATATCTGTAATGTTGTCTCTAGTATGAATTTCACTGTCTTTTGTAATTCACTCAGTGACCCGTAAAGTCTGACTTACACCAATGTTTCTCTTGGCCAAACGTTGTGCCTTGATATCTTGTATTTGGGACAGTCTTGGAGGACATGATCTGTTGTCTCAGGTGCCAATCCATTTGTGCACATGGCTGATTCGCCAATCTTAAATGTTGTGTACATGTGGCTGCGAAGTCGACTGTGTCCTGTTCTAAGGCATAGAATAATGACTTGCTCTGGTCTATCCATAAATGTTTAGCATCATGGCATGGAAGAACATCTGTATCAGAAATGACTGACAGTACTTATGAGAGAAGGCTGTGGACTGACATGATTACCAACACCACACAGTACAAACTATGAGAAGAAGAAGTGAAGGGAACAATGATGAACATCCATCTTAATGAACTAAGACTAAGCACATATATAATTGCCCCGAGTGCTGTGTGTCAGTTCCAGTGGACAAAATTAATAAATGTCTAAGCTACTCTGGCAAGCCAGCGATAAAGTTCACCTAGATCCGGACCTTCTGAACTCTGACCCCTACCCAGCGCACTACACTCAGCAAATTCAACTCTAAGAGGCTTGACGTCAGAGAAATCAAAGTCCTTGTCTCTCTTGCCCAGGTAGGTGTTGTTGTTTGCTGTGTCCCCCACACCTTTCAGGGCTGCAGTTCGAGTCACTCTCAAGGTGTTCCTGAAATGATACCCAAAGAAATGTGGCTGAAAAAGTGAACAGTCACTTTTGCTAACATGATATTTCTTTTGTTTTACTTAATGACTGCAACATAAAAGTGGAACACTAATACTTAAATCTGCAAATAATTTTTTTTTTTAAATGGATTAACAGCTACACATAATATAATTTCAATAAATAAATGTTACCGTGACAAGCCTTTATCAAATTTTAATATGACATTTGACCATACTGGTGCAATCCTAATCAGCTATTAAAATCAATATTTGCAGCCAGGCTAAAAAAAAAAAAAAAACATTCTCTAAGCTGTAATGATCATTGCATATTAAGTCTTTGTGACAGATATTATTTTAAATAATGTGGACATACAAAATGCATTCACAATTTACTGCCTGACACATTTTGCTGTATTTATATTTTTAGATTATGTGAAGCTAGAAGGACTGGGACAGGAAAACAAATTCTGGAAAAGAATAGGCACAAAGAATCTCATAGACACTGACTTTATAGTCAGTCTCAGCCAGGTACTGATCACACACAGACTTAACCAGACACTGACAACACAGACTTAAGCTGACACTGACCACAGACTCAACTAGACACTGACAACACAATCACAAACTCAAACAGACATGATCACAAAGTAACAGACTCAACCCGTCAATGATCTCACAATAAAACAACCTGACATTTACAACCGGATCGTAGATTCAAGATAAGACTGACAACATAGTGATACCAAATATCTTACATTTCCTTCTCCAGTTGGCTACGAATGACCTTGGCACCTTTGGAAAGTGTAAGATCTTGTTTGTTGCACAGGATGAGAATTGGAGGTGTGTTGCTAGACACAGTTCTGTCACTAAGAATGGTGTACAAGTATCTGGAGAACGACAAAATATCATGTCATTTAGAATAATGAAGTTATCTCTTCTTCTTCTTATAGCTCATGCTGCATAACATTTGGTAGTCACATCTATTCACAACCTTCTGTCCCACGTGCATTCAATCATTTCTGACATGGGTTATCTTCCCTGTCATTATGTCAAACTGTCCAGCATCTTTTCTCTTCGTCTCCTGATTCCATTCCCCACTAGCTTTCCCACCCTCACGATGTATTCCAGTCTTCTCCTTTCCATGATGTGATCAAAGAATGTAGATTATTGTAATGTGGGATATTTTCACCATGATTGAGAAGGTTGGGGGGAAAGCATCAGAGTCACCATAAAACCGAGAGAAGCCAGATACTCGGATTAACCAAGGTTTTCAAGGGAGGGGACAACCACGTGTTACCACGTGGAACCCAAGAAAAATGACCACAGGTCGCCACGTGAAACCCAAGAACGACCACGTGTTGCCACATGAAAGGAACAATAGGTATAAGACAGACGACAGTCTGATCAGACAGTATGTGTTGACCGTTAGAACAAGAGGGCGTGAGAGTGATCCGTGTGAATGAGGACGTGAAACTGATTGCTGCAAGATGACGACTAGACTACAACATCCATCGAAGTAAAGTCCGTCCAACTCAGTGTGGGAAACTCAATGCAGTTACAAGAGTCATCTATGCAGAGATGTGGAACTGAAAACGGAAAACTCCGGAGGGTGAATGTGTCAGGATTCAGTGTGTTGGTGTCTGAACAATGTGTTGCTTGAAAGCTTGTTGAATAGGACATGGACTGGACAGACTATGTAAGTGTTCAGATGTAAATAAACAGTCATGTATCATGGAGACGGTGTTGACTCGTAACTTCTATGTCATCTGAGAGTGTCAGTAAAATCATCCATTTGACTACATCCCCTAGACAACAAGTCAAAGGTCAGAAGACAATTATTGCAATTATAATACAATATTTTGTTTATGTACAATGAGAATGGGTGCAATCTGCTCCAGAATATAAGGTTAATAAAAGATTGCTCACATGTATTTAATCTTACATCTCGCTTATGTATTTCTTATTTTGTGTTATAGATGTTCTGAAAATCAATTAATGACAAAACATAGTCAATCAACTCAATGAGAAACACATCGACTTTGAACTCAACGAGAAAGAAACAGACAGTGAGCTAGATTAGAAACACATGAAATAAATTAAATGAGAAATACACAGAAATAGAATTAGACGAGAAAGGCACAGAAAATGAACTAGTATGGTGGTGGCCACAAACTGTACAAGTATCGATTTTATTTTTGCCCTCTGACAAAATATTTATCCATCTTCTTGCCAATCATTCAAACTTGGGTCTCCCCAAAAAGAGCTTTAGTGCTCCAAACCACTGGCCAGCCACATCTGAACACAACATAACTGTACAAAATATGAGAATTTAATTTAGGTCAACAGGTTAGCCAATTCAGAGAAAATTTTATGTCCAGCACGGAAAGTGTGAGTTCAGGAAGAACTTCATTAGAGCCTGTGAACATGCTGTGGATTTGCTGGGAGACAGCCAAGGAAAAGAAAAGCCAAGAATCAATATCACAATATACGGAAATATATTTACAGATGAAGGCAAAAGCGAAATGGAAATCAAATAAATAGAGAACATGAAAGGGCAAATTCATGTTCAATAGCTTGAGAAAATTAACGACTACATTAAATAGTAAAACTCAAATGGCATGTATACTTAACCCAACTGTTTGGTGCAGAAACCAGGTCAATATATACAGTCAGCAATACAGCACAGTTTTCCTATATGGTCACTAAATTGCAGGGAGTGTGGCCACTGGCAGTGGATGTTTGAACCTTTTGTGTCATAAAGTAGGATTTATGAGGTAGGGAAATCTGAACCTTTGCTGTCATCCAGTAAAACACTTGACGGATGGACATTTTCTCTTCAGTAGCCATTCAGTAGGAGTCTCTACCAACAGACGTTTGAACCAAGGTTTGTCATACAGTAGGAAATTTGGACAACAGACATTTGAACTTCCTTTTGTCATTCAGTAGGGAACTCGGCCAGCAAACTTCACGAATGTCCCAAATGAGTTTTCCATGTAGGTTATCAACCATGCACAGGGGATAGGCTAAAGAGTTCCAGACAAAGTATCTCTAAATACACATCACAACCACCTGAACTTTCCATAATGCCTGTGACCATAATCACTGTACCACACAACTGATGCATTATATGCTAGATGTGGTTAAGGTCCTTTGGGAGTAGGTGAACAATGCAGAAGAGAGAACAGATTATTACAGTCTTGAGACAATGGTGTAGTGAGGAGCCACCATGAATCTTGCTGACACTCTACACTTGAATTCTAAGTGTACATAGCCAACTTATCGTGCCTGACTACTTCCATCAATGAAAAAATGCATTTCTGGTGGCGCTTGTTGGCTTTGGTGTCTCTAGCCACAGCCAATGCATTTACTGCGTGTGCATATTTCTAGATTCTGCCAGGACTAATTGTTTGTTCACCAGTTTTTCAAATGGGACAGCGAGGGACAATTCATTTGATTTTTACTAGGCCACGAGAACGCAGCAAGTATGAGGTGACCCGATTGCAGTAAAGTTGAAACTACAACTAAGATTTTACACTTAGAGGAACAGCAAGACAAACAGAACTCTTCATTAGCTGCTGAAAATGAGGACGGAAAGGTGCAGCTGGTCAAATGGTTCTCATGCAGGAAACCTTGGTTCGAATCCTCAGTAAGGTTGGGGATTTTTTCCTTAGAGGCAAACATTTTTTTAATCCTCACATGCACAGTCCGTAGCATTTGGCAGATGAGGACACAGCACTTTGGGAATGACCAGAATAAAATAACATAACCCTTGACCTGTTAGGGTCGTGGAAGTGTATCGATGGAAGCATTGACACAAAAAACATGCCATCTTTCTCTGTCTTCAGACTGTTGAATAAGCTGAAGAACACTGAAGAGTCAATATGCTAAATGTACCACTTGCAATCTGATTAAAAGTTCGCATATGTTTCCCCAACAGTTTTGAACTTAATCCTGTCCATTTCTTGATGTTGTCATTCCAGTTTCTTCTTTGCCCTCCTCTTCTCTGACTACCCCTTAGTGTTCCTCGAAGAACAGTCTTCGACATGCAATCGAATCATGTCTCACCACATGCCCGAACCAAGCTAGCTTGCGATGTTTCCCCACTGCCAGAAGTGGCTCCTGATGTCCTGCAAATTTGTTTATTTTGTCTCTGACATATTTGTTAGTTTTGTGTTCTAAAAAACTAATTCATAAAATTCGTCTATACAGCATTTACATTTGAAAGCCTGAATCCTCCTTTCCATTTCCACAGTGAGTCCAACTCTCACACCCATCTAAGAAAATACACAATACCAATGATTTGTATATATTGACCTTTATTGTAATGCTGATTTTGCACTTCCACCTCCTATGCCCAGAATGCTACAATGTTGGTTTTTAATTCAACTCAACTCCAGTGAGGTAAGAATGAGAGTTCATAAGAGCTTTGCAGAGCCAATCCAGATGTACAGAAGTGAATCATGACCAGCAAGCAGACTGGTGAAAAATTGCAGAAACTGGGAAAAAATGATGCAAACACCAAGGACACATAAAATATGTATGAATGAATCAATTGATTAAGAACTGGCATCCCTGCACTCAGGACATTCCTATATATGCTCTGTCTCTTTTTTTTTTCAGTAGCCAACGAAGAGTCGATATGCTAACTGTTTCAGTTTCAACCTGATTGAAAGTTCGCCTATGTTTCCCCATCAGTTCTAAATATCTTCCAAATCCCCTACTCACCGCCTGCTGAATTAGTCTATCAGTGTATAGACACTCGGTCTATTCTGCTGCACCATTCACTTGATCCCAGACAGCCTTTACCACATCCACTTTGTCATATAGCAGCTCATCCTCCAGAGAAGCCGCAGCAACTAATCTATCAATCTGCTCACTAGACTGCATCCCTGAATATCCTTACAGAAAATCCATGATATGCTCCTGACCTGAGTCTTATCAGGCGATGCAAGCCTCTCTACACGTAGGACGCCAGTTTCTATTTTCCTAAGCATGCTCAGTGAGTCCGTTAAATGACTACATGTTGGAATGTGCTGCTCTCAAGCCATCGGGAAGCTGCCGTTACTGCCTCCACCTCCATTCTCATACTGGATGTTGTAGCGCTATATGCGAGGCTCTGTTTGCAGACAGCATCCATTTACCTTGATAATAATACCCTTCCTACTCTTTCTAACTCTCACTACAGATCCATCTGTTTATATAACCATTCACCTGGGTGTGAATTTTCACTGATTAGCTCATGCACCATGGTCCAAGGTAACTATCACACTGTGCAAGTCAGATTTATTGGACGGCACTCTAACCAATTCCTCACCATGTACTGTTTTGTCAGTAGCACAAACAGTTTTGATTGTTACTTCTGCCTTATCATCCAAAAGCTACCTCTTTTTAGCTGATGCCCCTTGCTGTCCCCTAGGCCACAGGTAGGTGTTGCCTGCCCACTGAGACTTTAGGGTACACTTTCGCTTGTAACATCTTGTGTCTTTCATACATGGACGGCAATGCAAATATGTGCCGCATGCATACAATTGGCGTGACTCGCATGGCTTCATTCTGCATGTGCTCCAGCTTCTCTATTTGGCTGTTAGATAAAGTAAGCAGGTCAAACCATACTCTATCATGGAAAGAATAAGTTACTAATAAGGCATGTGTAGAGCATTCTTTGTTTCATGTCCGCTGATGCCATCACCTTCAACGCATTGAGTCCTTTCATTATGTTTAACACCAGCTCTTCCACGCGGTGTCTGAACGACAGGCTTCTGTCAAAATATATACCAAAATATTTCAGTAAATTCTCTCTCTTAATGTTACTACCATTTATTGTGTCATTTGGAACCTCGTCTCTAACAATTCTATTATTTAATGAAGACCGCAATACTTCTTGGTGCCTTATCTGGACTGATTACAGAACCTGTTTCCTCACACCACTCTCCTACCTTGTTTACTGCATTCTGCAGTTTTCTAGATATTTCTGTTCTATTCCCCCCTCCCCCGTCTGTAAATTAAAACATCGTCAGCAAAAGTCAGAATTCTCCCAACTGCCACTATACTGCTTGCGCATACATTGAAAAGCACAGGAGAGGCAGCAATCCAAATTATTAGATGTCATTAGAAAGGAAATCTGGATCTATCATCAACTGCCTTGCTGAATGGCGTAGGTGAAAATGCTTCTCTAC
The DNA here is from genome assembly GCA_905116865.2 of Candidula unifasciata. Lineage (NCBI taxonomy): Eukaryota > Metazoa > Mollusca > Gastropoda > Stylommatophora > Geomitridae > Candidula > Candidula unifasciata. The sequence goes on along the minus strand of CAJHNH020000267.1, from coordinate 48,314 downwards.
AATCTACAGTCTTCAAAAGCTCATGTGTGTACATCCCTACAAACCATGACAAAAGCCTATCAAGAGTCTTCTTTGGTTGCTTTCTTCTACTCTTTTCCCTCAAATCATTCCAGTGGTCACAACATGTTCCAATTTTGCTCTTCACATTATAGGGCCAAAATATAGTGACTGTCTCATTTTGTTATTTATGATGAGTTGTCTTCAGGCCCTTGCCTCTTTCAAAACATCTGCATTGTTCTGTTTGGCTGTCTAATGAACTGTAAGCATTTTTCTTTAAAACCACGTCTCTGGAGCCTTAAAACAATTGTCTAGCTTGTTTATTAATTGTCCAGGTACACCCTGACAACAGGTAAACTGCAGAAGACAGGAAAATAGAGATCAAGAGACAGAATGCTGGACATGAAAGAATACATGTGTCAGAAATGACTGACAGTACAAGATACAGAAGGCTGTGAATAGACATAATAATGACCAATGCCAGGTGGCCTGGACTATCAGACTAAATGTGACAGATGACATTTCATTCTTCTTCTACGTTCACCCTTTAAAGGGCGGTTGTCACACTGGTGGTTTATAGCTAGGCTTGATATCTGCGCTTTCCAAACCAACACATCTGATTTCAGCAAACTTCTAACTGATCACCTTTAGTGAAAAGCTTGTTAGGCAGCCAGAGGCTCTATTTCTTTTCCCCATAAAAATGGGGTTCTGGGACGTAAACAGGAAGAGTTAGCTGTAAAAGATGTGGCAAATAATAATAAATAAATGCTCAAGCATTGTAATTTTTTGCTATATAAGCTGAAACAAGACAGTTGCTGTTAATGTGATGATAATTCTATAAAATAATGCAGAAACTTAGCTACTCACTCTGCAACTTCCTTGATTTCTTTCTGCAGCGCTCCACTGTCGACAACAAACACCAAACCCCTAGAGAAATGTAAATTCTTGAATTAGTTCATACATGGCATCCATTTATAGATCAGTAAATACTAATCCTACATTCTTGAATCAAGGGCATCCATTAATGGATCGGTAAACACTAATCCGACATCCTTAAACCAAGGACGTCCATTAAGAAACAAATAAATACTAATTTACTCTTGGATCTGAACATATGTGGGACAAGCATTACATGACAAGTCATCATCATCATGTAGCAGGTCCTTTGCAGAACGTCGCTCTCATCACGGTCTGCCTGAAAGAAACTAGGTCTCTCGCCAGCTCTCTGTGATTATAGGCCACCATAGATGAAGTTAATAATTCACATGTATTATCACCTTACTTATATGTATTATATGTGTGTATTATGTGGGTGGGTGTGTGTAATTGTTAGTGTGTATGTATATATGTGAATATATGTCTGTATTTTTAGGTTTGGGAGTATGTGTGTGTATTTATGTATGTAGGTTGTAAATATATGGGTGTATGTGTGATTGTATATGAGTGTGATTGTGTGTGTGTCTGTATTATGTATGTATGCATGTATGTATGTATGCAGGCATATATAAGTGAATGTTTGTATGAGGGTGTCTGTTTGTGTGATTAGTTATGTGTGTATGCATGCATATGTGTTTATGTATTTTATGTGTGTGTATGTATGCACGTATGTGTGTTTGTATGCATGTTGGTGGATGTATGTATGTATCTGTGTAAGTATGTGTGTGAATTTATGTGTGTTTGCAAGTATGTATTTATGTTTGTAAGTATGTGAGTGTATGTATGGATGTGTGTATATATGCATGTGTGTGTGTGCGCGCGCATGTATGTCTATGTAAATGTGTGTTTATGTTTGTATGTCGATGTATGTTTGTATTATGTATGCATGCAGATTTAGTCTATGTATGTACACATGTGTATGTGTGCGTATATGTATATAGGTGCATGTATGTATTATGTATGTCTGTATGTATGAGAATGTATGAATGTAAATGTGTAAGTATATGATTGTATCTGTGTGTATATATTTATGTATAATGTGGGTGTATGCAGGTATATGTAGCTGTGTAGGTATGTGGGTGTTTGTGTATTTATAAAAGCATGCAAGTGTGCATGTGTGTGTGTGTGTGTATGCATGTGGATATATGAAAGTATAGTTAGGTATGTAGGTATGTGTGTAAAGATGTGAGTTTAGGTATAAATGTGTGGATATATGTATGCATGTGTGTGGGTGTATGTATTCATGTAAGTGTAAATGTGTGGTTTTGGGCATATGTTGGTGTCTGTACATGTAATGGTATATGTGTGTATGCATGGGTGCATGTATAGATGTATATATATGGAATGCGTGTGTGCATGTATATCCATAAATGTACGTGTGTGTGTTTTGTTTGTGCATTTATTTCTGTGTATGTGTATGCTTGTATATGTATGTAGATGCAGGTGTGTATGTCTGTATGTGAGTTCACCTGTATGAAAATGTAGATGCATGTATACGTGTGTGTGAGTGTGTATGATGGCGTACACACGATGTGTGTATGCATTATATATTTCTTTTTAAATCCATAACATGCATTATTGATAACAGATATTAGTACTCTGAAAATGAGTACTTAGAAGGGCCGAATGTCAGACGGGCCTGCGTGCCCAATTTGTAACCCTTTGAAAATAAAGTTTGTTCGTTTGTTCGTTCGTTCGTTCCCGCCTCATGTACTTTCATACTTAAGGAGTCACTTATATCCTGTGCCCATCTTTGTGTCGGTCGGCCCCTGCCTCTCCTTCCTGGTACCATGCCTTCTGCTATAATTTTTTCCAATTCGGCGTGGCGCTTGATATGACCAAAATATTTCATCTTCTGAGACAGGATGCTGTTTATAAGCCAATCCTCCTTGATGTTCAGATCTCTCAAGATGTCAGTATTTCTCCTCTTCTTTGTCCAAGATATTCTGAGAATCTTTCTATAGCATTTAAGCTCAAAAGCCCCTATTCTCTTCCTTAAGGACTGGGAGATAGTCCACGATTCACATCCATATGTTGCTACAGGGAAGATGAATGCTCTTAAATTCTAATTTTGATCTCCTTGCTGGTGCTTAACCATAGACTTTTAAGGCTGTTTAATCCTTGCATTGCTATGGCCATCCTCGTTTTAATTTCTGTCGAACAGTCTCCATTGCTATTTAGAGCCTAGATATTCAAAGTTTGTGATCATAACTGTCACAAATCTGGTCATTTTTTACATTTCTCATTATATTTTATTTATTATAATATATGATATTTATCATTTTATTATATTTATTATCATATTATATTTTTATAAGACAAGTAAACACTCATAATTTACTATTGCTGGAAAACGAAGCCAAGTCCTAGTCGGCAACCTAACAATAAAAGACAAACAGCAATGCAGATATAGACATAAACAAATGATAATGAATGAAAATATAAAATAATTATTAAATATTTAAATGTATAAAATGATCGTGATTTAAAATATAATACTTATTTACCTTGCCAGACTTTTGTATTCCTCTAACAGCTGACCTCTCAACCTTTCATGCCCAGGCAGGTCAATGATACGCAGCTTTTTCTGTGTTATGAAACCAAACACTGCTTTAAGTATTTAAAAAGTTGTGTTTCCCTTCCCTTCCAGTAGCAAAACTGATAACATCTGTAGCCAGTGACAGAATCTGGTTGTTTCCCATACACACACACACACACACACACATATATATATATATATATATATATATATATATATATATATATATATATATATATATATATATATATATATATATATATATATATATATATATACTGTTTAAGTCTGTGAATGTTAGTGTTAAAATCTGGGTTTGTCTATGTGAACTGACCGTTCAACTCTGAATGTTAATGTTAAAAATCTGGTCATTTTCTATATATATTTACTGTTTAACTTTGTGAAAGCTGGCACTAAAGTCAGTTCTTTCCGAATAATTCACTCCAAACACTGGTAATCCTTAGGTCACGGGACAGTCTAATATTTCAGGTGGTAGAGGTTAATAATTTGGCATTTCACTTGCCGTGCTGTGCAGTTTTCAGTTTTGTGTGCTTCTGGGGCTGTTTTTTGGGTGTGCATTTTTCTGTGTTATGGTGCAATCGGTAGGATGCAGTTTTTTGTGGGTGTTTTATAGTTTTTTTGCTGGGGAGGAGGACCTAGGCTGCATACAGTCGTGGGACCTACGCTGCATGATGTCATGGGACCTAGGCTGCTTTCTCTTGTGGGACGTAGGTGGGTTGGGGTGAGGGCCAGTTCTAGATGTGTTGGGGTCGTTACAAGCATCAGAAAGCCGGAAACTCACTCTTACCATCCTCTAAAATGTTGGACTGTCCTGTGACGTCATCTGGGGTCGGATATTAAGAAAGAACCAAATTCTAAAGCAACTGTCAATAATGTCAGTATGTACGACTTTTTAGGGTAATGTAGACAGGGGATTGTGAGCCTGAGGATCTAGGGACGCACTGCTACTGCTGTCGCCAAGGACTGTACGAGTTAGGATGGTAAATTTTGCCCTGACAGAAAAATCCATCACCTTACCGGGGGTTGAACCTTGGTTTACCGCATGAATGCCAAACATTGTAACCGCCTGCCATATTTAGGAACAGTCATAACATCTGACACAAGATACCTTGCAGAAACAAGAATCACCACTGCATAGATAGCCTTTAGTAAGATGTGAAAGATTCTCATCAATAGGTAGATGTCACTTGCAGGGAGAAAAATAGTCTTAAAGTGTTATGCAGAATTTGTGTTGTTGTATGCATGTGAAACAAGGATAATAAACAGATAAGCTAAAAACATTTACTTGTGGCAGAAATCCGGTTTCTGAGAAGAATGCAAAGAATATTATGGAAAGATAGAAAACAAACGAAGCAGTCCTCATTGAGACAAATAAAATAATGAACTTATTAGAATAATTAGATGAGACAGTCAATATTTTTGGACATATCATAAGATCGAATGGACTCCAAAACGTGCTAACAACTTGAAAGTTTGATGGGAAATGAGCAAGAGGAAGGCAAAGAGATAAATACCTAGATGGCCTGGCCATATGGATGTGCTGCGACAAAAACACAGAAGTGATCCATGATTCTGGTGATCATGTGAGATGGCGAAAAATGACAGCTTACGCTGATGGCATATGAAGATGATGATGAGACTTACAAACACTTGACGTTACCAAGTGGAAGAGAAAGCCAGTCAGAGAAATGAATGGAAGTAAGTGATACCTGTAGCAAGGTCTCAGAATGTTCAAGAAGAAGAACACTGTGTCTTTTGCTGAATAAGGTTGACAATGAATCACTGCTTTCACAAACCTTTTTTTCTGTCACTTCATAGTCCCCTGAGTTTATCTTGATTGATGTATATGTCTGCTTGAAAGCTTTATGAACCAACTGAAATACCATTTGTAAACAATATAAATTTTATAGTCGATATATAATTTATATGTCAACATAACAAATGAGACATGTGCAGAAAGCATGTACTAAAGTAACTCATGCACAAATCTGTTACTGTTTACTTACTGCCATTCTAGTGCAGCATTATTCCTTCTTGCATTTCTTCCTGCTGCCCTATATTGCCAGAATGGCTTCAACAAGGCATAAGGATTTATGGTGAAAATATGGGGGTGACTGCAGTCAAGTTAATACAAGGAATTCCAGAGCCGACTCCCACCGATCCACACAGCACTTCCTTTTGGGACTACTGAATGCTCATGCAGCACGTGCAAGACATGTCCTTTCGTTGTCCAGACTTCTTTGTTCAGTTTCCCTAATGGTTCTTTCCAAATTAGGGAACCTTTTACTTGCGAATCCTGCAACGTAATTTATGCAATTATCTGCAAACGATGCAGCAAGGCATACATTGGGGAAACTGGCAGGAAGCTTGCTGATCGTTTCCGGGAACACCTCTCCGATATTGACAAGAAGACAATTAAACCAAGCCTCTCCATTTTAATAGCTCTGGCCACAGAGGTCATCAACATCAGGTGCCTTGCCGACTGGCGTGGGGGATCATGCCTCTTCATAATCTGCGATCTCCTGCAGCATTTATCAGTTCATGTGCCGACACACCTCCATGCCATGCAACAAGACAGTCAAGCATCTTCTCTCGCTGTCTTCCTCTATCCCTCCTTCCACAGATCTTTCCAGTGGTCACAACATGTTCTATTTTCCCTCTTCTCATAACATGGCTGAAAAATGATCACTGTCTCCTTCTGATGTCTGTGATAAGTTGCATTCGGGCTCCCGCCTCTTTCAAAACCACTTGGTTGCTCTTTTTGGCTGTCCAAGGTATTCTAAGCATTCTTCTGTAAAACCTGAGGCCTCTAGAAATTGTTTGGCCTGCCTACCGATTGTCCAGGATTCACAGCCATATGTTAAAACTGGATATACGTAGCAAGCAAGAATTCTTTTTCTAACTCTCAATGACAAGGATATATTGCACAAGATGTTTTTCATTTTATAAAATGCAGTTTTTGCCTGTCCTATTCTGTTTCTTATCTCAGTTATGCATCTTCCATCTGATGTTATCTATGTGCCTAGATACTTAAATTTCTGTACTTGTCCTAAAATAACACCATCCATTTTTATTACACATTTAGGAATAATTCATTTCTTTGATACCACCATTACTTGTGTCTTCCCAATATTCAAACTGAGGTCCATTCTTCCACTTTCTAACACCACAATGTCTATCATTTCCTGTAGTTCTTTCTGACTTGTTGCTATCAAGACTGTGTCATCAGCATAATGTAAATTGTTTATATTGTGCCCATTAACTACAATTCCGGGCATACCAATTAAAGATCTCATTATATATTCACTGTATATTGAAAACAAATCAGGTGACAGTACACATCCTTGTCGTACGCCCCTCTTTATGCTTTGAAATGTACCTAAACAGTTGTTAATTCTTATTGCTGTTTGCTGCCAATACCTATTCTTTATTATTTGTAGATCTTTACCATCAATGTTTAATTTTTCTAACAGTTTGATTACTTCTTCATGCTTCACACAGTCAAATGCTTTTGTATAGTCTAGGAAGCATATGCCCAAATCAGTCTTTACTTCTATAGCTCTTTCTGACAATGTCCTTAGGGTGTATATGGCATTGTTTGTACCTTTTCCTTCTACAAATCCACATTGTTCATCACTGATTCCTGGTTTAATTTTGGTTCTTATTCTTCTCATAATTATTCTCAGTAAAATCTTAGTCATGTGACTCATAAGACTTCTTGTGCAATGGTCTTCACATTTTATAGTGCCTGGTTTCTTAGGCAGAGCTATAAATAATGATTTTAAAAGGTCATTTGGAATATACCCAGTATTATAAATATCATTTAAAAATTTAGTAATTATTTCAATTCCAAAATCTCCCAGTGCTTCGATTTCTTCCAGTGAGATGTTGTCTGGCCCGGTTGCTTTTCCTTTCTTCATATTATGTATTGCATCATCAACTTCTGCAGTCATTATTGGTGGACCATCACTGTTGGTCTGTAGTTCTACATCTGGTCTATTATCATCATTCAATTCCCCTATATACTCTGTCCATCTGTTAATTATATGTCCCATTAATAAGTCACCATCTTTTGATTTCAAACATCCAGTGCTGTTACGTGTCATCTTTCCTGTTAACGTATTTATCTGCTGGTACATGGAATGTGAGTCTTTCCTATTGTTTTCCCCAATCTCTGTACACATTTGATTCAGCCAGGCTTCTTTAGCCACTTTGCATTTGTTCCCTATTTCTTTTTGTATTCTAGAGTATTCTTCTTTATCACTCTTTTTCTTCCTTCTTTTATTCATCAACTGCACAATTTCGGTTTGACATCCACAGAGGTAAAGACAATATTTCTGTCACAGCATTAAAATCGTGCTCTGGCGATCATACCATGCGCCTCGCTTTGGAAAATGGCGTCATCCACTGCCTAGGCGTTCTTAGTCCAGGTGGTATCAATATCCAACATACCTTCATATAAATAGTTCTACTCTTATCTCATTTTAAATGTTAATTATTTTCTTTTCTTTCATATTATTACTTTATTCTATTTCTTATCAGTATCATTTATGTATCATTAACATTTGTATTTCTTTTATTCCCAGTATTATATTATATATTTACAATACTACTGTTTATTTTGTGACTATATTTTTGTAGCTATCGTTTATTTTATTTCATTTATTCCACATAAACATTTTTTAAACGTTGCTCACGTCACCCCTTAGAGATCTATATACTCTCCTCTCCTCATTGTTACGTTTGTATAGTTCACTTATGTTTGAAAAAGGCTGCCCGGCCGAAACGTTACGCTGTGTTGTTTTGTGCACGTTTTTCTGCTTCCCCATTTTGTTGTGCTTTTCAGTCCAATTTCTCTGGAATTCCTTATAAGGATTTATGTACAATATGCCAGATGCCGGTGCTGATTATAAATGATCTTTTTAATGCAAACAGGCAACTGTGGTGGTGTAGATTAGATACTTACTTGCTGGGTTAAACTTGTAAAAGGACAGATTTTAATAACTGAGCCATTCCAGGTCCACGTAGTCTAACAGTAGTATAGCAAATGTCCTATGATGTAAAGGCGGTCGGTGTGATGTTGAGTCTAGCACCATATAATCAATTTACCAGTGGTGTGATCAGAATTTGTTTACTGTTACTTGACTTGTCTCAAGAATGAACAATATCCTACCTGGGAGAAGATCAGAGTTTTACCGGCATCACAGATGCCCAGCAGCAAGACGCCATGTCTTTTACTCTTTCCCCGGCTTCTGACTATCACAAGTACTGAAAATTAAGTCATAGAAAGCAATCAGTTATCCATTCTTTTTTGGAAGATTAGCTTAGAACAAAAAACACAATAAATTCATTTTTTTTATGCCCTAGGGTGCAAAGGACTCTTACACTCTTTTTTTTTATTATCACACAATTACAATCAATATATCAGAAAATTTGAGAAGAGAGAGAATGAACAAACTTTATTTTCAAAGGGTTACAAACTGGGAAAAAAAGGCATGTCTAACATTTTGTCCTTCCAAAAATTTATCTTTCAGACCAGAATGCCATGTTTTTAATGAATTCCAGAAAAATTTGACTAAAAAGCTCAACAAAGTGGGAAAGAGGAAAACGTGCACAAAACAACACAACGTAACGTTTCGGCCAGGCAGCCTTTTTCAAACACAAGTGAAATACACAAACGAGGAATGGAGATTATGTAGATCTCTAAGGGGTGACGTGAGCGACGTTTAGCTTGACTGCAGTCACCCCCATAGTTTCACCATGTTTTTAATGAAGCATGTTTTGTCTTTATAAAAATATACATGAAATAATGGAGACACACATCATATATACATATGTACAAATGCTCATACATAACACTCATATATATACATACACACACACAACCATCCATCCATATTTACATACATAGACATACATGCAGACACACACAAATATACATATACACTCACACATGAGAGAGAGAGAGAGAGAGAGACGAATGGGGGGGGAAGGGGGAAGAGATTTTCTGTACACAGTGATCATAGACTGATAGATCACTGACTGGCAAACTCTGGACTGACTGATCACAGACTGGAACTGATAGGTCCTACGCTGATAGACTATGGACACAGATCCCGGACTGACAGAAATTTTATTAGACATCTGAGTCAAAACGAGAACAAGGAAAAGAAACCATTGAAAATACAGTTACTATTTTCAGCACTGCTGGTGTCTCCTTAGAGAACTTCAATAAAGGTTAAATACGCCAGCAGGCAATTAAATGAGATTGAATTTACTTTTGTAATGATACAGCTAGTAATACTATCTATAAAATACTAGAATTATCTCTGCAAATCTCTTCATGTTATAGCCCTAAATTAGATGTTACAGCCCTTTGGATGTCATCAATATCATCAAAAAGGCAGCCTTCCAGTGATCCTTTTAGTGTTTGGAATATAAAATAGTACCAGGGGCACTCTTGCACAGCCATTGCAAAAATACTTCAGTAAACACTGGCAGGGACAGTTTGTCATTCAGGAAAAATCAGATCCTTGCCGAAGCAACAGAGTAAGTGCTACTGCAGCAGACAAGAGAAGAAGAAAGGGGAAAAGAGACAGAAAAGACATGCTGGTGCAAGAAGGCAATGAAAAAGTGAAAAGCTGACCCCAAAAAATACATGTTAGACACACTGATATGATGTGCTGATGTAGTGGTGCTACAGGAGACCCGGTTACAAAAGAACACACATAGGCCAAGTAATGCTGTTCAGGAAGGACCTACATGCCATAAAGTTGACATTAGCACTTGAATGATGACAGGATACAAATGCATGATGTGTAGATCTAAGGCACCAGGCAGCTCACTAGTGTCAACATCTATGCATGGACGGATGCAGACAAATGGCAGAGACTGAAGGCAGTCCAGGAGCAGGTTATGTGTGAAGTCTTGCCATGCTGTGACTTTGATGGTTAGGGAAGGTTTTGAGATAACAACACGATAAACAGTCTTAGAACACAAGAACTAGGAACACGCGAGAAAACCCACAACAGAGGTAGACTGACCTGTCTGAATTATGACAGAACAACTATAATACCTGAAAAAGGGTGACACAGATAGTGCTATAGATTCCTCCCTAGACGGGAGGTGCTAGGACACTATGGCAGTGATCGTCTCCCATGATGATACGGAGGTATGCAGTCGAGAGACAATGAAGACAAGTGAAGGACTTCTTTTAAAACATAGAAAGCTCTGATGACACAGGTCACCTGCGCCGTAAGACTCAAGTGACAATGACTCAGAAGAGGATGAAGAGGCGCAAGACACAATGGCAGACAGATAAAACCAACAAGGCATGGTATACTAAATGTGTAGCCACCAAAGATTGGCAAAAGGCAAGGAAAAAGACAGACACACCACATACTGGTAATCTGGCAATCTTAAGTTTCAGGTTCATAGCAAACGGGTCACCCCATACCAACGAAAAACACACAAAATGTCCCTTGTGGAAGGATTGACAGACTGCTGTTTCAGCATATGCGCTAGCATACACACTCATTAAAAGCATACTGTAGCCATCCTAAGTGCTAACACAAACAGTCCTACATTAGAAATGCAGTTCATTGTGGATGGTAGCACTAGTGACTAGCAGAAGTCACCAACAGATCAGCAGCTGCACACATGATCCATTTTAATCACATAATGGCACCACCAATATTGCGCCACGTGGCATCGCACCATTTTCTGAATCTACAATTCACACCACCACATACTCAGTGGCCCAGGACTAGGAAAGATGAGTTAACAGAAGTCTCCAAGTAGAGTGCACACACAAAAAAGTGAAGCATCAAACATGGGAGAACTATTACAAGGAAATCAGCCATGATGCATCACATGAAAAGTTCTGCAGCCTGCATAAAAAATGCAGGAAAACAAGGACAATGGCAAATGGGGATTTACTGCATACAGACCAAGAAAAGGGGAGGCTTTCTGAACCACTACTTACATCCAACAGACTAGAACAAAAGATGAAAAAGCACAAGACAGAATTCATGTAAAAGATATATGTGTACACTTTATTACAGTAGCAGTCTCATTATAAGGACTGATATAATAGGTGTTTTGAGCCATTTAACAAATGCTGCACTAGGACCTGATGAGGTTAGATGTGAAATAAAGATCATGGAAGTCAGTGAGTTGGTGAAACTGCAGTAGCCATATTATGAAGGAATCAGTTTCTGCTGAGTGGCTCCAATTAATAAAATCTCTACCTAAACTTGGCAACATGCAAAATTTGAAAACTTGAAAAGATCATGGCCCCAGACTATCCTTGATCTTGGAGGTTAAGAAGTTACCCCCCTCCCCTTCTCTCCTGAGGTTTTGACCAGGGATGGACACCTGGACCTATGCTACAGTATTTGCAAATGACAACTAGGAGGGATTCCAGGCTGGTATTGAAATAGATGCAGCAACCATTGAACTTGAGGATGCATGCAACAGTGTTCCCTATGACTATCTTATAGCACTGCTATTAGACACAAATATTGATCCAAAACTTGTCAACTGGATGACTGGCACTCTTTTTTGAAAGGACGATAGTGTTGCAGTGTGGGACATGAATGTTGAAGCTGCAGACCATCATGCCAGGGTTATCTCAGAAGTAACCATCGTCACCTCTCTTTTCTCTTTTGTGTGTGCACAAAACAGGGGTCACATCATTTAGAATATGGGGTAGGGGTGCACCATGTCCTTTACTGAAGAAGTACTGACATATCAGCAGGATACAGAGGGGAGACAGCTAAAGCACTTCAGCAAGAACTTTACAAACTGATCAGATGGAGTGAGGAATCAGGGGTTAGGGTAAACCCAGCTAAGGCTACAGTGATGTGGTTCTCACTAAACAGAGCTGTCAGGATGCACAAGCAATGAGGGTCATGGCACATTATTTTGGGATGTACGAGAGACAGCTCCTGTCTAGCATTGAGCTCTTCAAGCTCTAGAGGACAGTGAACGCTGCAAAACTGACATAGCTAAGATAATTCTAGATGCTGATCAGCTTATTACCTCATACAACATCAGAATAGTGATGCAGTGGATTCCACAGCTGACAGACTGGTAAAGAAAGGAGCAACACAAGAACAACCACCTACAGCGACGACCCTACAGACAGCAAAAACACTTATAAAAGCTATAAACAAAGAGACTTGGCTGAACAGATGGACCATAGGAGATACCGGAAGAGAGGTTTATAGACACATGGCTAGCCCTGATCCTAACGACAGCATTAACCATTTAACAAGAAGGGACCAGGCCACCATCTTCAGACTCAGAATACAACATACTCCACTCAATGGACACCTAAACAGAATACAGCCCCAACACTCCCTACAAATCTGTTGACCATCTCTTTGAGTGCCCAAAACTCAACGAGACTAGAAGAATGCTACTCCCTCCGAGACCAGACAGGTGGAATACCTAGTACGGAGGAAAAGAACAGCTTGTGAAAACATGTTAATTCCACTACATGACATTGGGCCAAAGGGCGAAAGCTCATGTGCCGCTGGATCAATAACAACAACAACATCTTCATTTCGGGGTATGCAGGCATGGATGAAAACGAAAAGGCTGATAAGTTTGCTGGATCGGCTATCACTGCGGAAGGTCAACCCATAAATCATGCTGATATTATTAATGCCCTCAGAGAAGTGGGAAGGGTGGAGGACTTTCAAGACAGCGATTCCACATCGTTCACCAGAATGAAAGACTCGGGAGTCAGCACAGCCAAAAGCGAGAAACTCACTGGGTATACAAAAAGACATATCAATCAACAAAGAACTGGCACTATTAGTCACAGGACTTTGGGGTTCATATTGAGAAAAGGATCTGAGCACCTATGGACATGTCCGGAGTGCAATGATCATATCCCAACTAACTATTGCCTATTGTTGGTGGAGATAACATTAAAAAGCTACTAAACCTTAATTATCTTGGTATGCACTTTGACAGATGTCAGTTTCTTCTTTTGTGTTCATCCGAGGATTTAAATGTGTTGTGCCGCTAACAATATGGCTGTAATATTGTCACCTTTCAGATAATAAATCCAAATTCTGCAGGTACCTTTGTGCCTGGATTAGAGTTCCTGGTTAGTTCTGTGGGACATTGCAGTTTTATTGCTGTTTGGTCATCTTTGTTTATTAGTTCAAAGGTGATGCCCCCTATTAGGCCGGCCCAGAGCAGCCACACAATGCTGGTCAGCCCTCAGGAAGAGGCAGGGCGGGAGCAGGATCGTTCCCAACCATCTTATGAGGCTTCTATAAATGCAGAGCCATTACACAGTGCTGTGGTACGGGATCACCCAAGTAATCATCCGTGTCCACAGTAGTTTTATATATATCCCACATAGATGTCCAGGGGCATTCAGTGTGGCAGTATATGGACAGACGAGTCCATGTCTGTCTTGATATGACAACCTTAAAGGCTAATAAAGGCTTAGTGATGCTCAGGATAATGGCAGCAGTTCATATGGAACAAAAACTGCTCCTTACGCTGTATCTGAGCCTAGTACTCTCCATGATCAACTACGGGCTTGGCCTCCGCATAATGAGCAGACATCAGTTGAAAAGATTAGAGAATGTGCAAAATGAAGCCATGAAACTGATCTTCGAGTGTACAAGAGACACCTCATGTCATGCAATCCATCCTAAACCTGCCAGTTACGGCCACTAGATATATCACCCAGTACCTGGATGGAAGAAGCAGAGCATTATTAGTAAAAATGGAACATGTCAGCCTCAGGGTTGAATGGATAGAAGCACTAAGAAGAATGCAAGAGCACACTATAATCACTCTGGGCTGGTATTGCACAGAATGGAGCCAAATAGTGGCTGATGCTGAAATAAGAGCTCATCCATGAGCATCTTCGCACAAGTGACGCCATCATCTATACCAGTGGTCTCCAACCTGGGGGGCACCATAGGGTTTCAAGCGGGTTGTCAAGCAATTTTGAAAACCAGTGCCTCTGTATTTATAATAATCTGTTACATTATTTAGTTAAGTTTAACTATAAATAAAATGATAAAATATTTTTCAAAACTATTTACAAAACAAAAAGCCAAGGACATTTTTTGTATTTGTTTCATAAGCAGTTTGTACATCTACAATTAAATTTCAAATTAATTTTACACAGGAATTGAATTACACATAAAGAAAACATTCTGATCAAACATGTCTCTATACTGTCTGCTTCCCTTAGTGCAGAATCTACGGTCCTCTTCTTTTTAATTTTATTCACATTGTGTTATGTTGGGAGGGACTTGGGAGTCTTGTCAGATTCTCAAGGGAGGTGTTGGGGTTTTGCAATATACTCAAGGGGGCATGGTGGTCTAGCCATATAGAAAGGGTGCATTGGTATTGACATATATTCAAGGGGAGGTGCGACCATTAATCTATACAGACAGCTTAGTGATTTGTGGGGTGAGCACACTCGACACATGTGAATGGGTAGAAAGTAAAAGAAGAAAGTCAGATAGAAATGAACAGAATATGGTAGTATAACTAGTTTTCCATCCCGATAACAATTAACAGTAACAGGCTTCAAAGCTGCATGTTTTTTATTTAATAATTTTAAAATATTTGGCTCTCCTCCGAACTTCTACCCCCGCAGTATTGCGGCCTGAAATATCCGTTCAGGGCGCAGTCCAATAAAAAATACGGACTTGTCGGAGATCCCGCCGAGGAACAAAGTGCGGCAAAACTAGGAGTACCTTACAATGTCACGAGATGCAACATTGCAGACGATAAAAGCGACCAGTGAAAAATGTCGAGCGTTTTCTGCAGACATTACCAGCAGATGATAAAAGCGACCGTTGACAATTTCGAGACATTACAGAGGATGAAAGTGATATGGCGGGTAGACCACGCGCTCCCACGCAGATTGGCAATACTGTTCTTCCGATTGAGGATTTAGCAGCGGTAGATGTCAGCATGCGCAAAACGCGATTAAACTCACCGCCGAGCGTATCCCCTGCGCCGCGAATGGGGGGCTAAACTAGGTGCCTGGGACTCACGAGCAAAGTAACTGGAGGAAGTTGCAGGAGATGCCGTAGCTGCCGCTCATGAGTCCCAGCCATCTAGTTTAGCCCCTATCCGCGCCGTGCGTAGCGGCGCGGGGGATACGCTCGGCGGTGAGGCATAGTCACAGAAACAGGTTCCCAAGTAACATATCGCTGAGACACTGTTAGAGCATTTGTTTCGTTTTTCCGAGCCGATCCTAGATGTGCTGCGATTTGTTCGTCGGCAGAAAGTTCGACAATGGAGTCGAAAGTGTCAACGGTCGCTATTATCGTCTGCTACTATCGTCTGCAGTGTTGCGTGCGTCTCTTAACTCTAAGAATTGTCAGGTAATCAGAAACAGGTCCGCAAGTAACAAGAAAGTAGTAGAGATTGACATTTTCTGGTGAGTACTGCCACCTTTTTAGAGTTGGACACCGTTTTTTTTATTTTTCAACGTTTTGGTCAGTTTCTAGAGAGAAAAGGTATAAGCATTGATGTTATAAAACTCGCATTCATTTTCTAACCTAATGTCAAAATTCCTACGACAATCCCAATAATAATGCCTAACACGGTTGGATCGCCACTTTCCAGACCATGTTTAAGATAATCGAACATGGCTTGGACGTGATCTCTTGTCTCCATGCTTGGGGAAAATATTGACACATATGGCCATATGCAGACGTAGTTTCCGGTTTGGCTGAAAGTTTCGCATTATTATCATTATTAATTATTATCATTCTTTTGAGGTAGCATCTTTTGGCTATCTTCCAAATAACGGTCCCAAATTATCGAGGCCGAAAATATACCCTAACAGGGCCTCAGTCACATGTCAATTGCGCACTTCCGGGAATATACGGCCGAATTGCGACTATACCGCCACCGCCGAGTGTACCACCGCGTGGATTGGTGCTTAACTAGATTGCTGGGACTCACGGGCAGATAAAATGAAGAAAGCTGCAGGAGATGCGGTAGTCATCTAGTTTAGTCCGAATCCACGCCGCGCGTAGCTGCGTGGGAGATACTCGCAGCGGTGGCGGAAGTCGACGGAAGTTCGTAATTGATATGTGACTGAGGCCCTGTTAGGGTATATTTTCGGTCTCGATAATTTGGGACCGTTATTCGGAAAATAACCCATCTTTTCGCTAATGTACTATTGTGCCAAAGGCTGACACGGGAATAACCACCAGTGGCTATTGTTAGTGTCACTCATCATCATTATCATCAGGTGTCTTGCCGACTGGCGTGGGCGATCATGCCTCTCCATAATCCACTATCTCCTGCAGCATGTATCAGTTCGTGTGCCGACACACCTCCATGCCATGCAACAAGACTGTCAAGAATCTTCTCTCTTTGTCTTCCTCTGTCCCTCCTTCCACAGATCTTTCCAGTGGTCACAACATGTTCTTTTTTCCCTCTGAACATGGCCGACAAATGATGACTGTCTCCTTCTGATGTCTGTGATAAGTTGTCCTAGGGCTCCCGCCTCTTTCAAAACCTCTTGGTTGTTCTTTTTGGCTGTCCAAGGTATTTTAAGTATTCTTCTGTAAAACCACATCTCCGAGGCCTCCAGAAATTGTTTGGCTTGCCTACCGATTGTCCAGGATTTACAGCCATATGTTAAAACTGGATGTATATAGCAAGCAAGAATTCTTTTTCTAACTCTCAATGACAAGGGAGCCCGAAGACAACTTATCATAGACATCAGAAGGAGACAGTCATCATTGTTCGGCCATATTATGGGAAGAGGGAAAATAGAACATGTTGTGACCGCTGGAAAGATCTGTGTAAAAAGGGATAGAGGAAGACAACGAGAGAAGATGCTTGGCAGTCTTGTTGCATGGCATGGAGGTGTGTCGGCACACGAACTGATACATGTTGCAGGAGATCGCAGATTATGGAGAGGCATGATCGCCCACGCCAGTAGGCAAGGCACCTGATGATGATGATGATGATGATGATGATAGTCTATGAATCATAAGTACAGATCAGTTACTTCTATAGCTCTTTCTGACAATGTCTCTAGGATGTGTATGGCATTGTTTGTACCTTTTCCTTCTACAAATCCACATTGTTCATCGCTGATTTCTGGTTTAATTTTGTTTCTTATTCTTCTCATAATTATTCTCAGTAAAATCTTAGTCATGTGACTCATAAGACTTATTGTGCGATGATCTTCACATTTTATAGTGCCTGGTTTCTTTGGCAGAGCTATAAATATGGATTTTAAAAGGTCATTTGAAATATACCAACTATTATAAATATCATTTAAAAATGTAGTTATTTCAGTTCTAAAATCTCCCAGTGCTTCGATTTCTTCCAGTTGTTTGGCCCGGGTGCTTTTCCTTTCTTCATATGACGTATTGCATCCTCAACTTCTGCAGTCATTATTGGTGGACCATCATTGTTGGTTTGCAATTCTTCATCTTGTCTATTATCATCATACAATTCCCCTATATACTCTGTCCATCTGCTAATTATATTACTATGTCCCATTAATAAGTCACCATCTTTTGATGTTAAACATTCAGTACTGTTACGTGTCATCTTTCCTGTTAACATATTTATCTTTTGGTACATGGAATGCTAGTCTTTCCTGTGATTTTCCCCAATCTCTGTACACATTTGATTCAGCCAGGCTTCTTTAGCCACTTTGCATTTGTTCACTATTAATTTTAGTGTTTTCCTCTTTATCTTTCTTTTTCTTCCTTCTTTCATCCCTCAATTGCAGAATATCGGTTGACATCCATTTCTTTTTTGCAAATCTATGGGTTGGTGGGATTGTCTCTTTTGATGTCCGCTGAATTGACTTACGCAACATACCACACTGTTTATCAATAGTCTGTATAATTTCCATTGCATTATACCGGTTTTGTACAGTGACATTGTACTGGTCCTTAATTTCGTTTTCCGTTCTAAGAATTCCTAAATTTAACTTGATGTTCTGTGGTGTTTTTCTAATGTTCTTTAGTTTTATTCTAATTTTTCCTGCAACTGGAACATGGTGACTAAAACAGTCTGCTCCTGGTCTAATTTTTGCTCCAACTAAGCTGCTCTAGAATATTCTTGAAATCAAAACATAATCAATCTGATTGCGAACATTATCGACAGTACTTTTCCAAGTCCACAATCTTAGAGGATGGTGTTTAAACGAAGTGTTACTTATTATAATGCTGTGCGACCATGCCAATGCTATAAATCTGTCACCTATCACATTCTTTTCTCCACCCGTTATTCCGTACACTTTTTCACTTCCTATGTTCGCGTTGAAATCTCCAATTACCATTGTTACTTCACAATTTTTGCATTGATCGACAGCCATGTCTAACTCGATATAAAATGCGTCAATATCTTCCTCAGAACTTCTGCTGTTGGGGCATAAATCTGTACTAAGCTGATGTCAAACGGTCTGCCGGGAAGTTTTACTAATAGTACTCTATCTGATATTGTCCAAAATCCTTTCACAGTTTTTGAGTTCTTTGAATCTAAAATAATACTAACTCCCAGGCTATATTCCTTTCCACCTGTGTAAATAATTATGTGCTGATCTGAATACTTTTCCCCTGCTCCTGGCCATCGCATTTCACTAATTCCTAATATGTTGATGTTCATTCTCTTCATTTCCATCTTGATGTTATCCAGCTTTCCGTTTTGTACAAGTGTTCTGACATTCCATGTACCAATGTTCATGATGTTTCTACCATTTACTTTTTCTACAGTAGCTGGATGACGGTCGGGTATCACCCGTAGAACATGATGCTCCCTACCGGACGAGGTGGTTCCATTGGAATCCCCATTCACGTCGTTATCTGAATTCGTGATAATCTGAGGCATGATTGACTAGGGATAATGCAGCGGTGGTTTCCTCTTGACTTCTGTCGGTTTGTATATGGTTTGACTCCAATAGCCTTTGTCTAAAGAGACTTACCCTGCAAGGCAGCAGGGGGGAGAGGTTATGGCGCCTCTTACCCGTCAATGGCCATGTGGCAAAGTTTTGAGGTGTTTTATAGAGTTAGCTGTCCCACCAACTAACTCGCCTCCTCTCAATGACCATCATCTATTTTGGTCCATGGCCACTTATTCAAAAAATACGTGGCTAACCTCTATATCTAGAGGCCTTTCCACCATCCGCCACCTGGTGGACGCGCCTAGGATTAGGACAGGCTCCTACCCCAGGAGTGCTAGTGTCACTAGCAAAATCTATTCCCAGAGTACAAACTCTAGGTAGCATTATGCAAGATTATGATTTGTCCATGCAGCATGATTACCATGGCCTGCCAACTAGTACTCCTACCTACACTATGGTCTGAAATGGCGAAAGGCAGCACCATTATGTTTCGCTTTAGGCTTTTTTTTTTTTAATTTACTTTGTTTAATTGACTCTGTAAAAAATTTTGAAAGTAAATGCGACTTACTTGATACTGACCCCAGTCCAGAGTAGATTAAACGGCACATTATGGGGCTCACACCAAGAGGTGCCGACACAAAAGTGGACACAGGACGGCTGTTGTGGGACTCAATCCTATTTCAACGGGAAAAGGGTGGGGCTGGACCACGATTAGGTGTATAAAATAATAATTTGCTGAAGAGCAGCCCTGTTCCAGAACCTGAATGTTTCGTGTGCATCCGTTTTACAGATCTGACTAATTTGTATGCAGACTGTTGAATCCTTGCCTCTCAGGCAGATGTACTCCGACTTCGAAGGAATGATCCTATGTATTCTATGAAACTTCATGTGGGTATAGTTTTAGCCACTTACCCGCCATGTGTGTGGCTACTGAGTTCTTATTAATAATCAAAGTAATAGCATTTTCTGGGCATCTATACGTTGCGGGTCTTTGCCCCATTTGTAAAATTAAAGACAGTAGACTGGGGGGGGGGGGGGGAGGGGGCATTCTTTATTGAAGAAATTAAAAAAAAAACACTGTGGCCATTTGCAAAGCTGATCATATTTTAAAATCTAGTTGAACTGCTGAAAATGGACTTCAAGAGTTTCAAAATAATGTCTCCCTTTTCAGAATTGGGAGTCGGCTCTGTGGCTAAGTCGATGCGAACGCTTCGTAATGCCGGGGTGCCAGGTTCGATCCCAGCTGCGGGCCATGCGCCTTGCGTTGGTTTCGACAGTGGTATCAGGGAGCCGACCGCCCAGTAAGCAATGACAAACTACTGGACGTAACTTTGCCTAGAAAAACCACATAACAGCTAGGGGCTGTTGGGGTTGGTTCTGCAAAGTCCTGTAAACGATACGCAACTAACTTTCAGAATAGGATTCTTTGTTGTTTCTATAAACTTTTGAATTAGAGGAGCTCGCTAGTAGAAAATATCGTATCCCTCATCATCACAATCAGTAACTTTAACAACGTACAATATGCCCGGCTCTCTAGCGGAATTGGCTAAACCGGATTTCGCGGAGACCGGGTGACGTACACCTTGTGGTCCGGGTTCAATCCCGGGGGTAGGCAGGAAAGCCATATTTTCTCCCAGATTTACGGTATTTACAATGGAATCAAGGCCGAAAGGTTGCGATATCCATAATACCAAGCCTAAGGGTTAACAACTCATGGCTTCTGGATACTAAAACAAACAAACAACGTACAACCTAAAAGAGTTTTTATTTTCCTTTTTCATGCACCTTGACAACAGCAAAGTCACCAGGTTGCAGTTCTGAAGCACAATCCAGCTCCTCTTCTCTCGAAGACAAGATGATCAAGTCAGAGCTGCTGTTCTGGACGCAGATGTCTGAATCAGAATCTGATGAGGTGTTATCCAGGGACAACTTTCTTTTCACTGCTGTTGCCTTGGTATCTAGAAACAATGACCTTTTAAACTCTTTCTTTTCTCTTGCAATATTTCCATGCGTTGCAAATTTGGACTTGACGTTAACAGGGTCGATTTCAAACTTTTTCCTGAACGTTATTGTTTATTTGTATTTTTGGCAGAGGACAAATGTCACTCGGTGACATTCCAGTGTTGCTATGAGAAGGTCCTGAGATGTCATGGGGAGGAGCTATGTCCTCTATGTCGGCTTCTCCTAGAGTATCGTCGGCAAGAGCAGTAACAGCTTTTGTAGACCGAAGAGCAATAAATATTTCCTTATCTTCATCCATATCCTCTTCTTTCTTATACTGGTCGGTGACCACGGCAGGCAAGAAATCGTCATCAGTGAATTTGTTCTGGTCCAGGGGGGTAATGCCAGTGGTTAGAAATCCCTGAATTGCATTTTCTACTGTTGCAACTTTCTGGAATGCTTTCGCGAACAGTTCAGCAACGTGACGTTTTTCGCTAAGGACTTGGTCTGGATGCGAAGTTGTCCAGTTATCAGCAGCATTGTCATAATATGCTTTCAGTGGTCTGAAAAGTTACGGTCGAGGGGTTGCGTCTTATGACGACTGTGTGGTGGTAAGCTTAGCATATGATTGTGGTTTGATTTGGCGTAGCTTATAGCTTCCAAGCTGGTATGATTGTTGAGGATCAACAAAAGTTATCTTTCTTGAGAGGGATTCGCTAACTTTGTAAAGTGTTGTAGCCACTTTAAGAATGTAGACATGTGTCAGTTACACTTATGTCACACCCAGTTGGCCCATCCTTCAAGAGAAACACGTTTAGTCTTTTTCTTGCAAAAATGAAGTAAGGGGCCACATAGTGTCATGTGGCACTCATTGCAGAGACCACAGTCGCTGTTTTACCTTGCTTAGCAGCCACATATTGAGCAATCTCCCACTTGATGCTGTGTGCATGGGTATCTTGCATGTACGCGTTATGTGAGATTTAATTATACATGAAGCCTTTACTTGCGCTTTAATTATAATTGTATCGACGATGAGATCAATGTTAGAATTTCAAAGGCAAGCAGGAGTTTCCGTAGACTTTATACCAGTGTCTGGAACAGAAGTGATATCTCCCTGCTGACCAAACTAAAGGTTAACAAAGCTGTAATTCTTCCAGTACTGCTCTACGCTTGTAAAACTTGGACTGTGTATAAGCGTCATGCTAAAAAGTTGAATCAGTTTCATACAACCTGTCTCAGAAAGCTGCTCAAAATCAAATGGCAAGATAAGATCCCAAATACTGTGGTTCTTGATAAGGAAAACCTGCCTAGCATTCACATGATACTGAAGAACTGTCAGCTGCGTTGGGCTGGTAACCTAACCCGCAAGCCAGACTATCGCCTCCCAAAGAGAGTTATTTTATGGCGAGCTCCAGAAAGTGAAGAGGTGCCGGCGAGGACAGAAAAGGCGTTATAAGGAGACTCTGAAGACTGCTCTCAATTCTGTTGGCATCAACACAGTGACGTGGGAGGCTACTGCACAAGACCGTTCTGGATGACGTACGTCCCTCAGACATGGCGCATCGGCCTGCCAGGCAGCAGAGGTTGCACGGGCAGAGAAACGGAGACAGACTAGAAAGAATCGTACTGCTAATCCCACACCTACTGCGGCTTCCATATGATATCCGCAGTACACAAGCACTTTTTTGGCTCATATTGGACTAATCAGCCACCTTCGTACACATGATCATTACTACTTTGGATGAAAGTGGTCTTCATCACTCGTGATGGACGAACAAAAACTATTATAATTGTATGCATTATGTGCGCTTTAATTAAAACGGAAGCTGTTACGTGCTTTTTAATTATAACTGAAGCTGTTACGTGCGTTTTAATTTTAACTGAAGCCTGCATGTGCGCTTTAATTATAACTGACGCCGTTACATTCGTTTTCATTTAACTGAAGCCTTTAGGTGCACTTTTATTATACCTGTATGCATTACATGTGCCTTAATTATAACTGAAGTTTTATGCGTGCTTTAATTATAACTGTATGCATTACTTGTGTTTTAATTATAGTTGACTGCGTTATATGTGCTATAATTATAACTGAAGCCATTATGTGCTATTAAATTATTACTGTATGCGTTACGTATGCTTTAATTCTAACTGTATGCGTTAATGTGTGTTTTAATTCTAACTGTATGCGTTAATGTGTGCTTTAATTCTAACTGTATGCGTTCGTGATCTTTAATTCTAACTGTATGCGTTCGTGATCTTTAATTCTAACTGTATGCGTTACGTGTGCTTTAATTCTAACTGTATGCGATACGTGTGCTTTAATTCTAACTGTATGCGTTACGTGTGCTTTAATTCTAACTGTATGCGTTACGTGTGCTTTAATTCTAACTGTATGCGTTACGTGTGCTTTAATTCTAACTATGCGTTACGTGCGCTTTGATTTAACCGAAACCGTCACGTGCACTTTAATCATAACTGAAGCCTTTACGTGCGCTTTAGTTATAACTGAAGCATCACGTGCGCTTTAATTATAAATATGCATTACGTGCGCTTTAATTTTGAATCGACATTTCAGCACTCGGGACACTCCCAATAGCGTTCCGTCCCCATTTTCAGCAGCAAACGAAGAGTTCCAAGTGATGCTTGCCACTCTGCACACCTGTCTCCACATGCTCTGCTAGTCAACTACAATCACGGCATGTGTAGAGCTGATTCTCAAGCCAGCGGAATGCAGTAGTGACTGCCTCCACTCTCACACTAGACGTTGTGATTTCATATGCCAGGCTTTGTTGCACTAAGCGATGGCCTTTCGCTTTTGCTATGAATTCCTGTGCCCCTCAGAACAGAGCCATATATATAGATAATCACACAACTTGGGCGGGAATTGTCATCAATCATTTGTTGAACTTCTGATTCAGCAGCGCCAGCTGGCCAGTCCTTGCACTCACGACCTAAAGTGTAAAGAACCCTACAGAAGTCTGAAATTTACTCGGACACTTTGACCCTCTCCTCACATCGCACAAATTTATCAAGACTGCGCACAAGTTTGGTTATGTCTACAGCTTGTGCCATCCAAGATCTTCCTCTTTTCAGTCTGTGACCCTTAGCTTTACCCAGGGATTCATGCAGGAGGTACTCCTTGTCTGCTACTGTGAGATACGACTTTGCTTGCAGAACATTGAGCCTATCTGCAATAGTAGGTAGGGCAAGTATATATAGCATACATACTAACGGGATATCTCTTGCACATCCCAGAATTACCCACAGGGCTTCAGTCTGTATGCATTCAATTCTCATCAGCTGAATCTTCGATATGGTAAGCATGCCAAGTCCATTATCTATCACCGACAGGATCACATGCTGCAACATTGTGAACAGCATTCTTTGTTCCATGTCCATTGCTGCCACAATTTTGACTGAATTGTCCTTTTGGCATTCACAGCAACCGCTTTCAAATGATCGCTGAAGGACAGGCTTCTATCAAAAATGATACTACAGTTTGATTTCTCCTTGGATGTTAGTTATTAACTGTAAGGCTTGGAATATAGGCTCTTAGAATTATATTGTCCAGAGAGCACTACAAAACAGCCGCCATTTCTGAGTTTATGACACAGTGAAGAGCACTGGTGAAATTGCAGAACCCTGGGCGATATTACATGGTTCTGAGGTCCATGTACCTAGGCAAAGGGCTACCATATGTGAATGCAAGACAGCTGCTGTCCAGTTCACGAGCCAGGGACAAATCCCATTCTCCATGAGTGCAGATAACAAGATATCATATCTGACTCTATTGTAGGCATCCTGAAGATCAATTGCTACCACAGCTGTCTCCGGTCTGTTCTGGAAGCCCTTATAAACACCAGAAGCAGCTACATTTGACCAGGCATCTTTTCGTGGCCGGTAACTACCCAAACCTTTTAGCAGGAGCTCTTTCCTTTCCAAAAACATTTGTAGTGCAATAATCTTCTCTAGCACCTTGCCAAAACAATTTTGTAGAGTGATAATTCTGAAACCGCTAAATCTGGAGTGATCGTTGCCTGGTTTTGGAAGTTCACTCCCATTTTATGTATGATCTATCTCGTTGCACTTGTGACATGGATTGTTTCATCTGAGTTAGGAGTTCCCCACTTGTAAAATGCGTTGTTTATCTTGCGTTGGTCGTTGTCTCTGTCTTCTATTTTGAGCAGTTCCTTTTGTCTTGTGATCTATGCCATTGTCTCTCTAGAGTTAATACTGGTGCTAGAAATCTGTTGCTGATGTAACAACAGATTTTCCCTGCCTGGTGATGTGAGCTATTTGTACTGTCTTTGTAGCCGAGTCGCTTCATAAGAATCTATTTTTGGGCCATTATTCTCTGCTACAAGTTGGCTGTCTTTTCTTCCACAGGCTTTTTGTTTTGTTTCTTTTACAACAAATGTAGACAAAAGATAATGCAACAGAGGCTGGCAGGCGAAGATCGACTTGACTGTTGTATAGTTCGTAGGAGATTCCTCCAATGGTTTCATAGGTATTTCCAGTGAATTCAATTCTTACAGCCCTTGTAAGAGCTGCAGGTGAGTGGTTGCACGGAGATGAGTTTGCGTAGCCAGATCCTCACGGCACCAACACTTTTCAACATAGTTAATTACCGTTAGGTTATATTAGGGCCCACAACGACATCTTTGCGCGCGCCTCCTTTTCATTTCCTCCTGCCTGGTGCTTGCATGCGTTTGAACGTAGCCCCCCTACCCCCCCCACTTTTTTTTGGCCCTAGTATTTTTCTTTCATGGTGCTTGTCTCTTTCGCGAGCGCATGTATACATACTTCCTTTCTCTCGTGGTGTCTACCTGCCTCTCTTATTGTCATGCTCAATTTCTCATTATATCCCGACTTTCTTAAGAACAAACATATTGTTTTCCTCACCAGTTCTTCATTGGTGATCTTGTTTGGCCTAGCACATGTTATCCCCAAACCAACACTTGTGATATGCACACAGCCACACACAAATGCCTCGCAGACCACCACAAGCCAGCACACCAACAACATTTTTGGTGTGGTTTTTATTCCCAGTAATGAACGCAGCAGATGAACACAATCAGTAACATGAACACTCCCGACATGCTAGCTGTCATTTTACATGAGAAACATCAGTGTGGCGTAGGCCTGTAGTGGTGGCTACATTTGATTAAACAGACAAGTTCTCTAATGTATCAGATACAAGTGATGAATGCTGAAACATAACTCATGTACGTAGACATAATGGTATTAACAGTGAAACAAAAGTCACCACACACCCACTACAACATGTATAATAACAGCGTAAATATCAACTGAATGAACCAATTCATGAAACCTGGCCAGCTGTCTGCTTTCGACAAACAGGTAGAAAGTTACCAATAATCTAATTAATGTCTTCGGTAGGTATTTAGGCAAATGCAAAAGAAACGCACTGTAAAAAAAAAAAAATACATAACAGCTAATATGGCATACAGGTGTACAATTGAAGGATTTCATATCTGAGATTATGATAACAGAAGTATCCAGTTCATTTTCCTACTCTGCTCCAGAGAATTCAAGTGTTCAGTCAGCATCAAGACTTAGCATTTCAATACATCAGCTTGCAAATATGCTGCATTTTAAAATGCACATATGTGTCAAGCATACATCAACACTGTGAAGAAGAAGGAAAAACACACAGAACCTTAGCCACTGCAGGAAAGGAGGGGGACATTCAATAATATGCATGCTCTGCTCTGTACAAACTAAATGATGTACATTCAAGTGTCATGTCAAAAAGGCCTTCCACATGTTACAGTGCACAAAAAGTTTGGCAGCAAGAAATGACATGTGATGCTAAAGTCAGGGTCTTTAACAATGCAATAAACAAACAAGACCGCCTGTGGCTGCAAAGAGCATTAACATCAATTCAGCAGCAAGCAGCTTGTTACATGGGTGCAGCCTGACCAATCATCTACCAGCTCCTAGATAACATCACTGAAGCTGCAAGTTAAACAGGCATCAAACACCCTAACCAGGAGATGTTACCATGATACTGGGACAGGATAAGTCTTCACGCCAATCTCACCCAGAAGAACAAGTCTTTTTCCAGATGTGGACAGTGTGAATGCAAGCAAACGGACCATATCAGAATTAAAACAGTGTTTTGACAAGCTACACACAGAACACCCCTGACAATACTCAATCACTCAGCAAGAGTTAAAGTCACTCTGAAAAAACATTCTGCCGAGATTAGATCTTTAATTTGTTAAAAATACAAGCAACAAATACATGCACGTTCGAAAAAAGACTATAATCTACATATTAAAATTCATTATGCTAGGTTTTTAACCCTCCCGCCACAGTAAACCACTGGAGGTAAAACCTTAAAACTCACATGCTACTGAAAAAATGTTAGCAACTATATTTTAAAATTTATTTTGATATATAAATGAATAGAAGTGTTCAATAAAAACGAACGACTTCAGTTCTCTGGACATAAAAATTAATTCATACAGCGACTATAAAACTGATTGCTAAAGGGAAAGTTTGGCATCAGAATGACTTTTAAAAGCCCTACAATTACCCCCCATCATATTTTTTTAAAGTAAAAATATCAGGGAGTGGTCAACACAGCAATGCTGCTTAAGCTACTTCCCTTGTATGAATGGCAGGATCAGGTGCTTAATGGGACCAAAGGGTTAAAGACTTTCAGATCATTAAACTTAAGCTACTAGTCTTAAACAATATATGAGAACATTTCTTCTGCTGCTAGAGACTTGAACCGGCAGATCAGAATGAACAACTTAAAAACTTCACATGGACCACAAAACAATCATACTATAGACAAATTTAGTTGGCCTTAAAACTATAACAAATCTGGTTAAAATGGTATGCCACTATTAAAAATGGATGAAGGTAGGTACATATTAATCAAACCATACTGATGAATATATTTATGTTGATGTAACCAGAAGTGTTCCATGTTATGTTCACAACATAAATGTGTGTCAAAGCAGATATCTAGTGATGATGTGATGGGAGACTTCATTAACACATGAACAGACATTCAACACTCTATGTATTTGTTAATGTGTGTGTGAATTTATACTTCAATGGTCAACACAAAACTGACTAGCTATCACTTTTCTCTTCTGTTGTGTCCTCTTTTGTTTCTGTTTTCTCTGTTTCTGTCTCTTGTGTTTCTGCTTCTGCAGCTGGTGCTGCTGCTGAGGTTGCTGCCTTCCCCTTTTTGCCTTTACCTCGGCCAGTAGATTCCTTGCCCTCTTTTGCGGTCTTCTTGGGTTCACTTTTCTTCACTGGAGAAGGTTTAGGAACATCACCTCGGCTCTGGGAACGTGTTCTGCGACCAGAATTTACATCAACGTCACCATCCAGAACAAATTTTGCTGGGAAAAACAAGCAAAAACAAACAGTCACAACAAAGTATACATTATTATAATTCAGCATGCAATATCTTGCTTAGATAAGTGCCCAATGCTCGATTAAACACTTCCCACAGACAAACTTGTTTGACCAGATATCTTCTACAGATAAAGGCCTATTCAATGCTTTATTTTCAGGGCGAAAAAAGAAGCACACAATAGAAACACTGTACACTACCATGCATTTCATAAAAAGCAATTAGGCAGTAGTCACAGGGACTAGCAACTCCCCACCACAGAACAATCTAGCCACAAAATCCAACCTTGTAATGACTATAGTAGTAAACAGAAAAATAACTCAGCCAACCAGGATGAAGGAAAAGACATCTAGCAGAAGTATGACAACAGCTGATAGGTCAATTGTCGCCAGAATAACAATTTGAAGTGTGGAATTATGAAAGAGGTAGTAGGCAAGATGAAAAATGTGATTAGCATATCAAGATGGTGCAAAACACTGGAAACTAACACTAAAATGTATTATGCTTTTGTCTGTAACACTTTGCTGACCAGCAATCAGGGGCATTATTGTCTCCCATTACCAGGGGGGTTTGGATATTTTCCCAAAATGACTGGTTTCTAATAAAAATAAAAAAATAAAACCTTTAGAGCATCACTGCGGATGGTTGCTACACATGAAAAATATATTATGCAAGTATGTCACATGATCGTGGTGGCCATCTTAGATTTATTTTGCTATTCATAGAAATTTCAGGAGATGTTCTAAAACCACCATCTTTTTCCAGTTCTTAGTGAATTTGTTCAATTTCAGTGCAATAAACTGTTAGGGACATGGCTGATGATGAAATTGTTTTTAGCTAACAAGGAGCAAATTTTTAACGCTTGACCAAATATTTAATCACGGAAAACAAATAAAAATTTGAATACATCGGAATTTTTTTCCCCCTTGTATTGTGTTTATTTGCTACGTTACAATGAATATGTGTGAATGCTTGATTATGAAACCACCTCTAGTTCAAGTCTGAGCTACTTTCTTCATTAACTGGAGTTGAAGCTGTAACAGTAGCCCTCTGTCTTTATCAGGAATGTTGATAATCCTCAACTGTATGGTATAGCTTAAACAGGGTATCAGGCATAGAGGTGTATTGCAATCTGGGCAGTATATGCAAGTCCAGCTTATTTCACCTGCAGCCTTACACAATTTAGTCTGGTTTATACCTTGGCTTTCATATCTAAAGTAAAAATGATGCCCAGTAAGTTGTCGTGCTGTGGCATTTGGTCTTGAAGGTGTTACACTGTGCCAAAGAACAAACAGCAAGACATCAAGAACCTTTTTGCTGTGACCTTATACACAGAGTTGGCAGTGTTGTAGCTGATATGCTCATTAACCAGAGCAGTGTCAACTAAAAATAGGATCTAGGTGGGTAGGGGTAGTTTGCATTCAGCAGGCCGAAGAATTCCACTTTTCCTAACTGTCTTGTCTATAACACCACTGAAGTAAACAGTAGATATCAGATGAACTCTCTTAATGTTATGACAGGTAATGGCCAACATGCTTTTATATTTTGTCACATAAAACAGGATGAGCTGCCTTTTTCAGTTTCAATTGGTTTTTCTTTAAGAAAAATCAATTGGCGCACATCCAACTGTGTCTGACATGACACCTTATTCTTTGTATGGAAGAAGATTGTCAAGCTTAACAAGTTCATTCTGAGTAGCCTTTCTGCATTTATGTTCTGGTCTCTTGTGCCATGCCCACTTCTAAATTTGACAATCCTCGGAGTTGGTCAGTAGAGTGTTAAAAGGGCAGCTGATACAGTGTATTGCAGTTTACAGCTAGGCTGTGACAGATCTGCCTTTTCATGCAACACTTAATTTCACTGTAATAAGCCTCCCTTGACAACATATAAGGGGTCAAAAACTGGGCCTAAACCCCACAAAGAGAAGTAAAAAAAAAAAAAACATTAAAAAAAAAAAAGGCTCATTCATATCCATAAAACAAGTGTGTAAGTAAAGAACCCTCTCCCACACCTTCAGGCGTATTGGGCTAGACCTATATTTTACAGACCAATCAGCACTCGGTGGGTGAGATATGGTTAACATCTGGGCTAGACCTATATTTTACAGACCAATCAGCACTCGGTGGGTGAGATATGGTTAACATCTGGGCTAGACCTATATTTTACAGACCAATCAGCACTCGGTGGGTGAGATATGGTTAACATCTGGGCTAGACCTATATTTTACAGACCAATCAGCACTCGGTGGGTGATATGGTTAACATCTGGGCTAGACCTATATTTTACAGACCAATCAGCACTCGGTGGGTGATATGGTTAACATCTGGGCTAGACCTATATTTTACAGACCAATCAGCACTCGTGGGTGAGATATGGTTAACATCCGGGCTAGACCTATATTTTACAGACCAATCAGCACTCAGTGGGTGATATGGTTAACATCTGGGCTAGACCTATATTTTACAGACCAATCAGCACTCGGTGGGTGAGATATGGTTAACATCTGGGCTAGACCTATATTTTACAGACCAATCAGCACTCGGTGGGTGATATGGTTAACATCTGGGCTAGACCTATATTTTACAGACCAATCAGCACTCGGTGGGTGATATAGTTAACATCTGGGCTAGACCTATATTTTACAGACCAATCAGCACTCGGTGGGTGATATGGTTAACATCTGGGCTAGACCTATATTTTACAGACCAATCAGCACTCGGTGGGTGATATGGTTAACATCTGGGCTAGACCTATATTTTACAGACCAATCAGCACTCGGTGGGTGATATGGTTAACATCACGCCAACCTAGGAGCCAAGAACACTTTTGAAAAAAAAAGTTTAGCTCTATTCAGCGCAGAACCCACAACTTTCAGATATGCACAGGAGCATCTAGCCACTACAGCATATAGCTCACAAAACAAGTGTGTTTGTTTATACACACATGCTGTTCCTATATATACTGTTTTGTGAATGTGAATGTTTCATACAGAACAGCCCAAGCAATCATTTGACAGCATGGAAGAATATTTCATGCAATATATCCTTATCAAATGAATATAGAGCTGATTCCTATTTACAGAAGCATATTATGAAAAACTTTTAAGTGAAATTATGTGGAAGCTGTAGAAATATGGTTTTATAGAAGACTAATAAGAACACCAAGAAGAGATTAAAAAGCTTAATAAAAAATGTGCAAGAGGCTGTAAACATGGTGATCAATGCCAAACAGCATTGAGAAGATTAAAGAAATACCATTTAATAACAGTCGAGTCTGGATAAGTAGAAGTCGCAGGGACCTAAGAAAATGCTTCCATTTATCCAGACAGCTAACACAATAGAGAATGTACACTAAAACTGAGTAGCATTGAGTAAAATAATTATACCAGTTAGGAAATACCATAATTTAACAAATAAATAGCAATACAATATCAGAAATGTTGAAATATTTAATTATTTTAGAAGGTATAACATTAAAACCATTTGCAAATTCAGACGTCAAATAAAAAGTCTGTGATTTTGTTCTGTTTTTGGACGGTGAAAAATGTCTTTCCATGGCATGTGTAAATGCAACAAATGGTGAGATAACCAAATGAGCACCCAGTCTGCATCATGTATATGTTAATTTTGTCCGTGCATGCAAAAACATCTGACTGTGATACAGGCTGTGCTTGCAGCCCATGGTCATTCTCATCATCAGAGTCAGGGCTCTAGCCCTATATCACTGCTTGAAAGAGTGGCACTGGTAAAAACATCATTATCAATGTTCAGCTCTTGATACAACCTAGCAAGTAATGGCTCCACTAAAGTATCAGTAACATTACTCTGACTGCTCGTTGATGGTGCAGAATTCTCATTTACTGGCACATCTAATGCAGGTAAGAAGCAGTTTGCAACAGTTGCAGGCAAAACTCTGCTCCATGAAGATGTTAATATTAAAATAGCATCAAAACGGGTTATTTTGAAATCATTTGAAATGAAGTCAGCATCCATATGACCTACAAGTTTGACAACACTGTAGATCTAAAATGGGCTTTAAAGGTTTGAATAATACCTTGATCACAAGACTGAAGTGTTGATAAGGCATTAGGCGGCAGAAACAGAAGTTCTGGTGCTTTCAAATTGTCAAAGATTAAAAGAACTTTTTTTAAACGCATTATTGAAGAATCAAATTCTTGTAGCCACTCAGTGAACACTTATGATATCATTCATGCCTTTGAATAGGTTCTGTAATTAACACACAATTTTGTCATACTTTTGAAACAACAAGGATTTTTTAATTTCTCAGTAACGAATAAAGGCAATTTTTCATTACCATCCATATTGCAACACACAACCACTGTTATTCTTTCTTTGGATTTTTTCTCACCATTACACTTTTTATTTAAAAAAAAAAAGTTTTTCAGGCGACAGTCTCTAAAATAAGCATTAAATACATCCACAGAATTATATTTAACCAAAGCAGGTTTAAAGCACATCTGTCCATGAGTCAGTCGTTGCTTCATCAACAGACTGTTTCTCTCTGAACAGCCTTGTATATTATGCAATGGTGTTTTTTGAAATGATCGAACCAGCCAGCACTACAATTCCAGTCTGACCTCCAAGACCTGAAAATTCTGCTGCTTTTGCAATAATTAATGGCCCATTCATAGCTACATTTGCCGATCTAAGCTCAGTGAACCATTTTAAAAGGGCAGCATCAACAAAATCGCATGTCACTGTTCTAGTTCGCTGTCTGTCAGTGTTGATTTTATACTCGAAGAACCATATTGCCTAGCCATATCGACTTTCTTCTTCCCACTATGTTCAATCTCTTCCAACAAATTGTCAGCTTTCGACACTGGCTGCCACTGTTAATAGGGTATGTAGCAAGACATTGCAGCCGCGAGATTTCACGTTATTTCCAGGACTGACTAAAGATTTTTTTCTTATGAATTTTTCTTACATAGTGATAATGAAAAGTTCGACAAACAGGAATGTGTATACAGTCGAATTTTTTAAAATTTAGATTCAACTTATGCAAATATTCGAGTTAACCGAATTAGACATAAGGATTTTAAATACCAAGACAAAGAAGGGAAATTGTCGGGACTAAGCTGGTTATGTCGACTTGACCAAGTGGACTATTAAACTTCATGTTATGGATAAACCAGTCTACTTTGGGTTTCTAAACACTTGGTAGTTATTACATCTTTCTCTCTAACCTTCTTCCATAGTCTTGGCAATGGTTGAGTTTTTCTTCAATGGTGTCTTTCTGTTCTTCTGTGCTGCAGTTTCTTGCCTAGTGTCAGCCAGTTTCTCTCCAGCTAGTAAAGTTTTTCCTTCCTGAAAAAAAAAAAAAAAAAAAAAAACAGAATCAAGCTAAAGAATAGATCTCATATGTCCATGATGTGTATACTATTACAAAACTTTGATATAATGTTAACTAATTCCATATCTGTTTAGGCAACTAAAGTATATTTTTTATAGTCTACAAATGACAGTACAAGTATTAAAACAACACACAATCAAACAAGACTAGTTATAGCTAATTTCAGCAAATCCTGGGACATGTAAAAGAAGTGAAGAAATATATAAGCTTCCCCGCATGGCTTCCGGGACCCCATAGTGGGGAAAACAAGAATAGACCCACTGCCTGCCTAAAGGAATGTGGTTAAGAGTCCACTAATTAGGAGCTTCCTTTGAAGTTGGAGCACATCTGCCTAAAAGGCAAGAAACCAACAGTCAGCATGCAAATGAGCCAGACCTATGAAACGTATGGGGACGCAACACTCAGTTTCTGGAAAAGGACTAGAGCCCAGACGCGTATGAACCAGAACTTTCCGTCAAAGTTTATAGCTGGTGACCAAGAAGAAGATATTTACGCTGTATAGGGAAATCAATATATATGTAGGGTGACTAGGAAAGAAACATCTGATGAAAATCATTCACTGGAAGGCACATAATGGAAAATGTGTGATGTCCTTAAGAACCAACAATACAACATTAGGGTAGTCCCCAATGTGCTCTACCCCTGTCTTCAGCAGCCGGTGCAGTTTCATTACCAATGGTGCCAGTTGCAGTATGATTATACAACCATCTTGCCTTTCCTCCACGATACACCATTCTCTCTAGACGATGATAATCTAATCAACCTTCCACACTGCTGACCACCTAGGGCCTTGACCATTTCTGAACTACTAGGCATCAACCTACCACCTGATGGTGTAGAAGCAACCAATGTGTGCCTGTTTGTTTACCACTCTACCTTACACAATGAAGAATAAAAATACTAGGATTCCTGATGTGGGATCCTGGACCACATATAAGGTGGAGAAGGAATAGACCCACTGTCTCTTAACAAGCGCGCCATACACAGATACTAAACACGAGACTGGTGAAACTAGATTTGTTGGGTCAAAAAGTGCAGATAATGCAGTCTAGCTGACAACCACAACACAAATACCTTTCCAAGGGTCTGAACAAAGAAAAGGG
Source organism: Candidula unifasciata (assembly GCA_905116865.2). Classification (NCBI taxonomy): domain Eukaryota; kingdom Metazoa; phylum Mollusca; class Gastropoda; order Stylommatophora; family Geomitridae; genus Candidula; species Candidula unifasciata. The sequence continues at coordinate 13,134 of CAJHNH020000267.1, read as the reverse complement.
AATAACAGATGACAATGTTAACAGAACCTCTTCCTATAACAAAGACATGAAGGGTGAACATACTTTAGCAGTGGCAGCCATTGTAGAATCTTTTGCCAATTTTGTCTTCTTGGCTGCAGGCTCTGATGTCTGTTCTGTATTTTCTTCTGTTGGTTTCTCTTCTTTGGTGTCTGCATTTTCATCAGTCTTTTTACCATCACCATTTTCTTTATCCTGGAGAAATGCAGGTAAGCATGTCATATATATTTACAATCATCATACAGCAGCAACACAAGACAGGTCAGGCCGACAGGTTCTATCAGCTTACTATGGCAGGAGAACACAGCATACCCACATAACACAAATTATCTATACCGTTTCAAAAACTGGAAGCAGTCTCCCAGAGTAAATCTGATTAAACCTATTTTAGGCCATTATGCCACAAGTGTCAAACATGGACCCTTACTGCAATTAACAAGCAGAAAATCACAAGAGAGATATCTTTAAAGAGTTCGTGCAACAAGACATACATACAATAAGAAAACAAAATCAGAACAGAACCTAAATCAGACAGCATAGCAGTTAAAGAGCAACACATTAAACGTTTTCATCCACTGACAAGAATATGCTCATTCCAACTGCCTTAAAGAGCTAGGCAGAAAAAAAAATATAAAAAAAAATAACAAGCATAAAGCAAAGAAAAGATCATGCAAAATATAGAACAATAAGATCAAATACAATTTAAGAGAAATAAAAACCAGCTTACAGTGCATTAGAAAGAACACAAAAAATTCTTAAACTGCGCTCATTCATACATCCTTGACAACAGTTCTTAAAAACATATAAAAAGCAGAGAATACTAGAGGTCCTAACACTTCACAATGGACTATTGTTATGTACTTAATTTACTGTAACTTAGTAATCTGATGCTGCAGCAGTGTTAAATGCTGGTAAAGATGATATGAAGCAAGAAGTGGCAAGTTCTTTTCCAACCATACATTTCCCAACAGATTCAACTGTGTGAGATGGAACACCAAAGCAACATGTCATTCCTAAAAAAAAAAAAAAAAAAAAGCTAAATGTGCTTTATGACAAGCATATAAGAAAGCAATAAGCCATGACCCTCCCAAATTAGGGCCCCATTAACCTATAAAGGAACAAGGTAGAATAATTGCAAAACCAAACTCATTTACTTTGAATTCCCAAAACACTGGACAAACATTTCACTCACTGCTGGTGTATCAGCAAGCCCCTGTGCTTCTAGCAAGGCATCGCCACCCTGTGACTTCAAGAACTCAACACCTTCCTATAAAACACATAAGTTAAATCAGATAATATTACAGTGACAAGTTCTAATCTAAAGCTTCCCAGTGAAATTCAATGTTGGCATTTTCTCCTCAGTTCTTGTAAATTAGAAAGACAACTTATAGTTTCTACCAACACATCATCATTTTCTTTTACCATCATACATGGCAGACGGCTCAGTCTGGTCCTTCATTATGTTCTATCCGATGCAAAGCTTTTAATATCATGGACAGAATCCTGCCCAAACCTTTGGCCTCTCTCATAATCTGTTTTATGGTTTCCTATGGATGCTCTTGTTTCAGCAGTCTGTTTATTTACATTTTCAGTGCCTGTTTAGGTGGCTCTCTGCTTGCTGCTTTTCAGGGTGTACGCAATACAGCACCATCTTCTTTGATTTTTTTTTTGTGTATCCAGAAACCATGAGTTGTAAACCCTTTGGCTCGGTACTATGGATATCGCAACCCTTCGGCATTGATTCCATTATAGGTACCGTTAATCTGGGAGAAATGTGACTTTTCTGCCTACCCCCAGGAGTGAACCCGGACCACAAGGAGTTCGTCACCCAGCCGCCGCGAAAGTCAGGTTTAACCAACTACAGACTACTCTGCTGAATGTACCAAAAAGATTTGAAAATCCTGTCAATGAAAAAGGACAGCATCTTGCATGACTTGCACATCTAGGAGAACTAGCTCATAAAGAGCATCCTCCCTCAAAAAGTATTTTTAAGGTACCAGTTGTTCTCAGACAGTTAGTTCTCTTATGTTTCACCTTTCTTTCACCCCATATACAGTTCAACAGTTTTTTCAAGACACCTAATTTCTGTGCCATGTCTTAAGTGGAACTACAAATTTCAATGGTGCAGATTAAAACTAAAAAAAAATATATATATATATATTTAACTACCAACACATGCATTTTCTTGGATTTAAAAAAAATATAAATATCTTTCCATACAAGAAATTATGTAACTGTGTGGCTTTAAGTGATATATATATATATATATATATATATATATATATATATATATATATATATATATATATATATATATATATATATATATATATATATATATATATAAACAACAAGTGAGCACACATCTAATCATACATGATAAGTTTACATTAGAAATCCAATTAAAACGTGGTGGTGGTGACATAATATAAACACTTGGCCCTTTAGTAAGCAAATCATTATGTGATTATCGTGACTATAATACAATCATACTCATAGCTATGACGGAAAAAATAAACAAAAACAGTAATAAAAAAAAAAAAAAAAATCAAATATGGCAATGGTGTCCGTCCACATATTCCTTACGTCAAAAGTAGTGTCTACAGTACAGTTCACAATATAAATCCACGGTAATTAGGTTGTGACCATTAGATTTGTTGTGCATTGTTATATGTACAATATAACAACAGTAAGGCACCTGACAAGATCTTCAGCATTCCGAGCAATTTAGGTTCAATGCTGCAGATATCACCTGGCTCCATTCATGGTGACACCAAGTGTTTGCAGGTCTGTCTGGACCTCTTTCCATCTTCTTTTTGGTCTGTCTCGTGGTAGCTTTCATCATGCCAGTGATCAGTGGTGATTTAAACAAATTATGAATTTTGTTATTGCTTCTCACTCTCTATTCGCTTCTGTTTGCATCCGACCAAAAAATACTGTAGGTGTAACCTACGCTTTTTTTACATTCACTGCAGGAAACCAGTTTTGAATAGGACTGCAATGAACTAAGAACTAGTAATAATTAATAATATAAATAAATTGTGTACTACTCATAAAATCAAAGTTTGTGTATAGAGATAAGAATTTGTATATTGTAAAAATGTGTAAATATGTGTGCAAGAAAGTGTGAGTCAGAGAGAGAGAGAGAGAGAGAGAGAGAGAGAGAGAGATAAAGAGAGAGGGGGGGAGAGAGAGAGCTAGAGAGAGCTCAGAGAGAGAGAGAGAGAGAGAGGGGGGGGGGAGAGAGAGTTGGATAGTCACTCAGTTCACTCACTTGACTCACATACTCCACATTTAATGACAATTAATGAGAACTTAATACTTATAAGAATACTTGAAGAGAAAATTAAATGTATAAGCACTGAGCAGATTATTTTCTCACATAATAAAATGTCATGTGAGATAGTAACTGGATAACATTCTTAGTTATTATTACTACACTAAACATTATCACCATCCTTTGCACAGTCTAATACTAATAGTATTTAATGTCTTAGTTCTTACCACCTTTGCGCAAAATGGTATTCAATATCTTAGCACTTATCACAAACTTCTACAAGTTAGCAAAACATGATTTTGATTTATAATAACTAACGTAATCATAGCAATACTTCAACTCAACTTCAAGACTACAGCTAAAATTTTTTTTTAAAATTATGTTTGGCTTCTAAACGCCAATTTGGCCTATTGGTGCCAATTTCGTTGTATATATATGTTACAATAATTACATCAAATTAGTCACGTCAACGTACATTTTAAATAGATGCATCTTTACAAAAGCACAAAACATATTACGACAATATTCGCAACATATCTGCTGAGCGTCTATGAGCTTGATCCTGGTTTGCAAGTTGTTACGATTTACTTCACTGACCTTGTATGCCAGCAGCCGCCATTTTGATAATTTAGGACCTGTTTCAAATTCTTCAATACACCGCCTTATTTTAGTAATCTACAGGCTTTTATTCATAAACACCGAGTACAATCATTATTTTACCTTATAATCAGTATCACTTTATCAAAAAATATCAGCAGAAAACGCTAGAGCGACGACTTCAAATTAGGCCTACATTTTTGACGCTTTTAACGCAGGATTAAAATGGCGAATTATTTGTTCCGAGTGCGCTCACTTTCACTCAGCATTTATATAAAATACAAAGCGAAAATTATAATTTACCTTTGCAGTTGTTTGCATAGTTCCTTCGCGTGCAAGATTAGACTTTACATCAGTCATTTTATTGCTGTTATTTGCGAGTATTTAACGCCGAATTGAACGTGGGAAACAGCAGTTTCACACGAGGCGATGTACAGCTTAATCGTGGAAGCGTGGTCACGTGACGGTCGAACTCGGCGCTGGTTGGCTGGGTAAAAGGAGGCTGTGCCAAAGCGGGAGTACAAAAATATTTGGAAGCACAAGGTAAACAACAAATACACTGGCACATAAAGTCCCGGTCACTCTTGTCCCCTACCTCGTATCTCTTACAAAAATTAGTCAAATAACACATCCCTCATTGAATTGCAGGTTACTTCGTAACCGTAAAAGTGCCCTAATCATCATCATTAGGTGCCCGGTCGACTGGCATGGGCGATTATGCCTCTCCACAATCTACTGCAGCATGTATCAATTCGCGTGCTGACACACCTCCATCCCTTGCAGCAAGACTGTCAAGAATCTTCTGTCCTTGTCTTCCTCAGTCCCTCCTTCCACAGATCTTTCCAGTGGTCACAGTATGTTCCGTTTTTCCTCTTCTCATGACATGGCCGAAAAATAATAACTGTCTCCCTCTGATGTCTGTAATAAGTTGTCTTCGGGCACCGGCCTCTTTCAAAACCTCTTGGTTGCTCTTGTTGGCTGCCCAAGGTATTGTAAGCATTCTTCTGTAAAACCACATCTCTCAGACCTGAAGAAATTGTTTGGCCTGTCTACCGATTGTCCAGGACTCACAACCATGTGTTAACACTGGGTGTATGTAGAAAGCAAAAATTCTTTTTCTAATCTTCAGTGACAGAGATATGTTACAACATATGTTCTTCATTTTATAAAGTGCTGTCTTTGCCCGTCCTATTCTGTTTCTTATCTCGGTGATGCATCTTTCATCTGATGTTATCCATGTGCCCAGATACTCACATTTTCCAAAATAACACCAATGACTTTTATTACACATTTAGGAATAATTATTTTCTTTGATACCACCATTACTTCTGTCTTTCCATTATTCAAACTAAGCCCCATTCTTTCACTTACTACCACCAAAATTTCTATCATTTCCTGTACTTCTTTTTGACTTGTTGCTATCAAGACTGTGTCATCAACATAACGTAAATTTTTTAATAGTATGCCCACCAACCACAATTCCGGGCATATCATGTAAAGATCTCATTTTATATTCACTGTATAATGAAAATAAATCAGGCCCTGATATAGCTGTGTTATACGGTATAACGGGATTTCTTGTGTATTCTTCTGGTTTTTTCCCCCCAGCCTTGAGGATAACTCACCAATGCTGCAATAGGGGAACAATTACAAACTTTCACCTCACAATATCACTTCAGTAGACATCATCATCATCAGTTCTCGTTATGCCTAGTGGCACATGAGGCTTCAGAGAGGACTTTCCATGCTTTCCTGTCCTGCGCAATCTTCATTGCAGTTTTCCATGTCAAAGATGCCGCACTCAGGTCACATTCCATCGTTCGTCTCCATGTTGTTTTTGGGCCCCCCTGTTTTCTCTTTCCCTCTGGTGTCCATGTGAGAGCTTCTTTGGCAGGTATATCAGAAGTCATTCTCATAACGTGGCCAAGCTATTTCCATCTTCTCTTGGTAATCATACTGTCTAAAGTTTCTTGGTTTGTGGCTTGAAGTAGTTTGGTGTTTAAGATTGTATCTGGCCAGAAAATTTTGATAATTCTACGTAGACATGTGTGGTGGAAGGTGGACAGCTTGTGTGCATCCTTTTTTGGTCATTCTCCAGCATTCCGCTCCATAAAGAAGAACTGGCAAAATGATGCTCTTGTAGAGTCGGAGTTTCGTTCCTCTGCAGTAATTGTTGGATTTCCAGATTTGCCTCATCCTTCCAAAAGCAGCTCTAGCTTTGTTCAGACGTGACTGTATGTCTTCCTCTGTCCCTCCCAGTAGGGACACCACACTGCCAAGATATGTGAAATGTTCAACATTTTCAAGTGATTGGTTACTTATGGTCACTGGTTGTTGGTTTGGACTGTTTGTCATGATCTTAGTTTTCTTTGTATTTATTCTCAGTCCAACCATTTCTGCTGTGCAGTTTAGTCTGTTACTTTTCTCTTGTATATGTTCATGTTTATGTGATAGGAGTGCTATATCATCTGCAAAATCAAGGTCCTCAAGCATGGTGAATGGAGTCCATCGTATGCCTCTTAATGTCCTGTCTACTGTTAGTTAGTTAGTTAGTTAGTTAGTTGGGTTATCCTCATTGCACTCCGGACATGTCCATAGGTGCTCAGATCCTCCCCTCAGTATGAACCCCAACGTCCGATGGCTAATAGTACCAGTTCTATGTTGATTAACAAGTCTTCTGGCGTAGCTGGTGTGCGTCTCGTTTTTTGCTGTGCCGATCCTAATTCCCAAGTCTGCCATTCTGGCGATTGATGTGGATTCACTGCCACCAAAGTCCTCTATTCTTCCCATTTCTCTGAGGGCATTGATAATATCAGCATGATCCATAGGCTGACCGTCGGTAGTGATAGCGGATCCAGCCAACCTGTTTAGACTTCCCTCAGGGTGTATTCGACGTCCGATGGCGACTATTTACCTGTCTACTGTGTTCTTTAGTATCCAATCAATCACAAGGTTGAAGAGGAGAGATGACACAACACATCCCTGTCTTACACCCGTCTTTACTGGGAAAGACGTAATGTAATTTTTTATACTGCAGGAAAAATCTTTATAGAAGAGAGCAATTATGTTGACTATTTTTTTTAATGGAATTCCATAATGTCGTAAAATTTTCCACAGACCGTCTCTATGGACGCTGTCAAAAGCTTTCTCAAAGTCCACAAAATTAATATATATACTTCTCTGCCATTCGTTGCATTGTTCTAAAATGTTACGTATGGCGAAGATGTGCTCAGTTGTTCCTCTGCCCTTTCTGAATCCTGCTTGTTCCACTCGTAGGCATTTATCTACTCCATTTTCAAGCCTCATTATGATGATTTTACAAAATATTTTGCTTGGTACTGAGAGAAGAGTAATTCCCCTCCAATTATTGCAGGCTGTTAAGTCTCCTTTTTTGGGGATTTTGACTATTGTTCCTTCAGTCCAGTCATCAGGCAACATTTCTTTTTCCCAAATATCCTTGAACAATGGTTCTAGAATGCTAGCAGTTGTGTTGGGATCTACTTTGAGAAGTTCTGCGGGCAGTTCGTCTTTGCCTGGTGCTTTGTTGTTTTTTAAAGTGTGGATAGCTTTAAGGATTTCTTGTTTGCTTGGTGGTTCAGTAATAATGTCAATGTCCTGAGAGGCTGGTTGAATATCTGGGGGATTTTCAGGATCAGGTCTGTTCAAGAGGTCGGAGAAGTGTTTAGTCAACTGCATGTCTTGTTTTTGTTCTGTGGTGAGCAGTCTGCCTTGATTATCTCTGATGGGTATGCCTTGATAGGCATAGTAAGCATAGGCGCTTATAATTCGCCAATTCACGTGATGCCTAGATAAAAATATGATTCTAGCGTCATGTGCCCAATGCGCAGCTGGAGCCAAAAGGATCCTCGTATCCACGTTACTTGGTCTTGCATCGTGCACATAACTACTTTGGCCATGACGACGCGATCTCCACAGCAGAAATCATGTTCCAATTCGTGTGCTAATACCATTCCATGTCAATATAACCCAAAAAGTGTTTAACAGTATATATATGTTACAAATACTGCTACTACCAGAGTTGCGTTGATTCAAGAATCGACATCATAGCACTCGGGGCATTTCCATAAGTGCTCTGTCCCATTCTTCAGCACCCAACGCAAAGTTTAAATACCTATACTTTACCTCTGAGTGTCGAGTATCGGCCAGATCCTCTCGTCAATGCCTGCTGCTCACTCTCACCAGCCTGTTTGGTGCTCACTCTCACCAGCTTGCCTGCTGCTCACTCTCACCAGCCTGCCTGCTGCTCACTCTCACCAGCCTGCCTGCTGCTCACTCTCACCAGCCTGCCTGCTGCTCACTCTTACCCGCCTGTTTGCTGCTCACTCTCACCCGCCTGTTTGGTGCTCACTCTTACCAGCCTGTTTGTTGCTCATTCTTACCAGCCTGTTTGCTGCTCACTCTCACCAGCTTGCCTGCTGCTCACTCTCACCAACTTGCCTGCTGCTCACTCTCATCTGCCTGTTTGCTGCTCACTCTCACCCGCCTGTTTGCTGCTCACTCTCACCAGCCTGTTTGGTGCTCTCTGTCACCAGCTTGCCTGCTGCTCACTTTCACCAGCCTGTTTGTTGCTCACTCTCACCCGCCTGTTTGGTGCTCACTCTTACCAGCCTGTTTGCTGCTCACTCTCACCCGCCTGTTTGGTGCTCACACTTACCAGCCTGTTTGCTGCTCACTCTCACCAGCCTGTTTGGTGCTCTCTCTCACCAGCTTGCCTGCTGCTCACTCTCACCAGCCTGTTTGCTGCTTACTCTCACCAGCCTGTTTGTTGCTCACTCTCACCAGCCTGTTTGGTGCTCTCTCTCACCAGCTTGCCTGCTGCTCACTCTCACTAGCATGCTTGCTGCTCACTCTCACCAGCCTGTTTGCTGCTCACTCTCACCAGCCTGTTTGCTGCTCACTCTCACCAGCCTGTTTGCTGCTCTTTCTCACCAGCCTGCTTGCTGCTCACTCTCACCAGCCTGCTTGCTGCTAACTCTCACCAGCCTGTTTGCTGCTCACTCTCACCAGCCTGTTTGCTGCTCACTCTCACCAGCCTGTTTGGTGCTCACTCTCACCAGCTTGCCTGCTGCTCACTCTCACTAGCCTGCTTGCTGCTCACTCTCACCAGCTTGCCTGCTGCTCACTCTCACCAGCCTGTTTGCTGCTCACTCTCACCAGCCTGCCTGCTGCTCACTCTCACCAGCCTGCCTGCTGCTCACTCTCACCAGCCTGCCTACTGCTCACTCTAACCAGACTTGTTGTTGCTTACTCTCACCAGCCTGCCTGCTGCTCACTCTCACCAGCCTTGTTGTTGCTCACTCTCACCAGCTTGCCTGCTGCTCACTCTCACCAGCCTGCCTGCTGCTCACTCTTACCAGCCTGTTTTGTGCTCACTCTCACCAGCCTGATTGCTGCTCACTCTCATCAGCCTGTTTGCTGCTCACTCTCACCAGCCTGCTTGCTGCTCACTCTCACCAGCCTGCCTGCTGCTCACTCTCACCAGCCTGCCTGCTGCTCAATCTCACCAGCCTGTTTGCTGCTCACTCTCACCAACCTGTTTGCTGCTCACTCTCACCAGCTTGCCTGCTGCTCACTCTCACCAGCTTGCCTGCTGCTCACTCTCACCAGCCTGTTTGCTGCTCACTCTCACCAGCTTGCCTGCTGCTCACTCTCACCAGCTTGCCTGCTGCTCACTCTCACCAGCCTGTTTGCTGCTCACTCTCACCAGCCTTGTTGTTGCTCACTCTCACCAGCCTGTTTGCTGCTCACTCTCACCTGCTTGCCTGCTGCTCACTCTCACCAGCCTGTTTGCTGCTCACTCTCACCAGCCTGTTTGCTGCTCACTCTCACCAGCTTGCCTGCTGCTCACTCTCACCAGCTTGCCTGCTGCTCACTCTCACCAGCCTGCCTGCTGCTCCCTCTCACAAGCCTTGTTGTTGCTCACTCTCACCAGCCTGCCTGCTGCTCACTCTCACCAGCCTTGTTTTTGCTCACTCTCACCAGCCTGTTTGCTGCTCACTCTCACCAGCCTGTTTGTTGCTCACTCTCACCAGCCTTGTTGTTGCTCACTCTCACCAGCCTTGTTGTTGATCACTCTCACCAGCCTGTTTGCTGCTCACTCTCACCAGCCTGTTTGGTGCTCACTCTCACCAGCCTGTTTGCTGCTAACTCTCACCAGCCTCACCAGCTTGCTTGCTGCTGACTCTCACCAGCCTGGCTGCTGCTCACTCTCACCAGCTTGCCTGCTGCTCACTCTCACCAGCTTGCCTGCTGCACACTCTCACCAGCCTGTTTGCTGCTAACTCTCACCAGCCTCACCAGCCTGTTTGCTGCTCACTCTCAACAGCCTGTTTGGTGCTCACTCTCACCAGCTTGCCTGCTGCACACTCTCACCAGCCTGTTTGCTGCTCACTCTCACCAGCCTGTTTGCTGCTCACTCTCACCAGCCTGTTTGCTGCTCACTCTCACCAGCCTGTTTGCTGCTCACTCTCACCAGCCTGTTTGCTGCTCACTCTCACCAGCCTGTTTGCTGCTCACTGTCACCAGCTTGCCTGCTGCTAACTCTTACCAGCCTGCTTGCTGCTCACTCTCACCAGCCTGTTTGCTGCTCACTCTCACCAGCCTGTTTGCTGCTCACTTTCACCAGCCTGCCTGCTGCTCACTCTTACCAGCTTGCCTGCTGCTCACTCTCACCAGCCTGCGATGATAAATTTGCTTTTTAGAATTGTATAATCCCATACGGTCTTAGCTACGTCTGCCTAACAATGTTTTAATATTCCGCTAAGTTGTGCAGAGCCAATAAATCTGCGCGCCTGTTAATTTCCTAGAACACTGTCATGCCCGGAGAAAAGATCCAAAGCTCTTCATCCGTGACATAGTCAGCGAAGCATGCCACTCTGCACGAAGCATGACTGTCCTTGCCTTCCTCATCACGCTTTCTGAGTCAGTGACAGTCACGCATGTGTGTGTGTATGTGTGTGTGTGTTATGTTTTATAGCCAGCAGAAAGCTGCAGTGACTGTCTGCACATCCATTCTCATGCTGGACGTTGCAGTATCATAAGCTAGACTCTTCTGCTTCAAACGCAGCAGACCCTTAACTGCATCCAAATCTTTGTGCAATTTTCGTCATTTTATTGAGAAACAAAAAAAAAAAAAAAAAAAAATAAATCAGTTGGCCTTTAACTGAGGATAAAACCAACGATCCCAGCAGCAAGAGCGTACAACCAAAAAATATAAACACCAAGAAGCAGGGGAAGACCCAGAAGAATATGGATGGAAGGAGTAACTGACACCTTGAGACTGCATAACGTCACGGCATTACTAGCGACTGAGCGCACCCTGACTCGGCTGACGATGAACGATGTACTGCGATGCCTAGCGGCATAAGCAGCAATTATAAAAAAAAAAGAAAAAAAAACACAAAAGCAGGGATGGTAAATCCATGTACACAAGCACACACACACACACCAGTTCAAGTAGTCACTCGCTCCCTTCTCATATGCATACATACATACATACATACATACATACATACATACATACATACATACATACATACATACATACATACATACATACATACATACATACAGACAGACAGACAGACAGACAGACAGACAGACAGACAGACAGACAGACACACACACACACACACACTTACTTACTTACATACATACATACATACATACATACATACATACATACATACATACATACATACATACATACATACATACATACATACATACATACATACATACATACATACATACATACATACATACATACATACATACATACATACATACATACATACATACATACATACATACATACATACATACATACATACATACATACATACATACATACATACATACATACATACATACATACATACATACATACATACATACATACATACATACATACATACATGCATACATGCATGCATGCATGCATGCATGCATGCATGCATACATACATGCATGCATGCATGCATGCATACATACATACATACATACATACATACATACATACATACATACATACATACATACATACATACATACATACATACATACATACATACATACATACATACATACATACATACATACATACATACATACATACATACATACATACATACCTACCTACCTACCTACCTACCTACCTACCTACCTACCTACCTACCTACCTACCTACATACATACATACATACATACATACATGAACTTCCGGTGTAAACAGCCACAATGGCGGTACGCTTTTTCGTCCGTTGAGGCGAATGGCGCAAATTAACTATTTTCGCTCACGTATAATGTGAAAGTTTCATCGGAATGGGGTCTGAACCGTGCAATGGAGTACATGCACGTGAGTTCAGACTTCCCTCAGGGTGTATTCAACGTCCGATGGCGACTATTCACCAATTCAAAACAACCCATAGACGGACAAGGAGAACGCGAACAGGCAAGCACGGTGGCGCCTGCAGGAAGCGACTGAAATGTGAGAGACTCAGCTTAAAATATGTTCGCGTTCTCTACTGGAACTGCGCTTCGTTCAGTCAACGCCGACCCATTTTTGAGAAGCTCCTCTACAGCAACGACATTGTTGTCCTACAGGAAACACACCTCGGTGACGAGATCGTTAAAATTGCGGGCTTCCAATCCTTCTACAATAGACGGCACCTCGGACAGCTCATTCTTGTTCGTGACAACATACCGGTGTCTGAGGTGGACATGTCTGAGTGGGATAATGACGACCTACAAGTACACGCAGTCAGAGTGTTGGGCCCGGCCCAGTTTGTGATTGTCAATGTGTACGCCTGCAATGGAAAGGTGGATACAGCGAAATGGCAGAGTTTGCTCCAGACGGAGGAAAAGAAAGTCCTTTACTGCGGAGATTTCAACGCCAGAGGAAACCAGTGGGGAAATGTAATCACCAATAAACAGGGGGAAGACCTGGAGGATGCCCTAGTGTCTGCCGATCTAGTATGCTTGAACGACGGAAAGGTTACCCGAATGGCAACCCGACAAGGGGATTCTGACAGCGTAATTGACCTGGCCCTAGTGTCTCCCTCCATTGCATCAGGATGCAGGTGGAGCACACTGGGATACCATGACAGTGATCACTTTCCTTGCGTCGTCCTGGTGGAGAAGAGCAACAAAACAAAGGTCATGTAATCAATGTGCCTGCTTTTCTATATGACCGTACAGGGCAAGATGCCATTAGCAAAATC
>CAJHNH020000266.1:250000-299217 GCA_905116865.2 Candidula unifasciata | reverse complement strand
GCACCTAAGCTTGGTGGGACTGTAATACATAGGCGACTGAGCTTGGTGGCCAAGGCACGTAGACCCCCGCTTCCCACCGCCCCAATTATTTTAGGTGGTTGTCGTCCCAAACCGCCCACAGAAGGGATCGAACTGGGTATCTGGGAATTGCAAACTGCTATTACAACGCCTTAGCTATTGGCGCCGACTTGCCAGCTGAAAGTTCAATACACTTATGTAGACGTCTGAAGGTTCAGCAAGACCATGTACCAGATTGCTCCGTCTATTGACTCAGCGAAAATGGTAGGGAAGGTTCCGTGGCAGGCTCTCGTGTCGAAGACATCAGGTTAAACAGTCGAACAATTGTAGTCACCGGTTATAGTTTAAACAGTAATCAATATATGTGCTTTGTCAGTGTTTGTTTTTGTGCTGCCAACTCAGTTTCTGACTTTCTGCTCTGTTGCTGGGAAGGTTGAGGGAATTCTATTCCATTGGGTATTTGCTGTATGGCGTAATCTTGTTCCTATTCACAACGGGCATGGTTTGACAGTTTGAATAGATTAGAAAAATGTAGGCAGAGAGAAATCTAAAAATTACGTGCTTTTGTTCCATGGCTTGTTCTATGGAATTATTAAAGAAAATAATGTCACGAAGTGTCATTGTTGATACGGCACACACACACACACACACACTCTCTCTCTCTCTCTCTCTCTCTCTCTCTCTCTCTCTCTCTCTCTCTCTCTCTCTCACTCACTCACTTGCTCTCACCCTCTCTCTCTTCCTGTCTCTTCTCTCTCTCCCTGCTCTCTCTTGCTTTCTTCCTCTCTCTCGTTCTCTGCCGCTCTCACCTTCTCTCCTTCTTCCTCTCTCTCCCTCTCTCCCTCTGTCTCTTTCTCCTTCTTTATCTCTCTCCCTCTTTCATTCCTCTATCTCTTTTCTCTCCATTCGCTCTTCCCGCTCTCTCCCTCTCTGTCCATCTCTATCCCTATTTCTCTCCTTTTTCTTTCTCCTCTCTCTCTCTCTCTCTCTCTCTCTCTCTCTCTCTCTCTCTCTCTCTCTCTCTCTCTCTCTCTCTAAGCAAAACTATTAGTTGGATGTCCTTTTTAGAAAAAAGCCAACCCCAACATTTATTTCCTGTTGCATGGCAATACTAAGCATTGTCACTTTCAGTAGTTTGTGAACGTTAAGGCTCTGTAGAGAATTATAAAGCAGCGAGCTAATTCGCAGAATCCAGACCCTAATATGGTGGGGACAAAGAAGAAGAGACCAACTGCCTCCCTACAAGCATGTCGTAAAAGGCGAATAATTAGGCCTATAAAGAAGAGGAGAAATACTGACATCTTGAAAGATCTGAACATCAAGAAAGAAAGAAAGAAAGAAAGAAAGAAAGAAAGAAAGAAAGAAAGAAAGAAAGAAAGAAAGAAAGAAAGAAAGAAAGAAAGAAAGAAAGAAAGAAAGAAAGAAAGAAAGAAAGAAAGAAAGAAAGAAAGAAAGAAAGAAAGAAGAAAGAAAGAAAGAAAGAAAGAAAAGAAAAGAAAGAAAGAAAGAAAGAAAGAAGGAAAGAAAGAAAGAAAGAAAGAAAGAAAAGAAAGAAAGAAAGAAAGAAAGAAAGAAAGAAAGAAAGAAAGAAAGAAAGAAAGAAAGAAAGAAAGAAAGAAAGAAAGAAAGAAAGAAAGAAAGAAAGAAAGATCAGACAGACAGACAGAAAGACAGACAGACAGACAGACAGACAGACAGACAGACAGACAGACAGACAGACAGACAGACAGACAGACAGACAGACAGACAGACAGACAGACAGACAGACAGACGGACGGACGGACGGACGGACGGACGGACGGACGGACGGACAGACAGACAGACAGACAGACAGACAGACAGACAGACAGACAGACAGACAGAAAGACAGAAAGAAAGAAAGAAAGAAAGAAAGAAAGAAAGAAAGAAAGAAAGAAAGAAAGAAAGAAAGAAAGAAAGAAAGAAAGAAAGAAAGAAAGAAAGAAAGAAAGAAAGAAAGAAAGAAAGAAAGAAAGAAAGAAAGAAAGAAAAAGCTGCATGCTCCTCGGTACTGTTGAAACCAGTTTACAGTTTAAACCAGTGATTCCCAAACTGTGCGCCGCGGTGCCCCGGGAAGCCGCGACCTCTTCACGCGAAATATTATAAGAGCTTCATAATTAATGTAACCCAGACACGAGTAGTCATACTTTTGTTAGGGCGCCGTGGAAAAAAAAGATTAATGGAAAAAGATGCCGCGACCAAGAAACGTTTGAGAAACACTTGTTTAGACAAATTACACTTAGCTAATATTTTTTGGACATTTTATCAGAAATAAGAAGGGTGGACTCATGAAATCGGTTACAACGAGTATGATTAGTTGGGGAGGGAGGGGATGAATAACAAGGGGAGCGCGAAGAGATAAATACCTCTAAATGGCTAGGTAATGTGGATAGGTGTGAGACAAGAGCATTGGCCTGATCAGTGATTCGTGTGATCGTATGGGATGACGAGACATGACCACCCGCGTGTACCTGCATTATGCGTGAAGATGGTACGTGCATTTTTTGGTAGTAACGCATCTCAGATACATCCAGACAAATTCGTGTAGCATGACAGACATCAGCAGAGAGGTGCTACACGGTGCGAAGTTGGAATGCGGGCTGTCAACTGAGTGAGGAGTTCAGTAGTTCGGGACTTCAACAGTGGAGAACTGTCGTGACCACATCTTGTAGTAGGAGATTAGACTCCGAGGTCGACAGTGAGGTCCTGTGGAGATCTGAACCTTGATCTATCCATGCGGGTGTTGTGTTGGCCAGCTTTCCCTAGCACCAGCTTCTAAAGGTTGACGATTAAATCTTCTTTTTTTTTTCTTTGTTCACCGGCTGTAAGTTCCGACGGAAAGTCCTGGTTGTTGGCTTTGTGTCAGGGTCTGCGTTTTGCGTGTAAATCCGATTTACTGGCCTATTTGTGTGCAGTCGGTTGGTCGCTACTTCGAATGCAGCTCCCGATTAGTCGACTCCTACGACTCCTACGACATGCTTGAGAAGGTAGTGGGTCTATTCTTGCTTTCCCCTACAGTGAGAGTCCTGAACCTGATGATTGAATGAGAGATTGAATGCATTCCTAATCGTAATCATCAAGTACCTACCCGATTAACACCAGTGATCATGCTCAGACACATATTGTAAATGTGGAAAGGGGCGGCTGCCCGAATGGTTGGAACACTGGTCTCGTATGCTGGAGACCCAGGTTCTTGAAAATATTGAGTATTTATTACTACTGCTACTACTACTACCACATGTCATCTGGAGATTTCCGTCTCCAAAATGAGTTGAACTGAGTCAAGAATTGACACAAGAACACTTAGAGCATTCCCATGCATGATCCATCCTCATCTTCAGCAGACAGCGCAGAGTTCCAGTGCTAATGGTGCAGGTCGTAATCTGGTTATATGTCTGACTTGCCTTTCCTCTGGGTGTAGTGAGCCAGCCAGACCCTCTCGTCACACCCATTGGCATCATTCTCGCCAGGCCACAATAATCTTGTTTCTCTTCTGACTTCGTTGCTTGTTCCCAAAGGGCCTTGACCACATCTGCTGTGTCATGCATCAGTGCACCACCCAGTGGTGTAGATCCAGTCAATCTGTCTGCCTTTTCATTCCCCGCCACGTCGGCATAGCCTGGAGAAAAGTATATAATAGTCCTATATTGGTCGCCCGTCGTAGGATTTTCCTGAATGAAATTTCACCCCAGGACGCAGATGAAATTCCTATATGAGACTGGACACTCGTGCACAAAACCCTGTAGCACGGCCCAGAACCCAGTTACATTCCGAATATTACATTAAACACATAACTAGTGGCGAAAACACCTTTCGTCCTAACGGACAAAAAAAGATGTCTCGACATCTTATCTGTTTACACCGGAACTTCTTAAAGGATAGAGTGCCCCTGCCTGACAGTCGATGAACAAACAGTCTGCAATAGTATTCACATCTATCCCCATTCTTCTGTTTCATGTAGTTTTATTAAATTTGTTTTTCTTATTAATCCAAATAAAAGGCGACACACGAAAGACAATAAAAAAGATAAAATAAAGTTGGTGTTCGAAGAAGAGGAAGAAATGGAAAAGACTTCGTACGAAGAAGAGGAAGAAGATAAAATATAGATACATGCACTCAACGATCTGCAATATTTGGCAAACATCAGGTATAGACAAAAATCGATCTCCCATTACCACAGAAAACCATAGTATCTATGGCTCAAGCATCTATAATTAAATAGTTATGCCACATAAATATACAGCGAACATTAATGGCTTCCTCACTATCGCTGAAATAAACTATACCTTTTCCACTCAGTGGGATATACATACATATATATATATATAATATATATATATATATATATATATATATATATATATATATATATATATGACACACACACACACACACACACACATATATATATATATATATATATATATATATATATATATATATATATATATATATATATATATATATATTAGAACAGCCTCTGGCAGTGATCATCAAGCCCCATCCAAACCTCTGTAACATTCTTTTACCACTTATGTAACATAAACATAATACTTAAATGCTGGATGCATCCATTTCCGAAATACTGTCCTTAACAATCAAATTGCTCACCATAACAATTAAACTGCTTCTCTTTAACAATCAAATTACTCCCCTTGACAATCAAATTGCTCCCCTTGACAATCAAATTGCTTCCCATTAATAATCAAATTGCTCCCCCTTAACAATCAAATTTCTCCCTTTAGCAATCAATTTGCTTCCCTTAACAATCATATTGCTCCCTTTAAGAATCAAATGTCTCACCTTAACAATAAAATTGATCCCCTTAACAATCAAATTGATTCCCTTAACAATCAAATTGATCCCCTTAACAATCAAATTGCTCACCTTAACAATTAAATTGCTCACCTTAACAATCAAATTGCCCCGCTTAACAATCAAATTGATCCCCTTAACAATCAAATTCCTCCCCTTAACAATCAAATTGTTCACCTTCACAATCAAATAACTCCCCACCCCTTTTTTTTAGTAATCAAATTGTTCCCCTTTAACAATCAAATTGCCCCCCCCCCTTTTTTTTAAACAATCAAATTGCTTCCCTTAACAATCAAATTGCTTCCCTTAACAGTCAAACTGTTTTCCTCAACAATCAAATTGCTCCCCTTAGCAATCAAATTGCCCCTTTAACAATCTATTCTCCCCCCCCCCCTTTTTCCGCCCTGTGGGGCGTGGTCCCCACGTTTGGAAACACTGGCCTATAGCCTTTGCGGTTAGTACTGTCAGAATGGATGCCATATATTCGTCCTCTGACATTGTTATACGATAAGTGCACATGTATAAATTAGTAGTAGTAAAGCTATCAACTGCATCTGTATCATAAGTTCCACGTCCCTGTGGGTTCCGGTGCTAATACGTTCTAGTTATATCGTGATCAGGTTTTCTCAGCCTGTGTCCTGCCCAACGGCAGCTTCTTTTCTTCACCTCTTGGTTCACCAGGACTTGTTTATTTCCCTCCCAAAGCTCTAGGTTAGTGATTCTGTCATACCATTTAATTACATCCATTCTTGTTCATGAATGTTTGTAGTTTTTTTTTTTTTTGGGGGGGGGGGGGAGGGGGGGGTAGTTTCAGGTGTATAGAAATAAATGCAGACACACAAATAAAAGCATAGAGACGGCAGCTAGACAGTGGGGAGGACATGGTGAGAGCTGCATGCAATAACGAAGGATTGAACGACTTTGGTTAGAACTAGAAAGAGAGGAGTAGGAGGAGTAAGAAGAAGAAGAAGAAGAAGAAGAAGAAGAAGAAGAAGAAGAAGAAGAAGAAGAAGAAGAAGAAGAAGATGAAGAAGAAGAAGAAGAAGAAGAAGCGGTAGTATTGGTAGCATCAGCAGCATCTGCAGCAGCAGCAGCAGTAGTATTAGTAGTGGTGGTGGTGTAGGTTGTCTAGGGGGTGGCGGTGGTAGTAGTAGAAGTCCCGTCGCATGGTTTATTGTTAATGCTAAAAATTCAAAGTTTTGATGTATATTGTTTAATTTAATTTGGGAAGAAAAACAAAAAAGAACAGATTCACTGCCAGTTAGCAAGCATGTGCTAAAACGCGACTATTTATGGAGTTTCTGAAATTCGATGTACTGGTAGAAAGACGCAGATAACGCAGTCTAGGTTTAAACCACAATACCAAGTGCTTACCACAGTTTAAAGTGCGAATTCAGATAAATGGATACACACACACACACACATACACACATACACACACATACACACACACATACACACACATACACAAACACACACACACACATATACATACACACACACATACACACACATACACACACACACATATATACACACACACACATACACGCACGTGTGTACATATATATATATATATATATATATATATATATATATATATATATATATATATATATATATATATATATATATATATATAAAAATATTGGGATGTGAGCAAACAAATTAAGAATAGTTTGGAGACAACTAAGATGTGGTTCTTAAGAAGAATGTTGCGAATACCTTGGACTGTCAGAATATCTAACAATGGCTGCTTGTAGATGGTTAATGAAAGTAGAACATTATATACAACAATGACAATGAGACAAAGATTTTAGTCATGTGTTGAGAAAATGAGCGCTGGAAAATATCGTGATGACTGGAAAGATCACTGGTAGAAGAAACAGAGGCAGACCAAGAGAAATGATGATGGATGGCTTAAGACAGTGGTATGGGGGAACTGATCTAAAACACCAAAGACCGAGATCTGTGGAGATGCCTGAACGCCTACGCCAGCTGGCAAGTCACTTTATGATGATGATGATTATGATGATGATGATAATGATGATAATGGGAAGGAGGGTATATATATATACGTGTGTGTGTAAATAAATTATGTAAGCGGTTTTCTCTTGCCTGTTATGTTCCTATTTACTATGTCTATTCACACAACATTTCCGTCCACAAACGTATGATTCCATCTAGGAAACTAGAAGTAAATAACGGTGGGGTATCACTGAAAGGCAGATACACAAATGCATGAAATGTTAGAAATCCTTTCGACAAAGTATCTTCATTAGCTGGATATATCATTCATCGGAGCCCATATCTGGGAAGTTACCATCATCAAGTGCAAAACCGACTTCCGTGGGAAAGCTTTTCTAATATCTTGTCCTCTCCGTCAGCGTGTGTCAGTTCGTGTGCTGACACATTCTCATCCGATGACAAAACGCTGTCAAGAATCTGTCATTGTTTTCCTCTCTTAGTTTCTGTATCCGTTAATCTTTCCAGTGAGCGCAGAATATTCCAGTTTTTCTGTTGCCATAACTCGCCTGTACCCGTCAAAGATGAAGCAGCGGGATATAGAGAGTGAGAAGCAACAACGAAATTCATAATCCGTTTAAATCACCACTGATCACTGGCATCGTGAGAGCTAATAGACTGACATGGCTGGGGCATATTGAGAGAATGTTAGATGACAGAGAGGTAAAAACTGTGTACACAAGGATCTGCACGGTCGTAGACCATGAGGCAGACCAAGAAGACGAGGGAAAGATCATATTTAGACAAACCTACAAACACTTGGTGTCACCAACTAGAAAGAGACGGCCCATCAAATAGATGAATGGGTGAAATCTGCAGCCAAGAAGCTCAAGGATTCAGAATGTTGAAGAGGAAAAAGAAGACCAGGCTTTTGCCAAAACCTAAATGATGTTGTCAATATCCATAAAACAGTCAGATTGTTCTCCTTGTATCTCGTTTTACTACGGCATACCAGGAATTTAATTAGCAGACAGACTTGCAAAACATGTGACACAGGAGAAACAACGCAACCATACATTGTCATGACCAGGAATCGACAAACTTATCAAGGAAAAATACAAGGAATTGTGGAGAGAACAAACGAACAGTAAAAATCCATAAGACCCTATCAGCAGACTTAACAGAAGGCAACAAAAAGGGATTTCCATCTAGGAACAGGACACTGCAGGCTCTACTACGACATGCATAAAATAAAGACTATACAATCCCCACAGTATGCATGTCAGACAGGACAACAAACAACTGAGCACATTCAGCAGGCCCGCCCACTCTACCTACAACTAACTAGCTAAATAGCTAGCTAACTAACTAACTACCTAACTATTTAACTAACTAGCTAACAGTACGTACCTAACTAGTTAACTAACTAACACTAACTAACTAACTTACTTACTAACACTAACTATCTAACTAGCCAGCTAACTAATTAACTAACTAACTGATTACTCAACTAACTAACTAGCTAGCTAAATAACTAATACCAACTAACTAACTGGCAAACTAAAAAATACCAACTAACTAGTTAACTAACACTAACTCACTTACTAACACTAACTATCTAACTAGCCAGCTAATTAACTAATCAACTAACTAACTACTCAGCTAACTAACTAGCTAGCTAACTAACAAACTTACTTACTAACTAACTAATTAGCTAACTAACTAACTAGCTAACTAACAAACTAGCTAACTAACTAATTAGCTAACTAACTAATTAGCTAACTAACTAATTAACTAACTAACTACTCAGCTAACTAACTAGCTAGCTAACTAACTAACAAACTTACTTACTAACTAACTAATTAGCTAACTAACTAACTAGCTAACTAACAAACTAGCTAACTAACTAATTAGCTAACTAACTAATTAACTAACTAACTACTCAGCTAACCAACTAGCTAGCTAGCTAACTAACAAACTTACTTACTAACTAACTAACCAGCTAACTAACTAATTAGCTAACTAACTAACTAGCTAACTAACTAACTAGCTAACTAACTAATTAGCTAACTAACTAACTAACTAGCTAACTAACTAACTAACTAATTAGCTAACTAACTAATTAACTAACTAACTACTCAGCTAACCAACTAGCTAGCTAGCTAACTAACAAACTTACTTACTAACTAACTAACCAGCTAACTAACTAATTAGCTAACTAACTAACTAACTAACTAACTAACTAGCTAACTAACTAATTAGCTAACTAACTAACTAACTAACTAACTAACTAACTAATTAGCTAACTAACTAACTAACTAGCTAACTAACTAATTAGCTAACTAACTAACTAGCTAACTAACTAATTAGCTAACTAACTAACTAGCTAACTAACTAACTAGCTAACTAACTAACTAACTAACTAACTAACTAACTAACTAACTAACTAACTAACTAACTAACTAACTAACTAATTAGCTAACTAACTAATTAACTAACTAACTACTCAGCTAACCAACTAGCTAGCTAACTAACAAACTTACTTACTAACTAACTACTCAGCTAACTAACTAGCTAGCTAACTAACTAACAAACTTACTTACTAACTAACTAATTAGCTAACTAACTAACTAGCTAACTAACAAACTAGCTAACTAACTAATTAGCTAACTAACTAATTAACTAACTAACTACTCAGCTAACCAACTAGCTAGCTAGCTAACTAACAAACTTACTTACTAACTAACTAACCAGCTAACTAACTAATTAGCTAACTAACTAACTAGCTAACTAACTAACTAGCTAACTAACTAATTAGCTAACTAACTAACTAACTAGCTAACTAACTAATTAGCTAACTAACTAACTAGCTAACTAACTAATTAGCTAACTAACTAACTAGCTAACTAACTAATTAGCTAACTAACTAACTAGCTAACTAACTAACTAGCTAACTAACTAATTAGCTAACTAACTAACTAGCTAACTAACTAATTAGCTAACTAACTAACTAGCTAACTAACTAATTAGCTAACTAACTAACTAACTAGCTAACTAACTAACCAACTAGCTAGCTAGCTAACTAACAAACTTACTTACTAACTAACTAACCAGCTAACTAACTAATTAGCTAACTAACTAACTAGCTAACTAACTAACTAGCTAACTAACTAATTAGCTAACTAACTAGCTAACTAACTAACTAACTAGCTAACTAACTAACTAACTGACTGACTGACTGAAGAACTGACGACTGTCTAAGTGACTGCATATCCTATTGATGTAACTTGTGTGTGAGAATAAGCAACAACAACAAAAATCCTAATTTCTGTTCAAACATTAAGCTTAGTTATTGTGGCCGTCCCCTACATTGTATGCAGACTTCTCTATGGCCGTCCCCTACATTGTATGCAGACTTCTCTATGGTCGTCCCCTACATTGTATGCAGACTTCTCTGTGGTCGTCCCCTACATTGTATGCAGACTTCTCTGTGGCGCTCCCTACATTGTATGCAGACTTCTCTATGGTCGTCCCCTACATTGTATGCAGACTTCTCTATGGTCGTCCCCTACATTGTATGCAGACTTCTCTATGGCCGTCCCCTACATTGTATGCAGACTTCTCTGTGGCGCTCCCTACATTGTATGCAGACTTCTCTATGGTCGTCCCCTACATTGTATGCAGACTTCTCTGTGGTCGCTCCCTACATTGTATGCAGACTTCTCTGTGGCCGTCCCCTACATTGTATGCAGACTTCTCTGTGGTCGTCCCCTACATTGTATGCAGACTTCTCTATGGTCGTCCCCTACATTGTATGCAGACTTCTCTGTGGCCGCTCCCTACATTGTATGCAGACTTCTCTATGGTCGTCCCCTACATTGTATGCAGACTTCTCTATGGTCGTCCCCTACATTGTATGCAGACTTCTCTATGGCCGCCCCCTACATTGTATGCAGACTTCTCTGTGGTCGTCCCCTACATTGTATGCAGACTTCTCTGTGGCCGCTCCCTACATTGTATGCAGACTTCTCTATGGTCGTCCCCTACATTGTATGCAGACTTCTCTGTGGTCGTCCCCTACATTGTATGCAGACTTCTCTATGGTCGTCCCCTACATTGTATGCAGACTTCTCTATGGTCGTCCCCTACATTGTATGCAGACTTCTCTATGGCCGTCCCCTACATTGTATGCAGACGTCTCTGTGGTCGTCCCCTTCATTGTATGCAGACTTCTCTGTGGCCAGCAGAGAATTTTTTGCGTGGTCACTATTTGCCTAGGATTATGGAATACCTAGTTGTTTGATTAATAGTAAATGACCGGTATCCACGCCTTTAGCCTTATTGAGCATTCATTACAAGAATGATATTTTATTGACCCATCGGCAGGGTGGGTGATGTGGTCAAAAGCACGCCGGTCGCCTTTACTTCCCAGGACTATATCTGATACCTCCACATGGCTGTGTCGACCTGTCAGCCAATTTCCGGTCATTCCGGACTTGAACCTACGACTTTTTAAAAACAATTTAGTTCTCCCTAACATGGTTGTGATGGAAGCAGCAAGTACAGAAAAGCGTCGACTGCACAAGCAATATTGTAGAAGACACCATCTGGACTGCTCTCGACTTATTGAAATCACACAATTCAGAGAACTACATGCCGACATATAGAGCCTATTAGACAAACAAAAGCAAGGAGAAGATCATTGCATCCTCTCCTCGGAGGTAAACTGGAAAAAGAGAAGAAGGTGACGATGAAAGATTTAGTCTCTCAAATTTTGGGCTTGCTTGTTCTGGCTATCAAATGCATTATGTGTGATTTTCTTAGGCACATAAAGGAACAACCAAAAGATAGGTCATTTGTTAGTAAGCTGGAACTGTGACTGACTGATTGACTGACTGGCCGACTGACTGACTAACTAACTAACTACCTAACATACTGACTAACTAACTAACTAACTAACTAACTGACTGACTGACTGACTGACTAATTAACACTAAATAACTAACTAGCTAACATACTGACTAACTAACTGACTGACTAATTAACACTAACTAATTAACTGACTGACTAATTAACACTAACTAACTAACTAACTAACTGACTAATTAACTAACTAAATAACTAACTATATCTGTAAAGCCACTTCTGTGTAGAATCCAGAGATGTGGTTGCATGTTTACTCATTGTCCAGGACTATGGAATACCGCAAAAGTTTGAATTATACTTTAAGAAAGGTAATTCGAATAATTTCTATGTCACCAATACTTAAAAACTATAAAGTTTAGAGAAAGAGAGACCTACGAAGCGTTTGGAAAGAGCAAACCGAAAATCCTTAAATCTCCCAGAATTTCGCTGAGGAAACTAGAGGAAGAAAAAAACAATTACAAAGAGCCTTAGCTTTTCTCGATGCATGAAGCTTGCTCATTTTGGGTGTAGAAGGCATTATATTCATTCTTCTGTAAAACCACATCCATGCTTTTGTTTAAAGCTTGTTTACTCATCGTCAGGACTTCAGAAAACCGAAATTATTTGAAAGGAGAAAAAAAATATGTGTAGAGTTCTATGTTTGTTTACAGTTTCCATTTCCCCTCATACTGAATACAATTTTAAAGTTTAACATGACTTGTGTCGGAATAATGAGAAACATGGAAGAACGCCCTAATTGGAATAAAGACTTGAACAAACAAGAGCAGGATCAAGATTACCTGAAGCAACATGAAGACCAAACATATCATGACATGCGGGGAAATCCGTTGATGTCAATGTTGGACCAGGAATTTTGAAATGATACGGAAACTGGAGACAATGTAATATGGGTTTTAGAAGCATGTTGGAAATATTTTAGGACGAGGAGACGAGGAAGAAGAGGGAGTAGTAGAAGAAGTAATAGTAGCAGCAGTAGTAGCAGTATTTTTTGCATTTTTAGGAGTAGTTCCTCTACTTAACCTTTTAAATTCAGTAGTAAGACATGGATTGGTGCCATCTCACCTGCTTTTAATAACATATATTGTTTGTTTGTTTGTTTGTTTTAGTATCCAGAAGCCATGAGTTGTTAACCCTTAGGCTCGGTATTATGGATATCGCAACCTTTCGGCTTTGATTCCATTGTATATACCATAAATCGCGGAGACATGTGGCTTTTCTGCCTACCCCCGGGCGTGAACCCGGACCGCAAAGAGTTCGTCACCCGGTCACCGCGCAATCCGGTTTAGCCAACTACGCTAGAGAGCCTAGCTTATAACATACATCGACACTATATGCAAAGAAACAGAGAGCGAAGAAAAGGATGACATCTCAGAATTGTTATTTGCAGATAACCAAGTAATAATAGCTGAAACAGAATAGAGTTTACAGAAACATATGAGCCAAGTCGATACTAAGTGTGAGAAATATAATACGAGGACAAGCATTGATAAGACAGAGGCAATGATAAAAGGTAGGTAGGAAGAGTATTCTTCTTCTTGTGTTCGTTTTCTTTTTTACACCGACAGACAAGTTCGCATGGTAAACTTGAAGTAGTAGTAGTTATAGTAGCAGTAGTTGTTTCAGTAGTAGTAGTAGTAGTAGTAGTAGTAGTAGTAGTAGTAGTAGTAGTAGTAGTAGTAGTAGTAGTAGTAGTAGTAGTAGTAGTAGTAGTAGTAGTGGTGGTGGTAGTTGCTGTAATAGTAGTAGTAGTAGTAGTAGTAGTAGTAGTAGTAGTAGTAGTAGTAGTAGTAGCAGTAGTAGTAGTAGTAGTAGTAGTTGTTGTTTTTGTTGTATTTGTAGTATTAATAGTATTAGTAGTATTAGTAAAAGTAGTAATAGTAGTAGTAGTAGTAATAGTAGTAGTTGAAGTAGTAGTAGTAGTAGTAATAGTAGTAGTAATAGTAGTAGTAGTAGTAGTAGTAGTAGTAGTAGTAGTAGTAGTAGTAGTAGTAGTAGTAGTAGTAGTAGTAGTAGTAGTTGAAGTAGTAGTAGTAGTAGTAGTAGTAGTAGTAGTAGTAGTAGTAGTAGTAGTAGTAGTAGTAGTAGTAGTAGTAGTAGTAGTAGTAGTAGTAGTAGTAGTAGTAGTAGTAGTAGTAGTAGTAGTGAAGTAGTAGTAGTAGTAGTAGTAGTAGTAGTAGTAGTAGTAGTAGTAGTAGTAGTAGTAGTAGTAGTAGTAGTAGTAGTAGTAGTAGTAGTAGTAGTAGTAGTAGTAGTAGTAGTAGTAGTAGTAGTAGTAGTAGTAGTGGTGGTGGTAGTTGCTGTAATAGTAGTAGTAGTAGTAGTAGTAGTAGTAGTAGTAGTAGTAGTAGTAGCAGTAGTAGTAGTAGTAGTAGTAGTTGTTGTTTTTGTTGTATTTGTAGTATTAATAGTATTAGTAGTATTAGTAAAAGTAGTAATAGTAGTAGTAGTAGTAATAGTAGTAGTTGAAGTAGTAGTAGTAGTAGTAATAGTAGTAGTAATAGTAGTAGTAGTAGTAGTAGTAGTAGTAGTAGTAGTAGTAGTAGTAGTAGTAGTAGTAGTAGTAGTAGTAGTTGAAGTAGTAGTAGTAGTAGTAGTAGTAGTAGTAGTAGTAGTAGTAGTAGTAGTAGTAGTAATAGTAGTAGTAGTAGTAGTAGTAGTAGTAGTAGTAGTAGTAGTAGTAGTAGTAGTTGAAGTAGTAGTAGTAGTAGTAGTAGTAGTAGTAGTAGTAGTAGTAGTAGTAGTAGTAGTAGTAG
The DNA here is from genome assembly GCA_905116865.2 of Candidula unifasciata. Classification (NCBI taxonomy): domain Eukaryota; kingdom Metazoa; phylum Mollusca; class Gastropoda; order Stylommatophora; family Geomitridae; genus Candidula; species Candidula unifasciata. Next base: position 284,722 of record CAJHNH020000266.1, on the reverse strand, counting down.
TAGTAATAGTAGTAGTAGTAGTAGTAGTAGTAGTAGTAGTAGTAGTAGTAGTAGTTGTTGTTGTTGTTGTTATTATTGTCGTAAGCTAGTTTGGCGGAATTCATCCTCGCCTGGAGATCCCCTATAATCCCTTGTAAATTATTGTTTTACAGGGCTCGAAATACAATTGTCTAGGGGAAATTTATTGGTCCCTGAGTTCATAGAAGAGAAGGGAATTCAATACAGTATGAATAACTCAGATAATTCTACAAATAGATTAAATCACCGGAAAATGACTGAATTAATATTTATTCGTCTAACTAAACTTAAGTAAAATTAAAGTTTAATACATTTATAACTAAACTCGATGGAATGAAAGAGTAAAATACTTCATCAAACAAGGCATTACAACAGATATCAATTGAAATAATCAGCCAGTAGAGTTATACTTAATTAAACAAATTTATTGATACAACACAGCCCAGAATATTAATTTAAATTATTCAACTAAAACAAGAACAACATCATACAACATCGAAAAAAATCCAAATGAATCTGAACGTCACTCAGCTCTAGGATCGTTCGAGTGGAAAACAGCATTCCTTGTGGTATGGACAATATACTGGCAACATTGGTAGCCATTGGCTGTTTTTAACATGTAGTCTGTTCAATTAATTTCGGATCTCCATTCTACAGTGTTGTTGACAATCCATGGTGGTTATAGGGAACCTGAAACATATGTCATTTGTCCTTGGAGTGAGGATTATGCAGACCATTATGTGGCGGGTAGAGGTGTTGCGGTGTTTGTGGTGTTATCAGAGTAGTAAGGGAAAAGAGCAAGGTATTGCAAATAATGTCTTTCTCCACGAGCATTATATCGATAATAAATCTCTCTAACATTTTATAATATTGTTTTATACATATACAATTCTTTGCATGATCATATGAAACTTGACATGATTTAGTGGACACACGCTCGCATGCGGATTGGACAGTCGTGAGTTTGGGTCCTAACAGACCCAGGTCGACTTCGCCTTGAATGGACACCAGGTATAATCATGGGGAGTAAGGGCAGCTGGTGTTGTGTTGATAATTTCAACGTACAGGTGCCACTTGGTCTATAAAACATTGGCCAACCCTATATGCCCATACAGCTGACGACGCGACCATGTTACTAAAATTTTATGTTTCATAATATAATAAATTTAAGCAATAAAGGGTATACAAAATAGATGAAGCCCTCCAATCTCTCACACGCCCCCCCCCCCGCCCCCACCCACTCAGGGCACCTATCCATTCGCCTGCCTTGCCAGGTTTAAATAGGGAGTGGGGAGGGAGGGGGTTCAAGCCCCCTCATGGCCCTCCATAATGGTAAATAGTTTAGTGTTTTATTATTATCATTTTTATCATTGTAATTAATGTAATAAACCTTGTGTATTCGTTATATTTATTATTTTTTTTTCTGAAGAAGATCCCTCTTGGTCGAAACACCGGTGTTTTGTCAATGCTCGTTTACTTCCAGGGATCATTAACTCCACTAGTATTGATTATTTCAAATCTGTTGCCCGTTTTAACGAGACCTCACCCAGCTAGAGGATCATTAGGACAGTAAGTAAACGATCCGTCTGCAGACGAAGAAAACCTCTTGGATCGAAACCTTGGTCCTGTGTTTGTTTGTTTCAAAGCTTTATTAACATCCCTTTTTTTCCTCTTAGTATTGTGTATTTTATTCTCTTTAAACGTGATTTATGTTCGTTATCTCCTACCTCCCACTCCTCCTTTTGTCCTCCGTTCAAACCCGTGTGGGTTCCGGGACCCTATTTTAGGGAAAGCAAGAATAGACTCACTTCCTACCTAAAATTATGTCATGAGAGTCGACTAATTGGGAGCTTCCTTCGAGGTCGAAGTGCATCTGCCTGAGAGGCAAGGAACTAATAGTCTGCACACAAATGTGTCAAATCTGTCAAACGGATGCACACACAGCACTCAGGTTCTGGGACAGGATTGCAGTCCAGAAGTGGACGAACAACCAGAACTTTCCACCAGAGTTTACAGCTGGTGAACGCAAAGAAAGAAGAAGTCCTCCATTCACTGAAAAAGGACACCCTGGGTGCAAACTCGAGTGCTGGTCTGGTTGTTTATTTCTTAGCATTCTTACCTTTTTTTTTCCAGCTGATCACCTTTCTTCTAGTACAGTGATTCTCAACCTTCCTAATGCTGCGACCCTTAAATACAGTCCTTTGTTTTGTAGTGATCCTCAACTATAAAGTGATTTTCGTTGTTACGTCATAATGTTAGTGAATATGTGTTTTACGATGATCTTAGGCGACCCCTGTGAAAGGCTCGTTCGACCAAGAAACAGGATCGCGACCCATAGGTTGAGAACCAATATTCTAGTATATTATAAAGTAAACAAAAAAAAAAGGTTAAGGACCTTTTTCCACGCTTTTAGGCGTATAGGGCTAGACCTATATTTTATAGATCAACTGCACAAGATGGGTGGTGATGTCAGCATCACGCCGGACGCCTCTACTTCCCGGGACTGCACCCGGTACCCACTCAAGGCTGCGTCGACCTGGGAGCATAGGTTATTTTTTAAGAAAAGTTCGGCTCCGCCAGACAGCGAACCCAAGACCTTCCGATCTAGTATATTATATTTTCCCTTAAAATAAAAAACTTTCATATCAGTCAGCTCCACTCCCGCCAACTTTCTTCCCCATGATTCCATCCATTCCCTGAAAAAGGGCTTCTGTGGTTTTACTAGGGATAGGGGCTTTTGAGCTGAAATGCTATAGAATGATTCCCATAATATCTTGGACAAAGATCTGAACATCAAGAAATGTAGCTAATAAACAGCATCCTGTCTAGGAAGCTAAAGTATTTTGGTCATATCAAGCGCCACGACGGATTGGAAAAAAATAATAATATCAGAAGGCCTGGTACCAGTAAGGAGGGGCAGGGGCCGACCAACACGAAGATGGGCACAGGATATAAGTGACTCCATGAGTATAAAAGTACATGAGGCGGAAGAACTGGTGAGACACCGAGTTTCTTTCAGGCAGACTGTGATGAGAGCGACGTTCTGCAAAGGACCTGCTACATGATGATGATGATGATAGTTTTACAATGGAAATTTACGTTTTTCTTCTTCTTCTTCGAGTGCGGTTTCGTACGCTTAGACCAGGCCATCAGGTGGGTTGCCTCTATGAACTCGCATCTCAGTAGCAGGTCCTTCATGGTTCCCCAAAATTTATGTTCAGTAGTTTGCCATTGCCACCGAACGGTCGACTATCGGTACCACAGTCGAAACCAAAGCAAAACGGTCTATTGCCCAATCATCTGCACCTGGGGTTGAACCCGACACCTGAGCATTACGAAGCGCGTTCGCAGGGCCTAAGCCACAAAAGACTACCGAATTAAAACCTATGTGTTTATTTCAAAGCATTTTCAGCTTCTAGTTTTCTAATCATTTTCTTTCAAGTCGTTCATATTTTCTTTGTCTTTTAACAAAAGTTATGGCCATTAACTCCTCCCTTGGCCCGTTCCTTGTTTTTGTGTCCCTGTTTGCCCCCCCCACCCCCACCCTATTATCTCCCCTGAAAAAGACCGCTTTGGTCCAAACTCTAGTTATGTACATGTTTGTGTGTGTGTGTGTGTGTGTGTGTGTGTGTGTGTGTGTGTGTGTGTGTGTGAGTGTGTGCGTATACCCAGCCTTGAGCGGGTACCAGGTACAGTCGTGGGAAGTAAACGCAGTCAGCTTGATGCTGACCACATCACCCAACCAGTGAGGTCTGGTCTATAAACTATAGTTCTAGGTAAATATTTTAGAAACAGACTAACAGACAACCAGACGGACGGACGGACGGAGAGACAGACATATAGATAGATAGATAGACAGACAGACAGACAGACAAACACACAGACAGACAGACAGACAGACACACACACAGACAGACAGATAGACAGACACACACACACACAGACAGACAGACAGACAGACAGATAGATAGATAGATAGATAGCTAGATAGATAGATAGATAGATAGATATGTAACAGGGCCAGAAACTAATAAGTCAGGTAATAATAAACTAAATTAAAAACATAAAACTGTACTAGGAAACTACTAAGCACACTAACTAGAAGTCCTAAGCTGAAGGAAACAACTGTAACTATGAATACAACGTTGAACATAATTTTATTGAACTTCACATCAGCATGGCCAAAAAGTAACGACATAAACGACCACGTGCTGAAACAAAACCTCAAACATACAGCAATTTACCATTTAACTATTCCTTGTCTAGAATACCAATGAAAATCTATTTTAACCAACTAACCACTGAACGTACCCTTGACTGCCATCAGTCCGACCACGAACGTTACCTGTGGTCGCCATGCCCATAGACCAGCCCATTGTGCAAAGCATCAGTCTTCTTGGGTCAGGCTTCCACAGTTTGGTCCGGAAGTCGAATAGCTCGCTGCGAGACTAGACACAATCTTTTATACCCAGCGAGCCAGATTTTTACCCATCTTTCGTATACTTTATTAACTGCCAATGTTTCCCAAAAGGCCGGTTAGCATTTTTAAACCAGGATAAACCTCTCAAAGACCTTTAATCTGTTGTCTTGTAGTCTTCGTCGCTTCCACCCTACTACAGATAGATAGATAGATAGATAGATAGATAGATAGATAGATAGATAGATAGATAGATAGATAGATAGATAGATAGATAGATAGATAGATAGATAGATAGATAGATAGATAGATAGATAGATAGATAGATAGATAGATAGATAGATAGATAGATAGATAGATAGATAGATAGATAGATAGATAGATAGATAGATAGATAGATAGATAGATAGATAGATAGATAGATAGATAGATAGACAGATAGATAGACAGATAGGTAGACAGATAGATAGACAGATAGATAGACAGATAGATAGATAGATAGATAGATAGATAGATAGATAGATAGATAGATAGATAGATAGATAGATAGATAGATAGATAGATAGATAGATAGATAGATAGATAGATAGATAGATAGATAGATAGATAGATAGATAGATAGATAGATAGATAGATAGATAGATAGATCCATCAAAGAGCAGGAACAATATATGTCCGGATCGAACGCCATAAATCAAACAGATGATGCAGTACACAACACATTTCCTCCACACACCACGGTGGTTGAACACTGGGAGGGCGGGCTCTGATATTAAATCGAAACCCAACAAGGACTGAACGGGAGTGCCCCGAACTAATGGCGCGTCATATAAGCCTGGAAGCGTACAATCAATTATTGACGAAGACGTTATTGGAACGGAAAGAAAGAAATGAGAAGAGGGAAAGAAAACAAGAGAGGTTGAAAACCAAAATCCGAAACAAACCCAAGTGGTTTGCGGCGCGGTGTGGATGAATGGATCGCGTCCCGAAAGATGTGAACAAACGAGGGGGAAAAGAAAGGGTTCAGGGCTCAGAAGACCCGGCCAGACGATCCGCGGAAAGGAGGCGGTGGAAGGCCGGCGCTAGCAGGGAGAGAGAGAGTGTGTGCGTCGCGTGTACATCGGGTCGACTCGAAAGCTTTCAGTTGGGAAAGGTTTCCTGACGGTTTCATGTATTTGACGGAAGCCGGGAGTTAGAGAGGCAAAGGCGCTAGCAGATTCAATACTGAACGCTTATCTTGAGAAGTCCTCGTGGACTGGCACCCAATGGATGTCTGTTGTAGTTGACATACCATTAGTTGTTGCCACTGTGTTGTGTGAATCGGGATACGGCTACGATGAAGTGATTTATAACCGTGCTTCTTGGATTAATGAGTTGTGTTCGCTGTAAGGCTTTTAGACTGTGGATTACTACGTTAGTACACGTTCGGTCTGGCGTGTTGGATTGATTTCGTTAGGATTTCTGTGTGTGAGGGGATTTAAAGAAGGATTTGAGCTGTGACTAGTGAAAGTTTCACTCGCGACATCCAGTGGACTAGTTTAGTCCGGAGTGATTTACCTGCGGAGAGACGACTGTCAACTGTGTTCGATGAATTTGTTGTGTATTTAAATGGTAAGTTGTAGTCTGTGAATTGTGGTGTCTTGAAATTGTATGTTGTAGTCTGTGAATTGTGGTGTCTTTAATTTTTTTTAAGATAAGTGCGTTTAGCATTTAAGTTGTAGTCTAGTGTGTGTAGTCTGGTGTGTATACGCTCATCATCATCTAGTGCCCTGCCAACTGGCGTAGGCGCTCATGCGTCTCCACAGATCACGATCCCTGGTTGCCTGGAACAGCTCTTTTGACGATATCCCTCCATGCCATCATTTCAGCCCATCTAGCATCATGTCTTTTGGTCTGCCTCTACTTCTTTTTCCACTGATCTTTTCACTTATCACGATGTTCTCCAGTGTCTCTTCTCATTATGTGGCCAAAGAACAGTCTCTCTCTCTCTGTCTGTCTGTCTGTCTGTCTCTCTCTCTCTCTCTCTCTCTCTCTCTCTCTCTCTCTCTTATTATTGCATATAGAGATCTACTTTCATTAGCTTCTTTCAAACAATCGTTGATAGTTACTCTGCCCTTCCAAGGTATTCGTAACATTCGTCTCACAAACCACATCTATGTTGCTTCCAAATTCTTCCTAATTTGGGTATACTCAACTCTGAATATTTTAATGTCGTTTGTTGTGTGACTTGTATGATGAGGGTGGATTAAATTCTTTAGGATTTCTTCTTCTTCTGTTTCTTTCGTTCGCTTAAAATATATCTGCAGTTTTGTCTGTAGTATGAACGTCACTTTTTGTAAATTTACTCCGCTACCATAAAGTTGGGATTTAGAAATGCAGTGTTTGAAGAATCTATAGACGGCAGTGAGCAATTCCTCCTGACATTTTTACTCGCGACATCCAGGGTACTGACCAGTTTAGCCTGTTTTTCAGTGAATTACTACCTGCAGAGAGACGATTGTCACCGGTATTCTATAGATTTGTGGTATCTTAAAAATATAAGCTGTAGTCTGTATGCGGCGTCGGCTCTGTGGCTAAGTCGATGCGATTGCTTCGTAATGCCGGGATGCCGGGTTCGATCCCAGCTGCGGGCCATGTGCCTTGCGTTGGTTTCGACAATGATATCAAGAAAGCCGACCGTCCAGGAAGCAGTGGCAAACTACTGAACGTAAATTGCCTAGAAAAACCACACAACAGCCAGGGGCTGTTGGGGTTGGTTCTGCAAAGTCCTGTAAAGGATACGCAACTAACCTAACCAGTATGCTGCGTAGGGTGTGTTAAGCACTGTGCAAATTGTTGTGGTGAGTGCGTGTGTTAATTATGCTATGGTATAATGTAGTGTGTAGTGTGGTACTGTAGGGTCAGCTGTAGTGTTAAATTGTACCGAGCGTAGTTTTGTGTAATGTGTTTGTGGAAGTTTTGGTGTGGTGTGTTGCGTTGTGTGGAAGTTTTGGCGTGTGTCCCCATAAGTTTCCACACGTGGGTACTGCATAAACATGTGTTTAAAAAATGAAAACGATATATAATATACTCTACATAACTACTATTGATTTTTTAAAACACATATCGTTGCCAGTCCTCCTCCACTGCCAAAGAGCTGCTCCTATCTATGAGGGCCGATCAGTTCTTATATATTTATGGCTTAAGGTTTATTCAGCGGATCAACACCAGGTGCGTTACTACAGAGTTTATTGATTGGCACCTTTCCATCTTTCTAGACGATAGTTATATTGCTTTTTGAAAGGGCAATAGACTCACAGTCCATGGCGAGTGTGACTAGCAAGACCCGTTAAGAAAAGTCTTTCACAATTATAGCATGGAATTTCATGACCGTTGTTGTCAACATTTGTGTTTAGTCGTTTCTACTCAGACGCTCATCTCTCATCCTTTCTGCGATTATTTCTGCCTTTATTTTTATTCCCTTCTTGGTGTGCCCCCTCCACACAATACTGTTCATTGCACTTTAATTGCCACAAGTCCACCTCAATACATGTATCTTTTGTGTCCCGAACACCCCTTTATATCGTAGCAGAGGTCGGCATTGACATCTTCTATACGTATTTTATTCACCATAGAGGATGACCTTAGGGACTCTTCCATCCTCCTTTCTCCTGGTTTGAGGCAGCCATAGGATCTTTCGTAGACTGAGAAAACTGTTGTGATATAAGCTGTACAGAACTACATCAACATATAACGAAACAAAACAACCAAATAAATTCTACCAAAATGCGAATGATCTATCTCTCGACTCACTGTTCGTCTAAACGCCGAACATTTGCGAAAGTCACGTGACTTGCTTGGATACTGTTTTCTTTGTTTGTTTCAGAATATCCAGAAGTTTGTCTGTCTCTTGTCATCTTGGCTTGCATCGCGTTCTGTATCCAGATTTGCTGTTGTTGTTGTTGCCTGTCTCTTGTCATCTTGGCTTACATCTTGTTCTGTACCCAGGTGTGCTGCTGCTGTTGTTGTTGTCTGTCTCTTGTCATCTTGGCTTACATCTTGTTCTGTATCCAGATTTGCTGTTGTTGTTTTGTCTGTCTCTTGTCATCTTGACTTACATCTTGTTTTGTATCCAGATTTGCTGTTGTTGTTGTCTCTCTCTTGTCATTTTTAGCTTACATCTTGTTTTGTATACATTGTTGCTGTTATTGTTGTCTGCGTTTATTCTTAGTTGACAGGCGTTCATTCACACATGTTTTCAAAGCACATTGTAGTCTCTCCTTTTATGTAAAGGTAAGAGGATCGACTTCATTGCCCGATGTTTTATCCCATATAGCTCCCCTTCTTTCCGCAAAACATCTAGATACCTGCCGAGTGTGTTGCACAGAGCACGACCTTCGTAGCTCCGGCGACCATCCCCATGGATCTCTATGAACTGAACGTCGCCTTTCAGAGCGCGAGGCAAACGGCTTGACCCCTTCGCCACAAAGACCGTTCTTTGTGTAAATTAATACAGTATATTACGCCTTAGAATTGTTAGAATTCCTTGGACGTCTAAAAAAAGACCCACCCTGTGGCCAAATAAGACCCACCCGGGTGTTTTCAAAGAGGCAGGGACTCGAAGGCAACTTATCAGAAACATCAAAAAGAGATTATACTTTCGGGGTCATGTTGTGAGAAGAAGGAGACTGAAATATTTTGTGACCGCTGGAAAATCTCTGGAAAGCGATAACAGAGGAAGACAGGGCAAGAAAATACTTGACCGTCTTCTTTTGTTAGGGCACACGAGCTGATACATGGTGTTTGAGATCGCAGATTGTGTAGAGGCGTGATCGTTCACGCCAGTCGGCAAGGCACTTAATGATGATGATGATATATATAAACCTTTGGAAAAGTACTAGACAAATGGTGAGGAAAAGACGCTGGCGCTGGATTAGATACACATTAACTCTTTGAGTCCCAATGAACGCATCATACGTTCATAGGTTAGTACCTAGAAGCCCATTGGACGCAAGTTGCGCTGATTTTATGATTCTCTCTACTACCCCCCTGGGCCTGTGATGCTAAACATCCTGGGACTCAAAGAGTTAAGAACCTGATAAACGTATAACTAGAACGTTCTTGTGCTGGAACTCATATAATCAATCAAATTAAGGCAAACTTAAACAGAATACTAGGCCGAATACGAATAGTGGGACAAACTATTCGGCCGAATACGAATAGTATATCATCATCAGGTGCCTTGCCGACTGACGTGGGCGATTATGCCTCGCCACATTTTGCGATCTGCTGCAGCATGTATTAGTTCGTGTGCTGACACACTTCCATGCCATGCAACAAAACTGTAAAGAATGTTCTCTCGTTGTCTTCCTCTATCCCTCCTTCCACAAATCTTTCTAGTGGTCACCACATGTTCCATTTTCCCTCTTCTCATAAAATGTTTGAAAAATGTCTCCTTCTGATGTCTGTGATTAGTTGTCTTCGGGCTCCCGCCTCTTTCAAAACCTATAGGTTGCTTTGTTTGGCTCTTTGATTAAGGTATTTTAAGCATTGTTCTGTAAAACATCTCTGAAGCCTCAAGAAATTGTTTGGCCTGCCTTCCGGTTATCCAGGACTTACAACCATATATTAAAACTGGAAAAATAGGAGAAAAATAGTAGCAAGCAAGAATTATTTTAACCTTTAATGGCAAAGATATATAGCATAAGATGTTCTTCATTTTATAAAATGCAGTTATTGCCTGTCGCCTCTGCTCTTTTCGTCAGTGGTGAGGAAAGTATCTCAAGTATCTTTGTCTTCTTTAATAATGTTACAATTTATAGCTGACTTTTCTTGATTTTTCGCCTGGCATACGCACCCAGTTTGAGAACCTTTGCTGTAATGCCTCGGTCGAGTCAGCAGGCAAGACCTTGCCAGCTGCTGTACCACGCAACCGGGTCGCAGTTTTCCCGCTACTACAAACTTAGGCAACAGCAACTATTGTGTTAATGAAAGAATTAATTCAGTTCATCACAGTGTATGCAGAAATGAAAGGTAACCACTATTCGTATTTGGCCCGACCGCAACTATTCGGCCGAATACCGAATAGTCATTCGGTCCACTATTCGGCCCCGAAGCGAATATTCGGTACAGCCCTACAGAATACCCAAAACAGAACCGAATTTAACGAGTACATGAAAAATCCGGGCGGACATGAGGCTGAAAGCTACACGTGATAGTGATAGTAAAAGGTAGAACGACTAGATGTTACTGGTTACACTGGGAAAGAAAGACAAGAAGAATTGTATAATTAAATCTCAAGCATCAGTCTAAAACTTTGCTGAAATGGGATATGTTGGGCCGAAAAGCGCAGATATTGCAGACTACCTGAAAGCATAATATACCCTTTTACAGTTGAATGCCACAGGAGAAGAAAAAGAAGTAGTTTTAAAAGAAAAGAAGAAGTAGTAAAACAAAAGAAGAAGTAGAAAAAGTAAAGAAGAAGAAGTTGAACAAAAAAAAAATGAGAAGAAAAAGAAAAGAGGAAGAAGAAAAAGAAAAAGAAGAGGAAGAAGAAGAAGAAGTTGAAAAAGAAGAAGAAGTTGAAGAAGAAGAAGTCTAAAGGCATTGGCTTTAAAGCTGTTGTTAACATCTAAAAGGTCATTAAGCAAATCTAAAACAAAATTAGCACGAGAAGCCTCGTTATAAAGCAGTTGTAACGACATAAAGATGTTGTTGATCACACCTCAAACAGCCTAAGAACTCTTGATATGAAGCCATTCTAAAGACGTTCTTAACGAAATCTCAAACATCAACTTGAGAACCCTCAATATCAGCCCTTGATGTGAAGCCACTGTACAAACCTCTTTACCCAAATGTCAAACATCAGCCTGAGAACCCTCGGTATCAAGCCATTGTAAAGATGTCATTAATTAAATCAAACACAGTAATGATTGCTGTGTAATTTTTCTCTGCGAATCAATGAGTTCTTTAAGAACACACACTGGTAAATAAATTATTGATGAAAGCAACGTTCTTTATCCAGGACGATTCTTTGCCGAGGGCTTTCGCTTGAATTCAGCTGCAAGTGCCGCCTGAATAGACCCAGAACCTTTCTAATATTCAAGGAACTTCCTGTGAGAGCTCAGTAATTGACTAATTAAATATAACTTATATTAAAATATTCGAGTTTTTTTTTTAAATTGTCTGAAAAGAGAAAGTATACGAGGGATAGACAGAAGGCTTGGAGAGATGAAAAGAATGGCAGAATTCCCATTCCTGCTATCTAAAAACTATATTTAAATGAGTTTGACAGAATGGATGCCTGAACTTAGTTTCTGAAGTTTGAATTGCGCATCTAAGCTTGGTTAACGTTCCGCATTTTGCCCCCGTTCTGTGTTTTGTTTATGTTGTATTGATTCGTGTAAATTTGTATCCTAAATTCGTGTAGCGGAGGCAGGGTTAAAAAAAAGGGGAAAGCGGGGGGGGGGGGGGGGGATATCTGTAGCAGTGAACATCGAGTGTTCAGAATGCTAAAGAAGAAGAAGAATCAATAAAATAATTCTTCTTTTGTTTCATATTCTTCATCGAATCATAGGCCCTGAGTGATCTTAGTTCAACCCCTCCTCTTGGATTGTTCGGGAAAAAAAGGGGGATAGAGGACATCATCATTGTCATCTCTTATTATTCATCTCAGTATTTTTTAAATTTCTTCTGTGTATGTGTGTGAGGTCTCCCTTTGTTTCGCGTATTCTGTGGGTTCCAGAAAAAAGACTTTCTAGTGGTGCTGTTTACATTATTTTCTGGGTATGCCCAAGGTGTGTGTGTGTTTCGGAGGGTGGCGAAGCGGGGAGAGAGGGGTGATTAATCTGTATTAATTCTCGTATATTTACATTTTTCATTCCACAGAACAGCTCTTTTCCTGTACTTTAACATCTAGCGGGACATCTGACTCCTTTTTTTTTAAGGGAACCTCTTCGTTGTTTTGCTTTAAACATCTCCTGTTTCTTGTGGTCGGTCGGAAAATGTTTGGAACCGTTGCGCTATTACGGTGACAGCAAAAGAAGAAGATAAAAAGCTACTGTGAAAAGAAACAAGCCTTAGTAATTTCCACATGGTTTAGAAAATGCTACAGTATGTTGCAGGCTATATGAATGTTTACAGTATTGCTTCATAATGTAGCAATAATTTCACTAACGCTGCACGGTAATCGGATAAATACATTAATGCCATGTGGCACATAAAAAAAAAAGTGACACGCGCGCATATCGTATGATAAATATGTCAGCAGATATGTGATAGATGCGTGAATAGGTTGCGTGGACAACGAGTGGTATCCACAGCTGTAAGACAAGGAAGATGGGCACATCCTGCGGAGAAACTTCGAAAGGTCGTGGATTCGGGTCCTGAGAGTACCAGACTTTTTGGGGGGAAAAGGGGGGGGGGGCAACATGACCTTTGCTCTCAGGTCGACCCATCCTTGAATGCGTACCAGCTTGAGTCCTGGGAAGTATACGCGGCTGGGATGATACTGACCACATCATCCACTTTGGTCTATAAAATATAGGTCTAGCCCTATATGCCCAATACGCCTGAAGACATGGGAGACGGTCCTTTACTGTAATAGACATTTTGTAATTACCGGCTCCTTTTTAGATACTCGTGGGTGTCGGCACGTTTTTTTTTAAATAGAAGAAGGGGGAAATAATATAGGATATCTCTGTGCTTGTGTTAGTGCTTATAAAGGTGTGTGATACAGTCTGAACAAATAAACGTAACCTTGTATGATTTCGTGGACTATAGGGTGTGATTAACAAGCGTAAACACGGTGTGTGAATGGGGTAAGAGCCTACATATCTGTATCTATGTGTATGTCTGTGTGATATTGTGTGAGTGAGGTAAGAACCGAAATATCTGTATGTGCCCTGTTATTGTGTGAAAAATTGTGAGTGAGGTAAGAACCGAAATATCTGTATGTGCCCTGTTATTGTGTGAAAAATTGTGAGTGAGGTAAGAGTCCCCTATCTGTATCTCTCTCTGTGTGTGTGTGTGTGTGTGCTATTATATGAAAATATGTAAATAAGGTAAGAGCCGAAATATATGAATATGTGTGTAAATATGTGTTATTTTGTAAAATATGTGAGTGAGGTAACGGCCCCCTATCTGTATCTATGCGTGTTTGTGCTAGTATATACAAATGTGTGAGCGATGTGAGAATCCTAATATCTGTATCTACGTGTGTGTGTGTGTGTGTGTTATTGTGTGAAAATGTGTGAGTGAAGTATTAGTCTACATATCTGTATCTATGTGTATGTCTCTGTGTTATTGTCTGAAAATGTGTGAGTGATAGATGTACACATGTATATGAACGTGTACACGTGTATATGAACGTGTACACATGCATATGAACGTGTTAACATGTATATGAACGTGTACACATGTATATGAATGTGTACACATGTATATGAACGATTTCTTCTTCTTTTCTCTACTCCCGGAATGGCTTGCGGTTCAGGGAACAATATGATATGAACGATACTTTTTGTTAATATATGTATATGCCTAAGTGTGTATGTTGATATGGTTGTGTGTGATTAGGAATGGGTAATAGATGTACACATGTACGTGAATGATAAATGCGCTCGCACACACACACACACACACACATGTATATATATATATATATATATATATATATATATATATATATATATATATATATATATATATATATATATACACACATACATACATACATACATATACATACATACATACATACATACATACATACATACATACATACATACATACATATACATATATATACATACATACATACATACATACATACATACATACATACATACATACATACATACATACATACATACATACATACATACATACATATATATATATTTATATATATATATGTGTGTGTGTGACTGATATAGTTGAGCGACATATCATTATTTATATGTGCAAGTGTTGATGCATGCGTGCTTACTCTCCCTTACCCGGCTGTATCACATTTAACCCGCTCTCACCCAATCCTCCTCCTCATCCTCCTCCTGATATCCAGCGGACTATGAGGGTTTAAATTTATGTAAAAGTCTCATTTTCCCTCGCAATCATTTTGTGGCGGGAGAATAATTCCGCAGCAAGTTGTCCGCTTGGGAAATTAAAGGACGAAAATTAATTGCTCGGCTGTTTTGTTAATGTTTCTGCTGGCCTTTGATGTTTAGATTTTTTTCTTTGTCAACACAAGAACGCAAGTAAGGAAGAAACATAATCAGCCTTATGAAACCCTTTTTGTCCGGAACTGACAATGTATAGGGCCGGCCCATAGAGCCAGTGGTCTGTTTAAACAGTCATGATCTATTTTAAAATGTAAACTTGTTTGGTGTCTGTTGAATGGAGTGTGATGATTTTTTTGCGTCAAGAACTGATATCAGAGCTCTTGGGACATTCCCAGATGCGCTCTGTCCTCATATATAGCAGCCATCGGAAAGTTCCAGTTCAGATGATGCCAGTAACAGTCTAGCCCAGGGTTTCCCAAATTTTTCCTAGTCGCGGCGCCTTTTTTCAGTTAAAATATGTCCACTGCTCCCTAACCTAAGTAAAAGTATGTAGGAGATTTAAAAAAAAACAACTCATATATCGTCAAATATTTCGCGGCGCTCCTGTGAAGAGGTGGCGGTTCCCCGGGGCGCCGCAGCGCACAGTTTAGGAATCACTGGTCTAACCCATTAGTCTCCAACCATATGGCGCTCCACATAAGGCGCAAGTAGATTTCGGGGCATGTTGGGGGCGTGATAGCATGCAGTTTTGAAAGTGAGTGTATTTGTACTTATAATCATCTATTATACTTATACTGTTTTAATTCAATTATAAATAATAAACACACACACACACATAATTATTAAACAAAATGACAAGGGTATTTTTGTTTACACAAGCAGTCTGTACATCCGACGTGAAAAAAAATGTAATTAATATGAAATCACGCGAATTTAATTATAGGTTAGGAAAACATTCGTACCATAAGGTATCTTCTTACTTTCTGTTTTCCTTATTGTGTAATCTGTTGTCCTCCTCTTTTTAATCACAATTTGTTATGTTGGGAGGGCGCGGGGTGGGAGGTCTTGCCATATACTCAAGGGGAGCACGGGTGTCTTGCCATATACCTAAAGGGGCGCAGGGGTCTTGTCATATACTTAAGAGAGCGCGGGGTCTTGGGATATACTCAAGGGTCGTGGGGGTTTGTTATATACTCAAGGGGCGCACGGGTGTCTTGCCATATACCTAAAGGGGCGCAGGGGTCTTGTCATATACTAAAGGGAGCGCGGGGTCTTGGGATATACTCAAGGGTCGTGGGGGTTTGTCATATACTGAAGGGTCGTGGGGGTTTGGCATATACTCAAGGGTCGTGGGGGTTTGTCATATACTGAAGGGGAGCACGGGTGTCTTGCCATATACCTAAAGGGGCACAGGGGTCTTGTCATATACTTAAGGGAGCGCGGGGGTCTTGGGATATACTCAAGGGGGCGGCGGGAGGGGGGGTGGGGGTTGGGCTTGCCATATACTCAGATGGGGCCTGGGGGTCTTGCCATATACTCAAGAGGGGAGCGGGGTCTTTCCTTATACTCAAGGTGCATGGAGGTTTTTCCATATACTCAAGGGGAGTATAGCGTGAAAAATGTTGAAATGTTGTAGACCACTGACTTAAGCCCTCTGTCCTCATTTTCAGCAGCCAGAAAAAAAAGGTTCTAGTTTCAATGATACCAATGGCACTTTAATTATATTTCTGTCTAGCCTTTCCCCTGAGTGTAGAGTGTCGACTCGATTCCTTGTATGTTGTTGCCTAGAATAGGTGAAAAACCTTACACTTCACACATTGACGCTAGAAACAACCTTTTCATTACGACAGTGTAAATTATGAATCATATTTGCACAATCATTTCCTGGGTGTGAAAACAAACACTATGCCTGTAGACGGCACACATAAATAGAATGAAATAACCCCACATCCCCTTCCACCAGTACAAATATTGTTTAACTGAAAATATTTTTTTTTAAATACAAATGGTTTTCAGTACTCAGTCTACGAAGGCTCAGGTGGCTGGGTTTCTTATGGGGAATGGCAGAGTCCCTGTGGACATCCTTTATGGTGAATTAAAGACGAATAGAAGATGTCGAGGCCAACCTCTACTACGATATACAGATATGTGCAAGCGGAACATGAATGATACAGATGATGAGATGCACTCATAAGAACACCCTTAGTGTTGTGCGGAGGAGGCATATCAGGAAGGGAATGTGAATGAAGGAAGAAATTATTGCAGAAAGGGTGAGAGCTGAGCGACTGAAAAGAAACAGACTAAACGCAAAGGTTGACAACAACGGTCCTGAAATCGCATGCTTTTATTGTCAAGGACTCTTCCTACCGCTAGTCACACTCGCCATCGCCATGGACTGTGAGTCCCATGCCTCCTTCTAAAGCAATATAACACTATCGTCTGGAAACACGGAAAGGTGCTAATCAATCAGGTATACTGCAGCCAACTTTCATCCTGGGGCCGGCACACATTTTTGTTTAATACTGTGGTTACAAGAGCCTTGCCTTCGGAATGTCTTTTTCTTCTTTTTCTTCTTTTTCTTCTTCTTCTTCTTCTTCTTCTTCTTCTTCTTCTTCTTCTTCTTCTTCTTCTTCTTGTTCCTATTCTTCTTCTTCTTCTTCCGGAATTCACACGGGGAATCGTTCACTTGTCGTTTGTGACTCTGATAACGGGAAGTTGACCAGTTCAGCTTTTTCGTTTGTGGTTTGAAATCTGTTCATAACACATTCCCAACCCAACTCGTTAATTCCGTGTGGATCTTTGTAGTTATATACGATGCATGTACCTACGGTTTACAGATTTGGCTTATTCATATGCAGATCGTTAGCTCATCGCCTTTATGGCAGGTGCAATACGACTTCGACAGAAACACCCCTTATTAGTAGATTTTTACGACATGCTTATTAGCGGATCTATCCCTCCCCCCCCCCCTCCTTCCTCCCAACCACAATGAAACTCCAGTACCCACACGGGATTGGCAGATGTTTCGGAGACCCTTCATAATTGTCATTTGAGCTACGGTTGCATGCCCTGTGCGGCGCTCTTTGAAGGCTTTCTATCCGCAACTACCACTTATCGTTTGTAACTGTGATAATGTCGAGCTGGCTAGTTCTGCTGTCCGTTTGGCTTGATATCTTTTCATGATATTTTTAACGCTTCACTATAGTTCCTTAAATCCCCTCTCTTGTGTATCCTGCCCTCCCAGAACTGCTACCGTCTTCTTGAATGTTGAATTAAGAATCCACATCACAGCACTCAGGACACTCCCACAAGCGCTCCATCCCCATCTTCAGCAGTAAGCGAAGAGTTCCAGTTCCAGTGGCACCACTAGCTGTCTTATTGTATATTCGTCTCGCTCTTCCCTTGAGTGTTGAGATCCCACGATAACTGCTTGTGACTGTCTAATTCGTCTGTACTGTTGTGTGTGTGTCTGTGTGTGTGTGTGTGTGTGTGTGTGTGTGTGTGTGTGTGTGTGTCCGATTACTGTTTAAACTTCAGTGAAGTGATTTTTTTTCGTTCGTAATTTTATCATTGTCTTTTCAGCTAATATACTGATGAAGGCTTTCTAGCTTAAACGTTCATTTGTCATTTGTGATTATGATAAAGTGAAGCTGACTGGTTCTACATTTTGTTTTGATTTGTACAAGTAAAGTTTAGATAAAGTAAAGGATTGGTTGTCTGTAAAAGTAAAGTTAAATTTATTGATTTGATAAACGTAAAGTCGGCTCTGTGGCTTAGTCGATGCGAACGCTTCGTAATCGTGGGATGCCGGGTTCGATCCCAGCTGCGGGCATGCGCCTTGCGTTAGTTTCAACAGTGGTATCAACAAAGCCGACCGTCCAGAAAGCAATGGCAAACTGCTGGACGTAACTTTGCCTAGAAAAACCACACAACAGCCAGGGGCTGTTGGGGTTGGTTCTGCAACGTCCTGTAAAGGATACGCAACTAACCTTATATATGTAAAAGTAAAGTTAAGAGTTTTGATGTCTGTAAAAGTAAAGTTAAAGTAAACCATTTGGTATCTGTAAAAGGTAATGTTAAAAAAAACAACGATCTAATGTCTGTAAAGGCAAAGTAAAGGGCTCTTTTCCACGCTTTTATTTGTACAGGGCATCTAGGGCTAGACCTATTTTTAACAGACCGATCGGCACTCAGTGGCTGACGTGGTCAGCATCACACCGGCCGCCTTTACTTCACAGGACTGTACCTGGTACCCACTCAAGGCCGGGTCGACCTTTTAGCCAAAAAGTTATTTTTTGAAGAAGAAAAAAGTCCCACTGAAACCGGACCCAAACCCAGGAATTTCCGATCCACAGGCGAGTGACTGGCCGCTGCACCAGGCAAGCTTTGATATCTATTCATAGCACAATCCCTGTCTAGCTCGTCAATCCTGTATCGATTCTTGTAGTTATTTACGATCTCTTTATATGGCAACAACTCAAAATAGCGTCAACCATGAACGCTTTATATGTATTCAAATCACCGTGGCTGTTGGATTTAACGTGAACTGCCAACTCAAGCGTCGTGGCGCCAACTTCTACTGTGCAGAAGATCTCAATTCTGCAACGTAATTACTAGTGTAAGCTGTGACTTACAACCGCGCCGTTCAGCGAACTTCAGTTCTCAAGAGGTGGTAATGGCATTGCACAGGCGACTAGAATTCGGAATGTGACTCTGTAAGTAGGTATAAGAGGTTTGGCTTAGCACTTCGTGTTCGTACAGGCGTGTGCTGCGGGCATTGTTTGGCGCCCGAGTATCGGTGCATTGTTGGTTAATATAGGATCGGGTCGCTGTTTTGCGGCAGTGCCATTGTTTACCGTTACAGTATCGGTAAAAGTGTTTACACTGTGGTATCGATACACTGTCTGCGAAATTTTTGTTTATGTTTGTCACTCTGGTAACCGTAATTGTTGTCTTTCTTCCTCAAACTCCTTTTCTTTCGCTATATAACAGTTCATTGGCGACCTGGTCACCTCCAAAGGCCACCCGACGCTCCGAGGCAAACCAGCTAAAGGGCATAGCACAAGAAGGGGACCAGCACTCGTGGATTTCAGTCTGTTATGCATTTCATTTTGTAAACTCCCCGCCCCTCCCACATATGTTTCAATGTTAATAAACTCATTTTCAGCTAAAAACCGAGGAAACCCACCAAAGGCCGCCCGACGCCCTGAGGCAACCAGCTAAAAGGGCATTGCACAATAAGGGAACCAGCACTTGTGGAACTCCAGGCTATTACGCTACTCTGATAACCTCACCCGTCCCTCCCCACATATATCTAAAATGTAAATCAGTCTATTTTCAGATCCACCCAGGCAGAGCAGGCAGTGTGCAGGACTCAACCCACCAAGGACCTCTTCCTCAACCTAGCAAGCTATCTGTCTCTCTCCAACTTCCGACCTAGCTATACAATATCTTTGCACCTTCGGGCGTTCTAATTTTTTTGCAACCTTTGTTACCTCCTCTACTTATCTAACGGCTGCACACAACAACAAGATTGTGACAGTCGTCCTGTGGGGGCCGTGTTTTAGGGCGCTCAGTATGCGGAACTGTTTTGTTTCGTGGCGGTGTGACTACGGACTGACTTGGTGCTAACACAGATGGACGATGCAAAAGCTAGCGAATAGCCAATTAAACAGGAACCAGGCCCCTCAGAACCAGAACTTAGGCAACAAATGAACAAACTCAGGTGAAAGTGCTCACCACAAGGAATATAAATAAATAAGACAGCAAAGGAACCGTCCTTGAGAAAACAGGCCATCAGGCAGTTAAAAAAGGACTAAGCTTGAAATTTTTGTTTGACTTTATACGATACGATACCTGGTCACCTATTGGCACACCGATAGACGACTTTGTCGCCGGTCGGGACAGTATTTGGGTCTGTCTCCTTTAATCGCATCAACACTGAAAGTCTTTTTCACGGCTTTTGGTGGCGTGCAGTGCTGCGACATTTTATGTGGCGCACATATCGTAGTCACAATTATAACCTGAAGCTTTCCCTTCGGAAATTCTTGTTTGTTTTCTGTCTTTTTTTCTTCTTCTATTCCTTCTCCCTCTCCCTCCCATTCTTCTCTTGCTGCTGTTCCTTTATGGGGCCTATCCGTTTTCTAATGCTGCCTCTATTCTTCGTCTTCTTTTTTTTCTTTTTATTCCTCTTTTTCTTGTCGCCCTCCTCCTCCATTTTTTAGTTGCGTATCCTTTACAGGACGTTGCAGAACCAACCTCAACAGGCTGTTGCGTGGTTTTTCTAGGCAAATCTACGTCCAGTAGTTTGCCATTGATCTGGACGGTCGGCTTTCTTGATTCTTGATACCACTGTCGAAACCAACGCAAGGCGCATGGCCCGCAGCTGGGATCGAACCCGGCATTTCGAAGCGTGCGCATCGACTCAACCCCAGAGCCGACTCTCCCTTTGTACTTAAAAAAAAAATACAGTCGTCAGTTGACGCTGCTGCCGCTAGAAGGCAGACGCAAGTCTCTTGACCTACATCGTCCTTTAACAAACAATGATAAATTACAGTGGGGGGGGGGGGGGTCAAATATTATCTGTAATCACTGCTTACATTTAAATTGCCAATGAAAAATGCAAATTTTAAACTGTTTAATTTAACTGTTTACTATTTATTACAATTACGCCACTCGCTTTACGTCCCGCTGAGCACATGCAGCTTGTTAATAGTATTGACATGTCTGCTCGTGGAGAATGTGACGTGGGCGAGAGCTACCAGTTACTAGTACTAAGATGTTTGCTGCGCGCAAATAAAATATCTCCAGTGTAATCTTTACCTGCTAATGTCTAATTGTGTCGAAATGCTTACTCGTGCGAATTGATGACGCTGCGCTACTTATAAATACAGGCATTAAAACAGTTTGAAAAACACCGTAATTTTTAAAAAAAAGGTAAAAAAATTTTTTTCCAGATTTCTCACACTGCTGTTGCCTCTTTTTATTTGCAGATCATCTGTGCTACAACATGATGATGACGCAATATGACCGCTAAACAGGCACCCACTTCAGCCACCCACAGCTCAGTGTCCCACTCAGCAGACAAGGATTTGTACAGAAGTAGGTGAAGCTATCGCTGCTGGACCCAATTGATGACAGTTTCTTCAACATAAGCAAATAGTACTCTTATGGGAATCCGTGTACTGAAAGACCAGCGGGCAGACTTAACTCCCTTGTCTTGGCAACGAGACACCTTTGCCGCATCTAACTCTCAATAGAAGAGTTGGCTGTTGGTCGTGGCTTTGGCAACGCCCGGGGTTAAACTAACTGTGGTTAGATCGTTCAAAGCGTCGAGTACTTCAGTAAGTGTGTGTAGACTCCGTTAAGGAATTATAAATATTTGTAATTATCTACACCACTCGGTGCTGTTTGCTGTTCATAAGGATTAATGAGAGTACAGGCCGTGCAGCTGTTTGCTGTTTAAGCAGCGTCAGAGATCTTGCCTACCTTGGTTTAA
Source organism: Candidula unifasciata (assembly GCA_905116865.2). Lineage (NCBI taxonomy): Eukaryota > Metazoa > Mollusca > Gastropoda > Stylommatophora > Geomitridae > Candidula > Candidula unifasciata. The sequence continues at coordinate 262,749 of CAJHNH020000266.1, read as the reverse complement.
CAGAAAGAGAAAACCAAGATAACTTATTGCAGCGAAAAACTCGATCATATTAGTGTAACTTTTCATTTGACTACAGATAAAGGTGCAATCCATTAATTAGGACAGACACGCCCACTCAGAGTCTGTCCCTAGAGTCTGTATAGATATGGTTGTTCCTATGACATTATTGGAAGTTACGCTAATTGCTCTGAAACAGTGAGTTAACGTCAACAGTTCTAATGGCTGACAACGAGAGATCGATACCGCTTCTTCAGCAGTCAAATCTGGACTGTAGTACACATTTGCACCGTAGTTTGTCAAATCAAAGCTTCGATGAGGAGTCATCTCGTCGATATCCTCATCGTTATCATAGGAGGAGATGTGGTGGAACCAGCAGCCTGCACACGCTTGGATTAATTGCTTTACTGTGCAGTGTATTACCCGTTCCTGCCGCGTTTGCTCTTAACCTGGGTGAGTACTGATCGTGTGTCTTCTTCTTCTTTTTGACATCCTCTTTCGTCTTCTTTTTCATCTCCTTCGCCTTCCCATTTATGGGTGTTTGTAGTTTACTAGCAGTTATTTTATTTTGCTTTTCGTGGTTCTGCTGCCTACAACTATAGTAATTTAACAGTAGAATTAAGCAGTTTAATTGCTTTTGACATCCAAAAATGTCCTAGTGTTATAAAAACGCCTTTTGTCTTTTGAATGAATGTTTTAATATCGGTGTTAGTTCCCTATCTTTTATTCACTTAACTGCCCAAATAGTTGTAATAACTCCACACCTTGGAGTGATACATCATTAAAAGAAACTAGATTGCTGTTTGCATGTTACTTTGTTTTTATTATAATAAATACACTAGTCTTTTCCTTAGAGGTTTTTGACCTATTTATTGTGATCTGGCTTCAAGTATGTTTAATTTATCTTGCACCTGTTGGAGGAATACACCAGAAATGTTGTCAGCGGAGCCCAGGTCGTTAGCTGTGTTGTAGAGGTCCACTCTGTGGCAGTGGTTCATGTCTTCATAAACCAGTCGATTGTCAGTAAAAATAGTGCGCCCTCTCCAGGATCTGTCTGAAATTACTATTTACATTTATGATTTCTTTCTTTCTAATTGGTTAAAATGAACATAACATAACCCTTTAGAGACCTTGAGTTGTAGCGATGGAGGCACTAGCTCACAAAGTCCGCCACCTATCTCTGTCTTATTCTTGTTGAACAAGTATTTGATAATATATTCCTGTCCATTTCTTGCTATTGCCATTTCAGATTCTTTTTTTTTTTGCAGTTAGCCACTTTACAAAATATCTCTTTTGGTTTCTTTCTTTCTTGGTTCACATGCATTGATACGTTCAATAACACTGATGTAATGCGTAGTGTTCCTATGAAGTAAAGGCGACTGGCGTTATGCTGACCACATCACACACCAAGTGCCGATTGGTCTATAAAACACAGGTCTAGCCCTATATGCCCACTAAGGCTTGGAAATGTGTCCTTTACTTGTCTTATTTATGATGTCAAGCCTTGAATCGGTGGGCTCTCGCCAGTTCACACAATGATGGATGCTTGTGGATTTAGTGAACGCACAGTTGCAACATCATCACAAGCACAAAGCTCAGAGACCAGGTTAAGGATTGATCAAACAGTGTTGGAGTATGACAGGAGGTCGTGTCAGAGATGGATTGTACGAAAACAGAGAGGACCGGGTTTAAAAGGAGATCTTCTCCTTCTTCGTCTCTTCGTGTTCACCGGCTGTAAACTTCGTGTTCACCGGCTGTAAACTTCGTGTTCACCGGCTGTAAACTTCGTGTTCACCGGCTGAAAACTTAGTGTTCACCGGCTGTAAACTTCGTGTTCACCGGCTGTAAACTTCGTGTTCACCGGCTGTAAACTTCGTGTTTACCGGCTGTAAACTTCGTGTTCACCGGCTGTAAACTTCGTGTTCACCGGCTGTAAACTTAGTGTTCACCGGCTGTAAACTTCGTGTTCACCGGCTGTAAACTTCGTGTTCACCGGCTGTAAACTTAGTGTTCACCGGCTGTAAACTTCTGCGGAAAGTTCTGGTTGTTCATCCACCTCTGGGCTTTCGACTGTCTCCAGAACCGGACTGTTGCGTGCACATCCATTTTACAGATCTGACTTATTTGTATGGAGACTGTCGGTTCCCTTCTTCTTGAGCAGACGCACTTCAACTTCAAAGGAAACCCCTAATTAGTCGACCCTTACGACACGCTTGTTGAGAAGGCAGTGGGTATATTTTTGTTTTCCCCAGAATGGGGCCTAAAACCCACACGGGGTGGGGGGAGGGGGGTGGACCCGAAACGATATGCTGTGTTGCTACTTGTCTTCTATTCATGCTGTTGGTAAGTAAGTAAAGAACATGTTTTCACGCCTTTTGGCGTATAAGGCAAATAAGACACGGCGGCTGGTGTGGTCGGCATCATGCTGGCCGCCTTTATTTTCAACGACTGTACCTGGTACCCGTCGTCTCTGTAGCTAAGTCGATGCGAACGCTTCTTAATGCCGGGGTGCCGGGTTCGATTCCAGCTGCGGTCATGCGCCTTGCGTTAGTTTCGACAGTGTTATCAGGGGGCCGACCGTCCAGATAGCAATGGCAAACTACTGGACGTAAATTTGCCTGGAGATACCACACAACAGCCAGGGGCTGCTAGGTTTAGTTCTTCAACCTGGTACCCATTTAAGACTCGGCCCACCAAGGAGCTTGCCATTTAAAACAAAAAAGTTCAGCTCCGTCTGGACTCTCATGTCATTACTCCTTCATTTAGTGTCGTCCATCTTCTCGTCCTCATATTTCATGAGGTTTGAACAACGGATCAACATCATGGAACACGGGTAGTAATCCATCAGTGCTGCGTTCTACTTCTTAGTCAAGTCTGAGTCCGAAGAAGCTCAGCACAGTGCACCGGCTTTGTAGCACCGGCGAGGATCCTGAAATACTTTAGGTAGTTTTTTAACTCCAAATTTTACCCGTGCAGCGCCGTTAGGCTTCTCTTTTCGATTTGCAACTGCCAAGTAATTTTTTTTACGTGCGCAACGATGCACACGGGCGTCCGATCTCACTACCCAGAGACCAGGGGGAAATACTAGAAGTCACCGCGTGAAAAAATCCCAGCTCTTATCGGGCATTGAACCTGGAACCTCTAGCAATGGAGGCGGACAAATTGTCTTGAAACCACACAGCCGCCACCCTCCTTTTTCATTTCGATCTTTTCCTTGTCCTTATTATGTGACTTCTTCTTACACACTTCTTCTGCATTCTTCTTGTCTTCCTTCTATTTCTGTGTACCCTTCCTAATTTCTTTCATTTTACTGACATCGCTCAGGATCCCTCATCTCCTATTCACCCTTATTTTCCTAGTGTTCATCTGTTCCTGTTATATGTCTTCCTCATCATCACCATCACTACAGTCTACCTTTGATCGATCGGGTTGTCCCCTCCGGGTGGCTACCTTAAAGTTCACAACGCCATCCTGAAATTCAAAACGAAATCTCCGTCTGGACAGCAGAATGACAAGACAGAATCCCAGTTCAACCTCCAAAGATGTTTTAATTACAGCACCGGTTAACAGCTGCACCAGCCAGACGTAACCTGCATTACAAAACGGCATATGCATGATACAGGTATTGAGGTGGACTCGTTGAAGCAACATGCCATGCGCCGTGGAGGAGGCACATCAGGAAGGGAATGAGAATGAAGGAAGAAATGATTGCAAAAAGGATGAGAGCTGAGCATCTGAGAAGAAACAGACTAAACACAAATGTTAACAACAATGATCCTGAAATCCCTTGCTATAGTCGTGGAAGCCTTTTCTTAACGCGGGCGGGTCTGGCTAGTGACACTCGCCATCGCCGTGGGCTGTGAGTCCCATGCCTCCTCAAAGCGCAATATAAGGCTATCGTCTGGAAATACGGAAAGGTACCAATCAATCAGTGCCGGTGGGGGATATACAATCTGAGTAATCTTCCTTCTCCTCTCATCGGCCTTTGGACCAGGACAATATTTAAGTCTGTCTTCTTTGATCGCATCAACACAGCAGGAGCTCTTTTTCTGGCGCTTAACAGTGTGTAACGCTAAACCTTTTTATAGGGCGCACATAACCTAGTTACAATTATAACCTAAAGGTTCCCCTTCGGGGATGCTGTTTGAACATGAGGATCCCCCCCCCCCCCCCCTCAGCAAAGCACCTACCTACCTTCTCCTGCATCGCTTGTGTTTGTTCTTCCGTTAGTTCCAAACAGAAAGTTACAATAAAAATAAAGATCCCTTTTCAGCCCTTTAGGCGCATCGGGCATTTTGGAAGAGCACCAATATTTTTACAGACCAATCGGCACAAGGTGGGTAATGTGGTCAGCATTCTTGAGTACCCAGACAACCGTGACACCTAGCGTGCTGCATGGTCTCGAGGCATAGTGTCCGCCTCGAGGGCCAGAGGTTCCGGGTTCAAGCCCTGGTGAGGGATTTGGTTCTGCAACGTCCTGTAAAGGATACGCAACTAACCTTATACCTGCAGCATACTGCCAGTTACTGCGTTTATTTAACCACTGTTGCGGTGGGGGCAGGGGCAGGGGAGGTCTTTGAGTCTGGGGATTTACGGCCGCATGGCTAGTGCTGTCGCCACGACTGTGCCGGTGAAGATTTGATTTAGCCCCTGACAGAAAAAAAATCCCTCCTCCCATGTTTATAACAAAGCTACCATATTACCATTTTTATTTTTTATTTTGAAATGCAGCGCGACTGTTGCCGCGCGAAACGTGCTCGCGTGACCTTCTGTCTTCCACGTGTTTCCTCGGAAGTCTAGGAATCAGATTTATTACCGAGAGGTCAGGCTAGGGCGAAGAGCCCATCATATCACCGGGTTCTTGTGACCAGAAAGACAGTGTCAGTTAGCGGTTTCATAACCTCTCCACCTACATCAGTTTTTTTTTTTTTTTTTTTGGGGGGGGGGGGGGGGGTTAAGCGGGTAAAGGGGAGAGGTGTCACAGTTTATGTTGATTCAGCGCATCAACATCATGGCACACAGGTGTAACCCATAAGTGCTCCATTTTTCTTCTAACTCAAGCATGAGTCCGAAATCTCAGCGCAGTGCACGAACTCTGTAGCACCGGCGAGGATCCTGAAATACCTAGGGTAGATATTTTACTCCAGATTTTACCTGGGCAGTTAGGCTACTATTTTCGATTTCCAACTGCCAGGGGATTTATTACGTGCGCAGCAATACACACGGGCGTCCGGTCTTACTACCCAGAGACCGGGGGGGGGGGGAAGGGTTACTCAAAATCCTCGTGACAAATTCCCAGCCTTCACCAGGGCTTGAACCCGGAACCTCTGGCCCTCGAGGCGGACTGCATGCCTTTAGACCATGCAGCACGCTAGGTGTCCAGTTGTTTTCGTGCTCAAGACAGTGGTCCTGGTATATAATCTCAACCTCTCCCCTCCCCCCTCCTTTCTACCTCTAATTGTCTATGTAAATGTTATTCTTTCCTACCCCTCAGGCGCACCGCCGACACAGAAAAAACATTGGGGAGGGGGGTGTTAGGGGGACAATGAGGGGTGGGTGGTTTCAGCGGACCTAATCCTACTTTAACAGCAAGATAATAATAATAATAATAATAATAATAATAATAATAATAATAATCTGAATGGTAAATAGATATAATTAAATATTATTAAATAATATGAAATGTATTAAAATGCTTTTAAAGATAAATTCTATAGATTATGAAAATGGACTTCTCAACTATCAGAAATCTATCAGGCTTAGCACCCAAGTCAATTTTTGTTCCCGCCTAAACACGAAACAAATTTTAAGGAACTGGTCGCCCGGCCCTTTAGCGTAGTTGGCTAAACCGGATTTTGCGTTGACCGGTTGACGAACTCGTTGTGGTCCGGGTTCACTCCCTGGGGTAGGCAGAAAAGCCACATTTCTCCCAGATTTACGGTATTTACCATGGAATCAATGCCGAAGGGTTGCGATATCCATAATACCGAGCCTAAGGGTTAACAACTCATGGCTTCTGGATACTCAAACAAACAAACAAACAAGGAGCAGGTTAAGGGCAATGATGCTGCTATGTTCCCACGGTCATAAACATAGACCATGATATAGTGTTTTCTAAAGCTTTTTTTTATGGATATGAAAGGCGCCAAAAAAAAAATAATTAAGTAAAGGACCCTTTTCCACGCTTTTCACGCGTATTGGGTATATAGGGCTAGACCTATATTTTATAGACCAACGGTACACAATGAGTGATGTGGTCAGCATAACCTAAGGCTTATGCCGTTTTGTCGGCGCCTGTGGCTTAGGCATTGCGAACGCCCTTCGTAATGCCGGGGTGCCGGGTTCGATCCCACCAGCTGGCCTTGAGCCATGCGTTGGTTTCGAAGGTGGTATGGAGAAGCCGACCGTCCAGTAGGCACACGTAAACTTGCCTAGAAAAACCGCAACAGCCAAGAAGTGCCAGGGTTGGTTCTGCAACGTCCTATAAAGGATACGTAACTAGCTTTATGCCGTTTTAATTTGTGAACAGTTTAAAAATCGTTTATTTGTAAGGAAATTGGAAAACAAATTAAATTAGTATAGCAGATTATTACAAGTACAGATTTACCCAGTATCAAAAGTACTTGACACCGTCTTGAAAATTCCTTGCACTACCCCCACCATCCCCTGCCACCACCCCTTTTTTTTAAAAAAAACCCTATCAGGTTGAAAACCATTGGTCTCAAACACACCAGAATGGGATCGCGTGCACTCTGTATACCGAAACCTCCCTGTCGTCTGCTTTTTGCTAATTCCCGCTTCACTTCTGATGGCCATTATCGGGGGACAATTTAAAGATTCCCCGTGTCAGAATTGCCCATGTTAACTTAGACAGCTTGGAGCCCTAGCAACGGGTCCCAGAACATTGCAATGCCAGATAAACCCCCGACACGGGTCCGCAGACGGGGAAAAAAAATTGATGGGGTGTAGAGGGCACGCAAATATTGATTTGAAATGTAAGAACTGCGAAGATGCGGCGAGCCTGCAAGCCGATATGTTTGTCCTGGTGTTTCTCTGGGTCTTTAATATCTGATCGGGCCAGACTTTTGTCAGAAATGACCTTGGCTCCCAGGTCGACCCAGCCTTGAGTGGGTACCGGGTGTAGTCCTTGGAAGTAAAGGCGGTCGGCGGGATGTTGGTCACATCACCCACCAGGTGCCGTTTGGTCTGTAAAATATAAGTCTAGCCCTGTATACCCAATACACCTGAAAGGCGTTGAAAAGGGCTCTTTACTTTTAATTTGTGATCCTCCCACCTCCACAACGCTGGGTCCGGAAACCACACATGGAGTTTCAGCAGTGAAGTTTGCCACTCCCTGAAGCAGTTTCGGAACTACCAGCTATAGACGAAGAACAGAAAATGAATTATCCGTGTGCATTCGATCTTTGCAATGTTGGAAATGGACTAATGTGGCATGAGATAATTCCATCCATCTGTACGCCAGCGTTGCAGGGAATCACTCGGATATACTGTCTGGGGATGCAGGAGTACGAGGGAATAAAAGAGCGGATTGTCTGGCGAAAACTAAAGGAACACTCGTACTAGACAAGGGAGATATTCTGAAGACCATATATGACCGACTGTTGATAGAAGAGACGAGATTAGATGAAATAACATGTGGAAGGGTATGTGAACGAGGAATCAGTCGTGGATACGGCATAGAGGGACATATGGGGTGAAGAGAACGACGTGTGTTTAACCAATGTGCTACGGGAACAGTTAGTATCTACACCTTAATACATTTGCTGATGTAGACGGAGCATCTATAGGTATGCCCGGTGTACTATGGTCGATGCTTAAATCAGTAATTCCACCTTTGAAACTTTCTTGATCTATTTTTTCTTCTCTCTCCCGTCGTTTATCTTTTTCGTTTTTCTTTCACCACCGCTGTTTCTTCATTTGACTGCGTTTTTATCTCTTACATGTTTGTTTGTGTCTGATTAGGTCTATCCCTGTTTTTCTTGTCTGCACATAGCATTTTCTTTTATCCTTTACATTTTCATTACCTTTTAAGTCATTCCTCATGTTATGACTTTTTGCCCCTGCTTCCTTTTTGTATTTTACAAACATGCTTTTTCTACAACTCTACCACATGTTGTTAATTAATTTTGTTGTTATTACAGGAGAACATATTTGCCAAGTCATAAACATGTGTGGCATTGCCGGGTTGGCTTTATTGTATACATACCTCACGTGAACAAACAGTTCACAAACATTTTGCAAATATTGTTTTCTGCCAAGAAGAAATATAAATAATACACTTTTAATTACGGACAAGATGATGCTGGTTGGTCGACAGACCGATTAATGTAGCGGGTAATTGGAGATTGTAGTGGACAGGTCAAGGAAGATTGGCTAATAAACAGCATCCTGTCTCTGAAGCTGAAATATTTTGGTCATATCAAGCGCCACGACGGATTGGAAAAAAAAATTATAACAGAAGGCATGGTACCAGGAAGGAGGTGCAGGGGCCGACCGACACGAAGATGGGCACAGGATATAAGTGACTCCTTGAGTATGAAAGTACATGAGATGGGAGAACTGGCGAGAGACCAAGTTTCTTTCAGGCAGACTGTGATGAGAGCGACGTTCTGCAAAAGACCTGCTGTATGATGATGAGTGGATAGATCAGACATTTTTAAAACTGCGGATAAAAGAATACTGATGCAAATGTCGTTTCATAGAAGACAAGAGTAATATCAAGTGTAACCCCATGTGTCGTTAAAGTGGACTAATTAGCTGTGTTTCTTTGGAAGCCGGTGTGCATTTACCTCAAAGGCAAAGGGCCAACGATCTGCATACAGATAAGACAGATATGTAAAATGGACGCATTTTTATGGTGACATAATAGAAAGTAGTGTGACATAATAGAAAGTAGTGTGACATAATAGAAAGTAGTGTGACATAATAGAAAGTAGTGTGACATAATAGAAAGTAGTGTGACATAATAGAAAGTAGTGTGACATAATAGAAAGTAGTGTGACATAATAGAAAGTAGTGTGACATAATAGAAAGTAGTGTGACATAATAGAAAGTAGTGTGACATAATAGAAAATAGTGTGACATAATAGAAAGTAGTGTGACATAATAGAAAGTAGTGTGACATAATAGAAAGTAGTGTGACATAATAGAAAGTAGTGTGACATAATAGAAAGTAGTGTGACATAATAGAAAGTAGTGTGACATAATAGAAAGTAGTGTGACATAATAGAAAGTAGTGTGACATAATAGAAAGTAGTGTGACATAATAGAAAGTAGTGTGGCATAATAGAAAGTAGTGTGACATAATAGAAAGTAGTGTGACATAATATAAAGTAGTGTGACATAATAGAAAGTAGAATGACATAATAAACAGTTTAGTGTAACAGAACTCCTGGTGACCTGTTAGAAAAAGTTATGTAACATAAATTGTGTTTACCTTATAACGTAACAGTAAGGCTGGTTACCTAATGGAAAGAAAAATGTAAAAAAAAAAAAAATGCTGGTTACATAAGTAGAAAGATAAATGTGAAAAAAATTGTTACTAAAAAGAAATAATAATGTTACAAATAGTGCTTATTTCCTCTTAGAAAGATTTCTGTTTAAAGAAAAATAATTGTTGCTTAATAGAACAAAAAATTATGTAAAAAAAAAACCTTGGTTACCTAAAGGAAAGAATAATGTAACAAAGAAAGGATTACAGTCGATGTTATCTGATTAAAACAAACAAACAAACAAAGTAAGGAACAACTAACCATTATGTAACAAATGTTATGTTTGAGCCGGGTAACCTCCCGACCGAGAGAAAGCCAGGTAGAGTGCCACCTATAAAGATGATCAGCTAACATATTATATTTTTCTAGCTAGTAACAAATTCTATTTCTTTTTTTTTTTTTGGTAACAAATTCTACATTTTTATTTAGTAATAAATGTTACTTTCCTGGTTAGTAAGACATTACACATACCTCGTTAGTAGGAAATTCATTTTTCTTCGTTGGTAATAGATTCTTCTTTCCTCGTTAGTAACAAAATTCTACTTTCTTTGTTAGTAACAAATTCTACTTTCCTCGTTACTGACAAATTTTTACATCATCCGGCGAATTAACGTAACAATGTGGAAAACAGTAGGAAGTTGGCCAGATTTTGAATTAATTGCAAGCCAAACTCGAGGCTAAAAAAATCCTGAAGCCAATTAGCTGAAATTGTAGTTGTCAAGGAGACACCAGCCCAAGGGTGACTTGGAATGTGAGAAGGGGGAGACAGTGAGTCTGTTTACGATCATTTCAAAGTGAGCGGACACCCTGTGCTGTCTTGTGGAGACAAGTGGGGAAATTAGCCCAAGTCTGGGGGTGTACACAGAAAATAGAAGGGGGTAGTAAATTAGAGACGGTTGTGCGAGATAGGGAGAGGGGAGTAGAAAGGAAGAGGGGAGTAGAAAGTGGCGGAGGGTAGGCGTTTGTGAAGGGAGAAAGAAAAAGGTGGACAGGCATTGGGTGGGGAGAGAAAATAGAGGAGGGTTTGCTTGTGTGTGGAAAGCGAGAGGGAGAGAGAGAGAGAGATGGGGAAATGACATAGGAATTGTAGATAGGTAGGTAGATATACAGATAGAAGCGAATAATTGACTAGGCATTGGAGAGAGACAGAATGAATCTGTGAAGGAAAGTAGGCAGTGGAGAGAGAGAGAGCGGCAGAGAGAGAGAGAGAGAGAGAGGCAGAGAAAAGCTAACATTTGTAGTGAGGAAGAGAGGGAGTTAAGTGTGCGTAAAGAGAGAATAGAGGGAAGGTAGTTTGTGGAGAGAGAGATATATAAAATAGGAGAGAGTGTTAGTCTTTATGAGCGCCTAGAGGCGAGAGAAGAAGGACAGGCCTGTGTGGAGAGAGTCTTAATAGAAACAAATAGACGGTACAGGAACTTAGCATTTGTATATGGGGATATATATGTATGTATGGATGAATGTATGGATGTGTGTATGGATGGATGTACGTATGGATGGATGAATGAATGGATGTATGCATGCATGTCTGTCTGCATGTCTGTGTGTGTGTATATATATATATATATATATATATATATATATATATATATATATATATATATATATAGAGAGAGAGAGAGAGAGAGAGAGAGATCGAATCAGTATCCTTTGTCTTTGAAAACAGAAACCAACTTCATGAACAAGGTTATAAGGTTCGCAGCCCCCCCCCCCCCCCCCAACCGCCAAGGACAAAAGAGACTGAATAACATTCAAGAACAAGGAATGAAAAAGAAAGAGAGTTTTGGGGTGTTGGGATGCCAAGCATGATAGACCGAACAGAGCCACACGGATGGATGGGGGATCGCGGCTGTTCGTGAAGTCGTTTTAAACCAAGTCTAAACCTTGGAGGCAGAAGGAATCAACGGGCCGGTCAAATTACCATAATATTTAATCCACACTCAACCCTGTCCTCTTTTTTTTCCCCGGGGACTTTTGGGAGGACAAGGGCACGTCACCCTGGACGTCTTATGCAATCGGTACAGTTTACCCAAGGTCTGATGTGGAGGCTGTGTTTTTGCATGTGTGAATGTTTTTTTTTTTTTTTTTAAGGGACTTCTTCGTTCGCACCCATCATTTGGGTCAAGTCCCAATTAAGTCCCCCCATGACAGCGTGAAATCACTTGGTTATTAGTCATTGCCATCGTCTTGTGGGTTTCTTTGTCTTGTTCCCCCGTTGTTGGAGTGTATGAATCATATTCTTGTCTCTTTCTTTCATCTGCTGCCTTGAGACACGCGCGCATGTTCCTCTTTTGCCTTGTCTTTGTGTCAAACGGTCTGTGTTCTCAACTCTAAGGAGACACAAAAGCCGCGTGTGTGGTGTGTGCCGAGTTGCAAGATAAATAGATGTTTCGGTATTACTTGGTAATTAGAGAAGGGGAAACGCTTCTAATTGCCTATTGGGTAATTCCCTATTAGTTTTCTCCGTTTAGTTTCCCGAGTACTATTTCTAGAGTTTAAAAAAAAAAAAAAAACTACCGCCTTCCTTCATGTCGTAAAAGGCAATAATTTGTGTATGTTGAAATTAGATGCGTGGGCTGAAAGGCGCAGATATCGTAACCTTGCTGTATTTTGCAACACAGCCTGTCAACCGCTCCTTTGCTGCTGTTGCTATACTACTGCTATACTACTTCTATACTACTGCTGCTTTTAGCTCGACAACCACCACTACTATTACTGCCACTGTTGCTACAATTCGTCATCACAGCAAAGCATAGGCTCTAAGTCGTCTCAAGCCAAACCCTTCCATTCTTTGCTGTGTCTCATAGTATTTTTCACATTTTGCAAATACAATATTTATGTTTTATTTGTGGTCTTAAGAAGTAATATGTGGATTTTGCAAAACGCATCCACTTTTCGCATCGTAAGAAATGGAAATCATATTAAAGACATTATTTAGCATTCCAACTGATTACAAATATTATTAAATTCCATTTCTTAAAAAAAAAGTACATTTGTATCTGTGTGTCCAGGCACAGGCGACTTGATCGATGAAGAAGGTACCGGAAAGGGAGCGCGGTCCACCACCACAACCTCGCTCTGATAGATTTATGCCGTTTTAAGAATCACCACAGACCACCGGAAGGTTGCTGAATTAGGCTTCGGTGTTTAGGATTATATATGATAAAGAAATAGACAGTGTTGGGTAATCATAGGAAGAAGTAGAAAGATAGAAGGGTATACTAGACAACATAACAATCG